>VXBJ01006802.1:393682-458682 GCA_013400055.1 Nycticryphes semicollaris
AACATTTAAGATCCTTCTCTTTTCCAATATTAACATATTTTTTATTAAAAGACTGGGCAATTCGATTTTTGTTTATCTGGTGGTGAGAACTGTATTTAGGAAAAGGGAAATACCATGTGAAATGATGTGCTACAGAGGACGAGGTTCTGCAGTTTTGCCCAGGGCCACTACAATCCAACTGTTCGAAAGACTATGAAGCAAATCCAGAGTCATCAATGCCCAAGTATGTAGACTCTGCCAAAAGGCCAGATGCTGCTATGGGAAGCATTACGTATCTTTTCCAGTTTGGCATCTGGGTCCTGCTATGAGCAGCCATGTCTAATGTCTGTTTGTGATTTAAGGTTCTACTGCTGCATAAATAATAACTTTTTTGTTGTTGGTGGTGGTATATGTATAAAGTCCCTTCTACTCCCTTCCTTTCACCATTTAGTCATTACAATTGCTTCAAAAGTCCTAAAATCTACCCTCCTTAATAGCCCCACTGACTCATGTGGTGGTATGGTATCTGTTGCTGACTCCATATACATTTTTCTCTTATTACCGTGATGAAGGAATATGATCAAACTAGATTTCTTAGGGACAATCTTCTTCACTGAAACTGTTTATTTCTATGCAGTTAATTTGAAGTTAAGACTTAACTATTGGTTACTTGCTGCTAATGAAAGCTGGTAAATATTAACCATCTGCTCAAAAGACTTACAAACTGAATAGGAAAATTTATTATCTCATGCTCATATTTAAGGCAGCAACAATATCCCTATCATTTCATTGTGATTATTATCTCACTTTCAAAGAAAAAGAATTTGCCCTCCTTTTTATGTGCACCATTCTAAGAATTAGTATAAAGCATCATTGCCTTCGTACAAGTTTCCTCCAGTATGTTACTTTTCCTGTATTACTCAAATGATGTATATAGTGAGGGTGACCCAACCACGCTCTTTCCTGAATGGAGTGGAGATAAAAGCAGCACTGTATTTGAAATCAATAGAAGTGACTTGTGGCCTGTGATGGGAGTGTCTGGCTCCAGAATTATTATCTGGTGTTAAGTGCTGACAATGCAATAGGATCTTTACAAGACATAAATACAGCGAGGGATCTCCAAAAGCCTAATGCCAGCCTAGGAAGCGAGTCTGGTCAGGCTGCCTATACGGGCTGTGATGGGAAGAGACTCACGCCCACACTTTTCTGAAGACAGATGAAGAGCACAAACGGAAGCATCTACTGTCAGATATAGAATGAAAGGCTGAAGTGCTCTGCATTAAAATTTCCATGTGTGCTATTCTAAGCATTTTAACCAACAGCAGATTTCACTGAGTTCAGAAAGTTGGGAGTGTACCAAAGACACATTTTCTGAAAGTTACTGACTTTCATATATTGGGGGATTTGGGGTTTACCCTGCATTTAACAACAGTACTCATGACCCTTGGAAATTCCATGCTTTGCCTTACTAGTCTTGTTTGCAATAAGACTGTTGATATCCATTGTTGTTTACATAGTCATAGCTAGATAATTTTTAGCTGCCTGCTAAAAAACAAATTGACGACTCGAGGGAAATTGAGACTCTTGGAGTAGTCTCATAGTTTGAGAAACAAGAACTGAATATGGAGGAGACCTTTCCCTTTTCACTGCCTGCAGGGAAAGATGAGCCTGCCTATATTAAAGCTGGTCCCTCTCCAAAAACTCTTTCGCTGTCCCTTCCCATATATGCCAATTAATTTGAGCAGCTGCATTGAGCCACTTTCCAGGGAGGTGCCAACCCAGGCAGGGAGCCTATAGATTTCTTTTCCTATCCACAGGGAGATCTAGAAGCAGTGGGAAAACCATGACATGGCACAGTGGTATGAAAGCCATCACCCAGTCCGTAGTTCTAGTCACGTTTGACTTTAGTGTGCTCCAGTAATTCAATTAGGATAAAAGGATCATGGTTGGAAATGGACACTCCTGCTTCACTGAGAGACAGTCATGGATACCATTACTGGTATGAAGTGCTGCCAAAGCTACCTGCTGCTGGAATTACCAAACCACAAGAGCAAAGAGATCTAGTATAGCCTCCAGCTATGTACATACAATAATGTACCAGAATGCCTGTAGTCACAGAAACAGATGCTGTTCTGCCATCTTTTTCTGATGACAAAGACATAGAGCACTATCCAGTACAGCTCATTCAATCTTGCTAACACCACATGCATGATTTACAAGAGTGGTGAGAGCACAGGGCAAAAGAATACTACAGGAAGTTCTGACAAAGCCAATGAGCCAATGAGAATGATCCTAAATCGTTATTCACCTTAAAGACACAATGATTATTGAAGAACATGCCTTATTACTACATTGTGACCATCCCAGGGCAATGGGGTTTTTTCTGTGTATTTGATTGTGCCCTCACTTCCTCCCTCAATCTGGGTCTCAACTTTAAAAAAAAAAGAAATTATTCCTAAGCATAAACAAAATGGTTTTTCTTACAGAAATATTTATCTGTTCATGAATGATAAAAAGCCAACATTCTTAGAAGGTTTAATAAGCCCACCACAAAAATACTATTGCAATGCTATTAAGAAAAGAGAAATCTCTTTTTTCGCCTACAGTCATTACAACACTGGGCCAACACCTGCTGCACCTGAGTGGCCCTGGGAGGACCCACTGCAGCCTAATCCTTACCTCTTCTATTTAATAGTTATCTGCAGCTTCTGATAATGCAAAGAAAACAAATTTGTAAACAGAAAAGAGCATCCAGTTTTGTTTTTCTTGTTTTTTCTTTGCATTTTTTTGGAGGTGATGTTGATAACAATACAAGCCAGAGGAGGTCTGTTGGGCTGACAGATCACTTAAGTAACACAACTCATAGTATCTTTTTCATTCCCATCATAGCCAGAGTGTGATTACACAAGTATTCATTTCTATGTGATCTTCCTTATTGCTTACCTAGCTGACATCCATTTAACCATGTTACTCACTCTACAGCACTATCCTAGTAAACCAACATTCATAGTTACATTTTCAAGACCCCAGTTCAGTATTGTAGTAAGACCATGCTTAACTTTTAGAATGAGTGTGAATCTACTGAATAAGCTTTGCTACATGCCTAATAATATTGCTATACTGAGTCAAGTCTCAGGAATATCAATGCATTTCAGATCACAGAATCGTCTATGTTGGAAGGGACCTTTAAGATCATCTAGTCCAACCATCAACCTAACTCTGAGAAAAAGCCATCACTAAACCATGTCCCTGAGCACCATATCAACCCGTCTTCTGATAGTACAAGAATGCTATATTCTTATGAGAACTTTAAAACCACCATGAAATATAGTTAAAGCATGTCGGTGCTTAGTATAACTAAAACTGAATAAAGGAATTAAAAAGAGTGGAGAGGTTGTTATGTGAAAATAAGTACTGAAATTCAGAACAGAAAATATTACTAAAGCCCACACAAAATATGAGATATTTGTAGCAATTGTGTCATTTATCTATTGAAGTGGGTAAATATTGTCTTTTAAATACCTTTAACTCCATGTTTTAATAGATGATGATCAGATTTTCATCTGGATGCTTCCACTCTGAGAGAAGCTCCTGGGCAAACAAGAGCTTTTGTCCCTGACTGAATTCTCTTTGCCGATTTTAGATGGCTGGGATGTGGTCTTCTTGTCTGCACCAGAGCAGATATAGTAGCCTATCGTGTTGCTCCTGTTGCTGCCAGCTCTTTGCTAATTTGTACAATGATAAGCACCTATTTCCATTGCTCCTGGTAATCTTGTCATTTTCATGATGTCATCAGCACAAGTCAGAATAGAAAAGGTCAGTGGTACAATGATCTACTGTATGTAAAATGAGCCGTTAAAAAAAGAAAAATGACTAGACATTTAAATGCCCCAGCTCACCAAGGCACAGTAATAGATATCCCAACCATCTCAGGATGTATTTATTATGTGATTCCTATCATAAGCAAATAACTTCCCCTGCACTCTTTTCCCCCAGAGGTACAGTATGTACTGCACAAGGGAGACCAGCTATGTCCAAACAGACCAGTGGGAGTCTGCATAAATATACTTTTAATGACAGCCACTATGCATATTTACAGAATATTTTGAGTGGTGTCCCGTGTCCATTTAATTTCTCCAGTGTCTATACTATAGAAATATATATTTAAATATGGTGTACAGATTTTCACCATCTCCTATGTAAAAGAGAGTACCAAAAGCAGTGTAACAAAATGTTTGGGTGCCAGAAATGGAACAGGAAATAAAGCCAAAATTCAGACAAAACACAATGTTATCAAAACTTGAAATCAAGTTACTGTCTTTATACATAATTGGGAGAAATAAAGGAGAGGAGGGAGAGACTGGAGAAACCAGGAGCCACAGTGAGAGACTCTCACGAGGTAACCAGTGCTGCGTTACTGCTCAGCCTGCAGACAGACCTCATGCATAGGTGCTACTCAAGGAGCCTTCTGTTGCTCATGTGTTGCTCTGTTACCAGTGAAAGCAAAGCCGGAGAAAAGGTGATGGCAGGTGCTCTTATCAGAGGTAACCAGCTGCAGGACTTCTGCTGTAAGCAGTAAGCCAGGGATTGAAGTAGACAAGCTGAAAGGTTGCCGAGTCCTTGCCTGCAGGGGCAAGATGTGCAGCTTGGCAGACCACAAGTATTGTGTGCAGAACAAGAGAATCACCTCTTTGTTAGATCTTACGCGTTGTTGAGGAACAGAGTGCTCAAAAATTTTTTAATATTGATGGTTACTTTTCCTTACCTTTTTTCTAACCTCCCCCTTTAGAATTATGACTCAAGTCCTTTCAGCTACCTTCAGAGCACATGTTCCATTTAGCCTGCAGCTCTTTCCAAACTGTCAGAATCAGCAGGATTTGGTATGCTTAGCATATTACCAGCATTTTACATTTGTTAAAGTCACAGTATTCTGGAATGCCATCGCTATTGCTTACAACACTAGTGATAAGGAGAGTATAGGACTAAATTGTCCTCAAGTAAATATTAGACTCACTGATTCATTGCTACATTACTACGAGATGCTTTTCCTGATGTTAGAAAGTGAAAAAGTGAAAAGCACAGTGCTGATACATGTCAGAACTGAGGGATGACCAGCAATATGCCTTGGATAAGAGCAAACAGACACTTGCTCTCACGGCTAATGATGGCACAGTAAAGCAGCAAGTATTACTATCTGAGGACCATATTGTATTGCTTTCCTTATTTATCAGTAATTTTTGACTGCACGTAAGTACAGAGGTGATAAAATGCACAGATGTCTACATTATTCAGCTTGGTAAGGACTAGGGAAGGCTGTGAGTTTGAGAGAAGCCTAACTAGACTAAGGGATGCACACCAGCAGCTGAAATTCAGCGCTGACCCACAGGAAGTATCACACGCTGAAAAGAATGTCCTGGGTTTCTCATCATTCAATTCCTGTCACTTAGAAGAAGTGTTTGGGCATTATCAGCATGAAGCTGATTCAGCATGACAAAAGCAAGGGGACTTCCTCCACTTGGGCCTTTTATCACGTGTTCCTCTGAAACTCTAGGTTTGGGTATCTCCAACTCGGGTATTGGCAAATGCAGTGACCAGTTCCTTTCAGCAACGCAGTCCCTATATTCTTCAAGTTAAACATAGTCAGTATCATACCACTGTTTCTATTGCACATCTGTAATTTATTGCTTTCTTTTAAAAATGTGGGGAAGTCATGTGATTTTTATGAAGACTACACCACCAGTCTATTTGCATTGTATTTTTAGAGACATTGTATTGATTGAAAGAGAATTGGCTAACCTGAGATGTAAACAATGACTGGCATTGGCCTTAACCCGTGTGGTTAATATCACTGATTTGTCATGCTGAGTGATGTGAAAAGAGGAACGATTGGTTGTTGATTATTGAACTGCTCAACACAGGGCACATTTGGCATGTCAGATGAGAAGCTATTCTAACGAGCTAGCGCTGCTGACAATTACTTAAGAGCCAGTACCTCCTCTGCAAGCTATTTTGTACATCTTCAAGAAGTTTAACTAAATTCCAGCTCAGTAACAGATTGCAAATAAGATGGTTAGATTTGAGAATCTGTGCACATATATTCCTTTAACATAATCTTGTGCACCTGCCTGCTAATGGAGCCCTTCATTCTTCGGTGATGACTAATTAACATATAGCACAGCAGTCAGTTTAAGTAATGATACGTTCTTCGTATAGGCTGACAGACTTGTGTAATTGAAACACCCCATTGCTTATTTATTATAATATCCATATTTATTTATTGGATTCAGGAATGAGAATTGTATCAGCCTTGAAAATTTCTATAAGAATTAACTCTGGGAAGAGACATCTTGAATGGTGTGTGGCCCATTATAATGACACTGTTTTCTTTTAGGTCAAAGCTGTATGCATTAGGGAAAGTATGACAACCAGTAAGGTATAAATATTATGTCCCTGTTGGTATCTCAGTACTGAGCATGGTAATCATAAATATCTGTAGTTCAGCATCACACGAAACTCCTGTTCTATTTTCTTCCTGGATGTGAAATCGAATTCCTTTTTTCCAGTAGCATGGACAATATCCATTATAAGATCTTCTGCAGACCCATCTGAAAACAAAAAAGTCCTCTGGCCAGACCCATCTAGCTACTCAACTCCCTCTGCATAGAGCATACATGAAGATGTCTGATTTTGGAATGCAAACACTTGGGAAAGACTGGGACTAACATCATTACCCTCAAATATTGTTAGTTGCTGCTGATCAGGAATTAAAAATAAACCTGGAATTATTTTCAATTATTATTTAAGATAATTGTTAATATATTAACATACAATATATTAATATAAATTATTCTTAATAATAAATATTAATTATTTCTGGTATTTGCTGCTGATCAGAAATTAAAAATAACTGGCAACTAACAACTAGCTAGCACATCTCCATTTCAAATATCTTTAAGTCATTTTGAAGGTGTACCCAAGTTAATCTAGTCTTTGCAGAGCATCTAGTCTCCTCATACGAACATGGGGCTCTTGGTGATAACAACCCTACATTATGTGCACAGGTAATGATAGGGAAAAACGTTTTCCAGTTTCTCATGCATTTTGTTAGGTCAAAAGAGTAGCTTATGTTAGTTGCCATAGTACACATTAGGAACATTTAAGAAGCAAAATCACATCGTGATTGTTTTTAACAGAAAACATTAATGAAAAGATATAAATAATTAAACTTATATTGATGCAGGGATACATACCTCTTCTAATAACTGGGCTATGAATTTTGTTTAAAATAGACATTTAAAGTTCTGGCTATTTATTTAAATCTGGATTTAACAGAACCAGGACACATGTCTGTTAAACTCCAGAAGTTCTTTTCTTTGTAGTTTTACTATGCTATTTAGAAAACCATAACAACAACAACAAAGTCTTCATTTAATTTGTGATTGTTTTAATCCAAAATTCTCCTAATAGTAGCTACATAATTTTCACTTAAAAGGGTATTTATAAAATTTGACTGTAAATTGAATACTGAATAAACATGAGCTTTTGTGAACCTGGTGGGTCTAGATAGGCTCTGTGACCATGAAATTAAGGATACTTCACGATTATTTCTATTCTGGGTACGTGTGCAAAAGGGAGTGCTATGCATTAGCCTGTACAAAAATACATACTGACGGCTTCCCTCATTTGATGAAATCAAACATGTAATACAACTGAATTAAATCTCATTGGAAATGCAACCTATTTTTAGGCGCACTAACATCATAATTTATGGGTGTTAAAATTAATCAGTTTCTTCTATTTTTCCTCTAGATACATAGGATATGAAAGGCTCTTTAAAAAAATATGTTTGTAATCATTTGTTTGGGGTTCTGCAGTTGAAGTACCTTTCTATTTTCCTGATGAAATATTTTCTGCCCCCAATCACCTGGGGAACATTACCTTGATGAAGCCACTGAAATATGCTCCATCAGTCTCAAAGGGTTTTCCTAGCCTACTTTTCACTCTCTTCTTGCCAATTAAGCTGCCACATTATGTATGATAGTGAGGGTCACTTGTTTTTTCCAAGTGTTATTCTGAATTGGTGAAGATGACAGAAGCATACTGGTCTAGTGAATAATTAGAGTGGATCTTAAAGTCCCAAACCCCTATCTTCCACTGCTACACACTAACTATTTTTAACCTCAGCTCCTGTCTTCTAGCAGGGTACTTTTCTCCCCAGCATGAGGGAAACAATTAGAATTTCCTGGTATTTTTGCCAGGAAAACTTACTGTGGTATTCTGTGATGTGTGTCTGTATTTTATACTAAAAATCTACCAGATAAAATAACTAGAGAAATGATATGGAAAAAAATGAAACATTTGAAGTAAATAAATATGCAACGCAGGACTTACACAGAAAAAATATAACATTGCTCTAGGACAACATAGCATTAGTTATACTGTATTCAGCGAGTATCTATAGGCAATCCTTCAGCTTTTGAATTTGCATATATCAGCTTATAAACGTGGTTAAAAAAAGCAATTCTTCTCAATGCTTTAAAACCAAGAAGTGCTATTCTAATAATCCCAAAGCAGGAGTCCATACACACTCAATGAGAGCTTTGTACTGATGACAATTGTTTTATTTATTTTTTATTGTTTAAAATAACTGCTCCATATTTTCTGTATAGTTTTGCCACTGCACAACCTCAGAACAAACAGAAAGCACAGAATGGAGCAGGATTGAGTAGTTTCATGCAGTGACAAACATCTGAGTCCAAAACAGTCTTTCCAAAAGGGAGACAAGTATCTTAGATGTTCAGGATTAATACACTGCCCAAGGGAAAATTACTGACACTGGGTAAGTTTTTAGTGAAAGAGCAGAGATACTTCAGCTTGGCTACCTTCCCTCACATAGCTATTAACAAATTTTACTGCAGCAATGATCACCAGAACCAAGGGAGAAAATATTATACTAATGAAGGGCTGAGGAGTGACCTCTCTCCCTCCTTCCCCTCATCTTTCAAGTTGGGGCAACGATGCATCTTGTGACCAAACTCCTTAATTGAGCTCTAATTCTGTACAGGGTGTGAGAATGAGAACATTTGCAACATAGATCAAGCATCTAAAACCAAAATAAATAACATTAACCTTCAGGAAGTACTGAAGTGGCTTCTAGTCAGCTTTTTCTTTTAAAATGTAGCCACACAATCATAAAACTTCCCCCAACCTCACTCTGTTACACTCTTTTCCTTAACCTCAACTGGAGGTAAGTTCCTTTGGAACTATTAATTATTTTTGGTTTACATAGTTATGGCATAATAGGATCCCTTATACTGAGAGGACCCTTATCTCAAATATAAGTAAATATCTATCATTTAATGGCGTTGTTCTGAATTGGGTGCAGCCTGAGATTAGTTAACCAAGAGGCAGACAACATTAAGGCAGAGGACTACAGATTCCACTTGTCTTATGCCTTGGATCACCTTGATCTTCCAGACACAAGAAAACACTTTCTTCTCAACTCTACTGGAAATAATGCTATTCGTTACTTGCAAAAGTGGTTGGAAAGCAGAGAACAGATGTCCCATTTGACAAACTGGAGAGATGCTGGGCAGTTTAGACCATGGTCTATGCCAGTTTCAAGATACCAAGAGCTGCACTGACTCACCCAGCCCCAAATACGTAGGTAAAAAGATTCTCTCGGCCTTAAGAGTATAGCATACCTTACATTCTAGTGAGTTTTCCCCTTCCTCTAGAACATGAAAATTTTTCAACTCAGCATCCTTCTAATAAGGACATTTCATTAGTGGTTTCTATGTGGGAGTTTGCCTTTTCTACCTAGGATGTCAGATGGCAATTTTGTTTTTATTTGTTTCTCTCACTCTTCACACGTTTTGAAAAAAATAAGTGTGGCAACAATACAAAAACTGAGTGCAAGCAAAAAAATCCCCAAGCCAAACAAACCCACATCAATGTTCATATGCAGTTTCTTTAAGATATTCCAAAATGGCATAGTAAGGGCAGTAGCAAGCAGGTAACTTGGATATAATGTTTATTTTAGAGTTAGTGATAAATCACTGTGAGATAATAATGGGAGCATATGTCTCCAACAGCTTTTCAGAAAAGGTGTTCTATTCTAAATGTAAACTAGTGGACCAAAGAGATAGTGAAGATTTATTTCCTCTTTCCTGGCAGAAATAGATTTCTTTCCTTAGCATATTAATGATGATACATTAAAAATGTTTACAAAATACCATCACTTGAAATTATGAAATGAATGTAATTAAATTGCCTACAAGCCCTTAGGGTTGTGAACACCAGCTTAAGCATTAGTGAGACAGATTGCAAACCAGGATTCTAGTTGTTTCTCTCATGCTGAGGAGAAATGGAAATAGGATTGCAACTGAGAGCCATGAAATGTAATGCTGGAATATGGCAGAGAGGAAAATTCCCAACAATAGCTAGCACCAACCTGAAACCCTGCCCATGTGAACAGCACTAACAATCTGTATCTATGACCAAAGTTATCCAGGAGCACATGTAGTACCCTCCATTTGCTAAATAGCTTACTTAGGATTTGCTAGAGTTAGACTGAAAATAGCCTTGTGTGAGGTAGAAAAAAAAAAAAATAGTAGGAAGCAGATATAAAAGGGATCTCAACTTAAAAAAGAAGTTTTAATAAAGAATGGCAGACAGTTGTCCTGAGGATAGAACCAAGCTTTTCCAGCATGGCTGTGTGACCAGACCAAAGTGCTTATGCATTTGCAGACTCTGGAGTCACCACTCTCTCTTTGATCCTGTGGGTGCTCATGGTCACCAGTGTCCCATCCAGCTTCCCTACAGGCTGGTAGTCAGATGGGTGACTGGTTCCCTCATTCAAAGTGACCTCTTTCTGTGCTAGAATATAAGGGGATACTCTATCCACTGCTTGCCAGGTATGATTCCTTGTTAGGCATGGCTATAAATAATGAAAAAGGTGCTCCAACCACAAAAGAATGGAAGGTGGAAAGAAAGTCAACAGATGAGATAGGGGTGGGGATGAATGTTTTCAAAACAAGATTTACCTATTGAGACTTTATTAACAAATCTACTCCAACTACAAAACAAAAACTTCCCATCCCCTTTACAGCTTTGAGGAAGAGTGTGCTCATCCATGTTAAAAACTCCTCCTAGCCTTGGCAGAGCAGGTCACCTGGTGAGAGAGAGGGCACAGCCCTCTCGTGGTCCTCTTGTTTTTAAGCTTCTAATGTTTCCAGACCTACCTGGACCCAGACAGCATAAGCCCCTTATACCTTGTAGATGATGTTGAGTGGGAAGGTGAGAGTATCCTTCAGGCTTCATGACAGCTTGGCATTCTGGACTTTCAACCGTTGTAGTTCCCCTTCAGATTTAGATGCCTGAGTGAGAGCACATGCCTCATGTTCAGCCTGGGTGTCTGTCAACTGTAGGCTCAGAAGCTAGAAAACCATGGAAATCAGGAGAGAGAAACTGTTTGTACGGGATATATCTATTTCTGTACACATGAGAGATAGAGTCCCATTGGCTGCACTAAATTTTTCTTTTGCAACTTACAGTATTTGATGTTTTAATCAGAGCAACATCTGGCACAAACAGTCTCTGTGCAGCTTAATTTGTTATTTAGGATTGCTTCTGTCCTTTTTCTTTCAGTTCTCACTTGAACATTTATTTTGGCCACTGTCAGAGATAGGTTACTGAATTTGATGGTCAAATGGTCATTTGGCTGTTCCTGTATTTTTATTTTCCTCTTGCTCCCAACTAGAGTGTTTTGGAGAATATAGTTACAGAGAAAAGCTGTGAAACATAGCCTGACTTCATCTTAAAATTAAGAAAATAATTTAAAACTTGTATGTATGTATTCATACAAGCTTCCCCTATGCTAAGACATCTTTGCAGATCTATACTGCAGGCAACATTCAGAGAATAGCTCATTTACTACAAAGTCTGAATTCAATTTTTCTAAACATATGTTGAAGAGAATGGCTTCGTAATTAAGACAGTTGCATATGGCATATTCCATTTCAGTTTGATGGTTATTTCAGCAACAGTGCAAGTGTTGAGTACCTGACTGAAGAAAAAAATTTCCACAAGAAAACACATACTGCTGATCATCATTTCTTGTTTTTTACACATATATTACACATACATGCAGCTGGAGTCAAAAGATCTGTAAAAAGAACAACAGGCATGCCAGGAACAGGAAGCCCCAAATTTAAATTCGAGGGGTTTTTTTTGTTATGTGCCTGTTGCATTCTTCGCAGTAAGTCACTTAGTGCTTTCTTTGTACTTTCATGTATACATTGATGAAAATAAAGCTTATGAACCTGTCCTTCAGAGGGGTCTTGCAGGTTAAATAACTGACACTCAGTGCTTTAAACACAGTCTCAGCTTGCTTAGATAAATGTGCTCTCCTTTTCCAAAGAAGAATGTTTCAGAAGTGTCCAAAATTAATTGAGATTTAATCTCCCTTTTTTAGCCTTCCCATCTGCATGTACAGTATAAAGGCAATTTCTAAGCTGAATACATTAACAGCAAGCTGTAACTCTGTAAAACCCCTATGGCAAAAATTCCTTCATTAAGCACTTCTCCCACTTCTTGGGAAACATCCATCCAGTGGGACTGGGGTTCTGTATAAAAATTATGTAAGATAATGTAATGAAAGTTTCTATTGCACAGGGCATATCCCAAAAGGGTCAGATCTGAATATGAATAAATTACCAGTAATAAGTTCTAATACTATAAAATCCCTATGGCAATGATTCCTTACTCAGTTCAGGAGGTGAACATCAAGCATACTGACATGGACTCACAGAGTGAACGGAATAAAAGCAAAAATAAAAGCATACCGAGAAGTTGCCTTGGTTCTTGGGAGCAACCCTTCCAGTGTAATTTGGGTTTTGTGTAAAAGATAGGTAAGAAAATGTAATCAAATGTAATGTAATGGATGATTCCGTTTCGTGGTACAGGCTGAAAAAGGGTCAAATTCACAGCACATCATCAACTTCCAATTTCATACAACAATTTGAGGTATCTATAAGCAGCCAAGTACTGCAGGCAAACACGTTAAATATGAAGGGTGTAAATACCTGCGTAGAAGTTCCATCACTTACAACAGGCTTTTCTATTTCCAGCACTCATCAAGCAGGAAATGCCTTGCTGTGCTTCTGAGAAGAGGTTGCAAGTACCCTTTCCTCCTTCAGGCTGCAGAGGCTGCAGCCCTGAGCTACCTTTTTCCCTGGGCAGGTGTCACCCACGGACACCAGTGAAACAGGCATCTCGGGGCTTAACACTGTGCTTTGTTCAAGCCTGGATTCTAATCAAGATCTCCCTGGATACTTAACTGCCTCCCAAGCTTAGCCTGCTGGTGTCTTCACTAAGTGCTACCTGTACCTATTCGCACAGACAAAACTGTAGAAGCAACCCGAGAACTGCAACTGAAGGAAGGACATGCATGTGACAAAGTGAACAGCCATCTCCTCCTAGCTGCTGAAAAGGTGGGCCTACTGTAACTAAAAAAACACCTAAAATCCTACCTTCTTGACTCAGAGCTTTCTACCCCCATAACCAGAGGGGGCTTTATAAGTTTGGGACAACTGCTGAGATACAAAAGATGCATGACAGACTCTGCACCCACCTGGCCAGCTAAGTTCCCATCTGAAATGATACCCATTACTATAAAGCTGAGCATACAAATGGAAGTATTGCATTTCATATGAACAACTGCATACTAAGTCAGTATTACAGTTTCTGTATTAGATTTGCTACTACGGAAAGCTTGAAGACAAATGCTGAATCTTTCACCAGACCAAGTCCATAGACAAATCAGTGGATCTGAAATGCTCTCCCAGAACCTGTAGCACCAATGTCATACCTTACACTGCTCCTCTTGGATTCACAAGTTCTTTCAGCACTTACCAAAGGGTTGATCCAGCTCAGCAATGAAGCCCAGAACATAGTTGCTTTGGGCTACTTATCACTACCTTCCTGAAGCATTTTAAAGGCTGCTTCAAAACATGGAATTCTCCTTTTTACCAAGAAAGCCA
Source organism: Nycticryphes semicollaris (assembly GCA_013400055.1). Taxonomy (NCBI): domain Eukaryota; kingdom Metazoa; phylum Chordata; class Aves; order Charadriiformes; family Rostratulidae; genus Nycticryphes; species Nycticryphes semicollaris. The sequence continues at coordinate 407,704 of VXBJ01006802.1, forward strand.
GTTGTACTGAGAGTGAGTCACAAAGGGTTCTTTTCAATTAGCACAGACACTTGCCACAGCACTCCAAAAAGGATGGCTTTTGCTTAAATAACAAATGTATTAGCCCACAGCTAGTGAGAATAGAGCTAGATTAACACTGGTATTTAAAAGATTTCTTACGTAAACAACAAAACTACAGGGTAAGGAGGTCACTTTGCTGCTATGTCAATTCAGTTGTTTAAAACTCCATCTTCCCTATACCTTTGTGGATGGCAGGGGTACTACATGCTGTTAACAATGACATTTCCTGTTTTACAGCAATAGTACCTCATCCTCTGCTATTCATTTAAAAGACACATTAGGGTGAATAAATTTCTGTTATTTAAACAGCTAAACTGAGTGTGACTATGGGAAACTACAAAGTACAGAAAAGACTATCAGATTACTTGCAGAAGTTCAAAACCAAAAACCCCCAACCCTTACCAGTCTCAGTCCTTAGCAATTAAAGCATTTTCAGAGTCTAGCAGATGCAGTAGAAACACTTAAAAACACTTCCCAAATACCTGAGAAGTGCACATTTGCTCTTCTGCAAACTCAACACTACAGGAACTGAGGAGGAAAAAACTTAACATTATACTTTCTAATCACTACTTTCTTACTTTAATAGGAGTAACAGTCACCTCAATAACTTCTCTTATATGAGCTTTTTAGGCTACTGTTACCTATTTGGCCTTATTTCAAGGAATAAATCAAGGTTCTGGGTCTAAAATCAGGTGGCAGCTCTCAACCTATAATTAAGAAGGTTCCTCCCAAGCCCAGGTTCTACCTCTTACTTTGATACTTTAGTAGGAGTAACAGTCACCTCAATAACTTCTCTTATATGAGCTTTTTAGGCTACTGTTACCTATTTGGCCTTATTTCAAGGAATAAATCAAGGTTCTGGGTCTAAAATCAGGTGGCAGCTCTCAACCTATAAATAAGAAGGTTTCTCCCAAGGCCAGGTTCTACCTCCATCTCCATGGAACTACTACAAAACCTCAACACATCATGTTCCAGAAAACAATCTCAAATACCCATGCTGGTCACCTATACAGAGGCATGTGACAAACTTAGTACAGGCCCTGAGTCCTAATCACACTAAAACTAGAGATTGATATGCAACTCCTAGTCTTTCTGCTGTACGCTGATAAGGTGATGTAGCTGACTGGGCCAGAAGAAAGCCACAACTTTATGCCATCTGCAACAGGGATGTGGAAACACTTTGTCTTAAACAGATTGGGAAAAGATAATAGTTTAGCTGCTTCAGCACAGAAAGAGATCCTTTTGCAGCAACACAAAATTTTGGGTTTAGATCAAACAACTTTTCATTCCTGAGTCAGGTTCTTTTGGGGAAAGTCAGGACAGCAAATCAGGTCACTGGTGCCTAACTGTGTGCTTCCCTCAGGTGACTGTTTCCTGCAGTTTGTGTTTCCCCGGCCATAATGATTCAGCTTTGGCAGCTGTAGAGTTTCAGGACTCAGCCCTATAACCATATGAAGTATTTATCCAACATAGGCTGTCTCTTGTTGGAAGCTGAGCAGTGCTGTTGACACGCCTGAGGGATGGGATGCTATCCAGAGAGACCTGGACAAGCTCAAGAAGTGAGCTTGTGTGAACTTCATGAGATTCAACAAGACCAAGTGCAGTGTCCTGCACCTGGGTTGAAGCAACCCTTGGTATCAATACAGGCTGTGGGATGAAGGGATTGAGAGCAGCCCTGACAAGAAGGACTGGTGGGTACCGGTGGATGAAAAGCTGGACATGAGCCAGCTCGCACTGTGTGCTCACAGATCAAAAGGTCAACTGTATCCTGGGCTGCATCAAAAGCAATGTGTCCAGCAGGGTAAGGGAAGTGATGCTGCCCCTCTTCTCTGGTGAGATCCCACCTGGAGTACTGCATCCAGCTCTGGAGTCAACAGCACAGGAAAGACATGCACCTGTTGGAGTGGGTTCAGAGAAGGACACAAAAATTATCAGAGGGATGGAACACCTCTCCTATGAGGACAGCTAAGAGAGCTGGGGTTTTTCAGCCTGGAGAAGAAAAGGCTCTGAGGAGACCTTATTGCAGATTTTTGTCCTTAAAGGGGATTTATAAGAAAGATGGGGACAGACTTTTTAGTAGTATCTGTTGTGATAGGACAAGAAGTAATGGTTTTGAACTGAGAGAGGGTAGATTTACGCTAGATATAAAGAAGAAATTCTTTACTGTGAGTGTGGTGAAACACTGGAACAGGTTGCCCAGAGAGGTGGCAGATGCCCGATCCCTGGAAACATTCAAGGTCAGGTTGGATGGGGCTCTGAGCAACCTGTTGAAGATGTCCCCACTTATTGCAGGTGGTTTGGACTAGATGACCATCAAAGTTCCTGACCAGCCCAAACTATTCTATGGTTCTAAGTTACTCCCTTTCCATCTCCATACATCAGGACAAGAAAGGCAAGTAGGCAGGTCTGGTCCAAGGCTCTCTGCAGCCTGGCTGTTATGAGTCTCCTCTGTTCAGCTTGGAAAGTCATGCTTATTTGTGCCTTGGAGTACCAGAAGTTAGACATAACCTCTATCAGGTAAGATATTGAACCACCAGACAATAGTTACCTCCTGCTGAGTACAGAAATATGCCATTTGGAGTAGAATAGCAGCAGCAGAAAATACTGAAAGCAGCTTATTTTACAATAAGCTTACTGTGTCAGCTAGGTGCTTTCCTGGGAAATATTTAATTTCTGCATGCTAACAAAGCAACCTAACTTAATCTCAACTGAGAACTTTATATCTACTAGCTTATAGGATTGACAAAACAAGGAGCTCCTCCTCAGTTTTGTGAGCTTAAAATGAAAAACACGGCCACTCAGAAGTATCAGAGTACTTAAAAGCAGCCAGCTAGGTATTTCAGTTCACCTGGAAAAGCTATTTTAAGATATAAAATAATTTACAAGAGCATAAAAAGTACCTTATCCTCAGGGAGTGACACGAATTACATTAACAGCACATCTATATCAGACCTTGAAGACTCCATACAGATGGTCTCTGTAAACAGTCATGTTATTTTCTAAACCTTTAAATATATATTTTTGATCAGAGTTGTATCTTTTTTTATTTTCTGTTCCAGCGCTCCTCTGAGGCTACTCATGTACCATACTGGCTTGAAGTGTTACATCTGTTCCTTCATTATGCTCTGCTCAGGTCTTTAAATACCTGGAGCAAACCCCAGACTCCAGATTTACCTGCTATTTTAATATAGCTGAACTATCTCTACTCTACTTGGCAGTCAGTGTTATTGCACAGGCTGTATAGTTGAAGATCATAAATTTTTCTTTGTGCCCAATAAACGTGCTCTTTCAATAGGTTAATGCTTGTATCCTGCAATTATTTCAAACAGGTGGGCACTCTGACACTTGCCATTAGCTAGTCCACAACACACAAATGTATTGATCAAGACAAAGATGCACTTCTGACTTGTGCTAATCAATGTATCAGTTCTCCAAGGGTTTTTACAGTGTAATGAGCAGGAAATATATATACCGCTACTAAGTTTCTCTCTCTCTTCAGGGATAAACTGAGTGCACTTATAGAAGAGCTGATGTACTGATTCACAGTAAAGTGAAATGACATCTCCAAATAAAATTTTAATCTTTAGTATGTATGTAAAGTTTGGAGGAAGACTGATGGGCAAACTTGCAAAGTTTGCAGAATTGTAACCTTTAATATACAGCTATGAAGCTACTTTGCAATTGTACCTTTTGTCATGAGTTTTCCAAAGCTAACTAGAGGTTGACCTGCTCTTAGAGCCCCCCAAGGAAGCCAAATATTGCCACAGGAAGTGTTTTTGATGAGGAATTTGTAGTTTCTGTTACCACTAAGCTGAAGCCAAACACATTCCTCAGTCTGTTCTTGGGCCTTTTGCTTTTGGAGGTGATATTCTCAAACTGCGTATCAGTGGCTGATCTTTAATTTACCATGCTACACCTTCTGTCTTGGAGTCACAGCTCTGAGTTAACAGTATCAAGCAACAGTCATGTGTCTTCTGTTAGTCCAACATTATTTACAAAAATGAACAGATCAGTTCTCTGCACGCAGTCATGAAATCAAAGTTTGCTGTAGACTGGCATTGTAAACATCCTGCATTCAAATTTACATTTAAGATTGAAGATCTCTTTTTCACATGAGATTTGTTGAACCACTCTATGCTGGATCTTGCATTAAATATCCAGGGAATCTTATCTCCAGTCAGTGGTGTCATTTACCACCTTCAGTAACGTTTGGTGTGTCTTTAGTAAGGCGACAGATAAGGTGGCAGATAAAGGGATTTAATAAGGTGCAGTTGGGATTCTGGGTCAGCGCAAACCAGTGTTGACCCTAGGGGAGGTCAAAAAAGGTATCTGAGGTTACCTAAGGTTCAGGTAGCACAGCAAAAATGATGTAGAGGGAAAAAAACCCAACTCTGAAACTTCTTGTTAACAGTGAAGCAGTTTACCTGAAGTAGATGACAATAAGTATACTGTAATCAATCCCCACAGTTTTTACTGCATTCTTATAGTTATGCTCTGCTCATAATGACAGGATGGGAATTCAAAACTCTCTGTTTTGTCTGGCTCTCAAAATGCACACAACAAATATTCACGTTTGGTTCTTATGTGTCTCTGAACCAAAGGTAATGGAACCAGGCATTTTAATAAAGTTGTTTGATACCTGAACAATTACACAATCTTTATGTAAAAATGCAACTGAACACTGTTACCAGCTGACCCATTTCTTATTGCCTACTCTATTCAGGGGGCAAAACTCCTTCTGAGAGGCACAAAAGGAACCTAGGAATTCTTAATCTCAAAATTCAATGTGTAATCCACTGGCACAGCGTGTGTCATATGTTTTAATGGCCAATGTACATAGATATAAGTGATACAACTGCAAGCAGCTAAAGGATTTACTCTTTTAATGGAGGAAGTCTTGGCTGCTAATCTAAGGCCCTGGGTTCAAACCCTACTGATGACCCAACTTAAATTGTTGTTTTATTAAGTAAAGACTTAAATATGATTGATATAATTTAAGCTATTTAATCTTCCATTACAGAATGATTAAGATTCATCCATCTGTTCTATAATCAAAGATGTTAATAAAGTTATGAAGCTAATAGTATAACAAGTGGTTTTGCTAATCCCAAATTGTTGAGATAGTTCTCATCTGGGAGCAGTGAGGGACACAGCAGGAGGAACAGTCCGTCTCTATTAGGAGTGATTAGTATAACTTTAAGCTATAATTACTCGGATACATTCACACAGGAGACTGCTACCCAGCTATTAAGTATCCTTAAGAGGATGATCTTTTGTACCAAAAGGTCCAGCAGTTTTTCTGACAGTTGAGAAGTTTATCTCCACCAGGTGCCTGAAGGGTGACTCGTGCATACAAAGTGCTTCAGATGGACAGCATTTTTTTTTTTTTAGTGACTGACAATTAAAACAAAAATAAAAGAGGTGATGTATCATCTTCCTAAGCTTGTTCCTTTAAGGGGTTACCCAGCAGTTAAGCAGCATGATGGCTTTACTAAGCTGAAGGCACCTTATGCAGCCTGCTATCTCCATAGTTGCCCTAGGAACCAAAAACTTCTCGGGCTCTTTGTCATTGCCACTTTTTAAAACGAGCTAGAAAGAAACCAACAGGAGAGACATGAAATCTCAGGGAAATATCTTCTGCTCTGGAGTCTGAAAACCATACTGTCCAGTGACAGAGTTCCTTTCTTAGATGCTTGTCAGGAACAGCTCCAGGCAGTACAGGTCTGGCAGCTCGTGGGTACCTATTGGTAAAACCAACAGAACAGTGTCACTTAACCTTCCTAATGGCAATGCATTCTCCTTCCCCACTGTGGATGTACATTTCCTGGTAGCAGATAGTCTGCGTAAGCATTCATGAAAAGTACACTGAGGTCTAGAAGTGAGAAAAACCCTCTTTTCTCTGCAAAGATAAGCAAATAGATGATCCAAAAGGTAAAGCTGATATCTCAAAAACTGCATTTGTGAAACTGTGAGTCTGCAGAAAGTTAATATCACAGAGTGCAAATGGAATAGTTTTGACAATCTTTTCTGGATACTGAGTTTAGTGGTCAGTTTTCATTTCTCATAGGAGCTGAAGATGTGTCCAAGGAAAAGGTGTTACTGCAATTTAGCCGAACTGTTAAATGAAGAAAACATCACTCAAGAGGGTTTTGAAGCCAGGTCTCTGACACTAAAAACAGTCATGTCATTGTAAGTGATCCACCTTAAAAACTAACTTGGTCCCAGCACTCTGTGTCTCTTTGGCCAAATGTTATTTTCAATTCAGGTTTCTAGTGAGCTGGATGGACCTCCTTTTTTTCCTTTTTTCCCATTTATGTTTTAGATTGGCCTGAAATTGGTCTTTTTCTATTTGGCATAAATTTTTAAATGGAATCTTCTTTCTGTTTTTATGTCTTTGCTATATGCAAAGCCAGTATCATATATCCACCTGAGCTTTATTATTACTAGCCAGATAGACAAGCCTTGTACACCTAGAGTGTACCTGTTCTGAAACACAATTAACATGCAGAAACCTAGAGGGAGCCCCAGATGTTTACATCTTTACCAGATCAATTGCATTGGTGGCTTGGAGTTGTACATGCTCACCGATTAAAGGGTGATTTTCACTTCATCTGATGTTTCTGATGAAATTCCAGGTTGCAGCCACAGTTCTTTTTAATGTTGCATTTGGTTTTGTTAAATTTCAAGCTTTTTCCCCCTAAATTCTGCCTATATAATATGCCAGACCTGTTACAAACCATCAGTGCCTTTCAAATTTGCATCACCTGCAGAGTTCACTAGCACATCTGTTTTCTGTCAAGGTAATAATTAAAACATTTTTTAAACTCTTTAGATTTGATTAGCCTTTGAACCAGTACCTTCTTTCCAATGTCTTTCCCACACAGCTTAGCTAAATATCTACTGTTTAGCCAGTTTCTTGCTCATCTTATTCTTTTGCTAATGTTCTATTAACTAACATTTGGTGAAGCAGTTTCACCAAAACCTTAACTGAACCATTCAATACACTTTACTCACAGTTCTACATTCAATTTTTCTGGCTTCTTATCTTTGAGGTCTCAATTTCATGTAAGACTGGATTCTACTACTTACGCATTAGCAACTGGAACTGGAATAGAGTGAAAGGACAACAAAAGGATGCTCATCTGAAAAAAAAAAAAAAAGGAAGGAAATGTTTATTGTTTATTCAAAATTCTGAAAGTTTTTAGAACTTAAGACAAATATGAATGCTCAAAATAGAACTGTAGAAATAGGAATAAGGATAACAATAAAGATAAGAAATTAAGACTTATAAAACATAAATATTAGAGTTGCCTGGAAACTTCAGAGGTGTCTTTCCAAGCTTGCTGCTCTCTGGCAGCTTAAAGAATCTGTTCACATCCTCATAATCTTTATTCAATTTCAACTTTTTATTCAATTTTCCTGAGAAAGAACTGAACAGAAACCAATCCAGGACTACAGTTAGTTTTGACATCTTATTTACTCAATAGTGAGATAACTTTCAGAGATAAACTATCTATTTTAGTTTTCTTTCTAAATAGTAAGTTTTGTGGGTTTTTTCCTACTTACCTCTTTCCCTGTTTGCAAGTTGCATCCATTACTGCCACAAAGAAGGTTTATCTCATGACCAAAGAATCAACGCTCATGACTTTATCTACAAAGGGAAATAAAGGGGATTTTTTATCCATCCTTTTCCACCAACTCTGGAATCAGCAAATGGAGCTTACTTTATTCTATCAGAAAATCAAATATATTTAGAATTCTATACTTAGTAGTTTACAGTATAAGTCACTTACTCTGGTAACTGGATTTTTTTTATATTTGAAAAGCATCCCTATGTTGCAAAATTCCTCATACACCTGTTAAAACAAAGCCTCTCTATTAGTAAGCAAGTAAAACCAGATAATTGCAATATAAGCAAAACGTCAGCCACTTTCTCCTGCCCCAAAATAAATAGCAAGTGCTCAGATCTGCGTATGCGTCAAAGAAACAAACATGCATGCATTGAAGTGAATGCAATACAGAGTTATATGACACACGTTCAGATTAAACAAAACCTGCTCTGGTGCAGTGCTGTCTTTGCTACTTTGACTGATATAGAAAGAAAACCACTTGTTTAAGAGGGAAAGGTGCTACATACCAGAAAACTGCAAAGTCTTACTCTTCCTTCTTTGCAAGCAGGCCGTTATGCCTATGTCTAGTCCACTAGGACTATACACAAAATCTGCTATAAATTGTCTCTGTAGTTAGATTTTGTTATTTTAGCAAAACTAAGACTTGTAACACGCTACATCAGGTCCAGCTGACTCACTTTATCTCCTAGTAAAAATAGCCTAATAAGGGAGTGCACCCTGCATTCTGGATCATCATTACTAAAGCTTTCCCATTTTATCTATTTGCCTCATTCTAAAAATCATGAAATGTCAAGTGTTGTCTGGATCTCTGTGCCATACAGTATGCATTAGAGCCTTAATCTAGAAGAAGATAATTAGTCTCATTGCTACTCTATTTAGACAGTGTGAGATTGAGGCCTTCTGTTTCAGCCCTCCCATAAAACATGAAAATAAATGAGCAAAGGTCCTTGAATCCCCAGAGCTTTCTTCATGATCTTCTGGATAAGCATCACACCTATGTCCCACTAAGATGTTCCAGAAGTTGTTGGGTCCTTCAGCCCTCAGTCCTTTTCAGTGTTTGTGAGTCAGCCAAGGTGGCAACCTAATACCTGCTCTAAAGAGCCAACTGGTCAGCTACAATGCCTATATATTGACAAACAGAGTACTGTGGCCTCCTAAAGACCAAATCACACTCTTAACAGTGATCGGGAATATTTTATTAGATGTAAATTTGAGGTTCACAAGCCAGTTAATGGTAGATATTGGTAATACTAAACCTATTTTCATTTCTTCATTTTATTTTTCAGCGGAAAGACTTCCCATTGCAGTGCATTTTAATATGGGAAATAAAAATAATTCCTCCATCAACACAGCTGCATAAATATGTCATAGTCACTCTGAACAGGAAAAATTGCTAATCAGCTTACATAATACAAACTAAATATTGGACCAAAACACTGGAAACTTTGCAGAGTTTTCACTTTATTTCACAGAAGAGATTAACTGGATTCAAGGTGGGCTTGCAGACAGGCTATTGTAAATTGGACCAGAAATCATCAGCCACCTACAGTCTGAATTTGACCCCATTATATTAAACAAAGAGCCCTGAGAAATAATTGAGCTGGGAGCTGCACAACAGCCTAAACCCCTGCTGGCTGGCAGTGTCCAGCAGAGAACAAATGAACCCACTACTAATGGTAGTCAACAGCTTCTTCAGAGGACTGAACTTATCAGCCTCTAAAGAAAAAACAATATTCTGCTCGGTCCTTAAACAACCAACATGATGTAGAAAACTGGCCAAATTTGTAGCTACTGAAAAGTGTTACAGCTCTTCTGAAATCAAACGATCGATGAGAATTTAGATAAAAATCTTAGCAACTTCTTGCCAATCTGAGCAGGTGAAAAGAGTAACAAACAAGCTCCAACATCATTCAACATGTAGAACTCTGCTTACTCATGTAGGCATTATAGATGGCACAATCTCTCGGCAGTCTGGGTGCAAAGACAGCGTCCCCAGAAGCACTGACGCACGATTATCATACGTTATCATGCACACAGGTTGACTGAACAGGTGTGCTCCTCCCCAGGTCAACATGGTAAGTCTCTAATGTGCCAATAGCTCATCAGAAAACACTGTCACAGGCTCCGGATTTGGTCCTTCCCCAGTGACAGCTGCTGTCTGAGCATTGGAGGCAGGATCATTTTTTTTCCTTTTGCATTTTTACCATAGTGGAGCATTAAGTAGCCTCTGCTCTAGAATAAATTGTGCAGATCCACTGCTATATGTTTTGCAGGCATAATAAGGAGTACTGTGAATCTACAAGCATAAAAGTGTTGATGACTCTCTGGCAGTGGTCACTGCTATCAGCTATGGCTGGTGGCATCCAAGCTGCAAGTTAATGGAATAAAAAGAAGCTTCTTACCCAAATTAGTTGGGATGCAAAGCCCAGCTACTACGCAGAGAACAGAGAATTAAATTATTGAATTAAACCATGCCCCACTTAAACTTCCCAGCACACCATGATTTCTCTCTGAACATAGCCCCTTTTGAAAAAAAAGGCTCCCATTCTTTTGCAGAAGTCAAAAGAGCAAGTAATTAAAGCAGAACCTGAAGGTGCTGCCCCGTGCCAGGCCTGACCCTGGCGCTCCTGTGGTGCTCAGGCAGCCGCACCTGGAGAAGGACGGATATGGACCCTGTGAGGAACGGCTCCCTGCTGAGCTGTTGGCTCTGGAGGGGGCAAACCTGTCTGTCTAGTCAGATGCCACGAAGGGAAGAAGGTCCTCATTTCCCACCTGGAGCAGTTTCAAGCTTCATTCATTCCTCCACAGGGCCTTGAACTGTAGGGCTTGTCCTCGGAAGGGCTTATACTGGGGAAGTGGGTGGGCAGCATAGAAATGTTAACTAATCTGTAAAAAGAACTTGTACATGATGAAGAGTCTTGCATTTTCCAAGAAACTCTTTTTGCATTTAAAGTTTAACAGTGACAATTTTCTCCTTGACAAATTGATCAGTTAAGGTCTCCTCAAATTCTTCTAAATGCCTTTCTGAATAAAGGAACTTGCAGTGTAGGTCTGAATTTCAGCAGAGTCTGATGCAGAGATTGTACATCATCATCAATGTGCATGTAGGGTACACTGATAATTCAGGTACCACGTAGCAGGTCAGTCTGATTAGGACTCTTTTGCCATACACTGTGTTTTGTCTTTTTTCTGCAACTGATCAGGGAATCTCAGCATTAATTAAATCTTTTGATGTACTTAGACAGCTTGTGGAATAAGTGGTAAGATATTAGAGACACTGAACTTGTTCATTTGATTTCATCCCTGTAACCTGAGCTCCAATTTAATGTTGTATCTCCTACCCTCTTGAAGATTAATTACTGCACCAGTTAGCAAGTCATCTCACCTTCCTTCATTTGTGAAGAGTGTAAGTCAGTAGAAATGTAACTCAGGTATTACTCTGGCTTTGTACATGACCGGTGAAAATTCAGTTAAAGATTTAATGGTTAAATACGTTTAGCACTACAACACTCTCTTCTTAAAACCAACTCAAGCATGGTCATGTTACAGGTGAAGGAATATAACTAACATTTAAATTCTGCTTTCAGTTGTGTCAGTATAGACACAGACATCTCAGTATAGACAGAGGTGCCTTCACTTGCAACTTCCAGTATCAGAGTTTTCTGGATTTACACTTGTGTTAGGGAGCGTGTGTAAATTCTTTAGACTTTTTTTTTTTAGCATATAAGGGCTTTGTAGGAATGACAGCCTTAATGTTTGCAGGAAAATGGCAGAACTGATTTTGAAGTTATATTGCATGACCTTCATCTGTCCCTGCTGGCTCTGCAGTGGTCCGAGGACACGGTGGAGGGTGCATGAGCAGCTCTGAGCTGTAGAGTACCAAGGCATCCTGCTTTCAGATACTTCTGCTCTATACCCGTCATCTGTCTAAATAAAACAAGGTACAGCAAACTTAATGAGACTCCATATCCTGGTAGCTCTGCCACAAGAAGGCTCCAGCACAAGGCGACCAGCTGGTAGCTGTGCCAGAAATATAATTCTGGCAGTGAAAGAACACACAACTACTTGAAAACATAATGAGGTAGAGATAAAGGAAAGCAAAGAAGTATAGACACACTCTTCGGCCTAAGAATGACACATTCAAGAGTCTTTAGGTTGCTGGAGGGTAAATTCTCTGAAAAGTTGGTGGCCAGAAATATATTAATCTCTCAGACACTTAGCTAAGCATATTTTTCTGTCAAAAAGATATTGATTAATCTTCATCCATTTTCAGAAGTCCATAATTGGTGCAAATCTACCCTTAACCACAGGTGAGGTTTTAGATAGTCTTGGTTAATGTATTTAAGTCCAACAAACTCAAGCACTAGCCACAAACTTATAGGTTCAGAAAGATGTTACATGCTAGCCCAGGTAAAACCTGTCTGCATCACAGCTTCCCCAATAGTCCTTTGCTTGCTCCCAAGCGTATAGCTAGCTTTGTAGACAACCAGCAACCAGTCCTTGTAATCTCAGCACTTATCACAATCACACACAACATCAAAAAAAAAAAAAGCTCCAAAACTGTGCCTCCTTATGTACCAAAACATTCCCCTGCCCTGGCAGGCACCCGTTTTGCCAATGAAACACTTACCTGTCCCTACAATCACTGTAGTTCCTAACATGACCATTAATACAGTCATTATTTCTTGCAGTGCCCACTAGCCTTGCTGTTCTGGGTAATGGTATTAACATTCCCATCCTCAGTATCTGAAATATGGTACTTACACAGACTTTTCACAACATGGACACCAGTGATTCTTTCCTAGAAGCCTTTGTCCCAGGAAGGCCAAAGGTGGCTTCTCGATTTATGCCCTTAGGGTTAATGGATTTTTCCGATGGATTTTTTTCCCCCAGAATCCAATCTCTACATTGTTTCTTCATACAGCTCCACAAAAACTGCTTACAGCACTGTCAAGAATCCATAGCAGTTGCCTCCAGGAATATTCTGAAGATTAGCATTTGTTTCCTTAAGTTTCTCTTAGGTTCCTTCCGTTAGACACCCTAGAAATGCATCCAAGTGCAAGCATCGCTGGCTGCTTTAGCAGGGTACCAGGTTGCCTGTTAGAGACAACATGCAACAAGTCTTGCATTAATTCACACGTCCATCCCTTATCTTGACATCTGAAAATGGCACCTTCTGGCAGCTTCCCCTTTGGTATTGTCTTTCTTTTAAGGATGATGTATAGTGGCAATTTTGCTTTATCTGTTAAGACCACCAGCAAAGTGGCAATCCCATTTTTTCATTGGCAGTATTTTTGATAAGTGATTTGGGCTTTTTTATTGCACGGTAATATGATGTCTGAAAAACCAATGTATGTCTAAAGAAAAAGATTTGTCTTGCCTGTGTGCATTAGTAAACATTTGTGAATTCTATATATTGCTGCACTGTGTTGAAATTCTACTCTTTTTTCATATAGTTAAAACGGACTTTTTCCCAGTGTTGTTTTATATCTAACGTCTTGAACCTGAGTATTATGTCATTTGTACATGCCAAAAAATGCTCGTTTTGACTTCCAGATCAGCAAGATCTGTGGCTGCAAAGAAATTTTTAATTGTGATGTGAACTCTGAAAGGAGCCCATTCTAAAACTAACATGAAATTTTTGTTAGAAATTTCCTAATCTGGATAACCCATTCTGAATTCCACTACTAATAGGATCATATTTTTTTCTTTCTATAAAACATGTAGAAAGACACAGTCAGGAATCTACTAATAGACTTTCATAATTGATGAATAAGGTTGCCAAAGTATTTCAAAAGGCAGGAATCTATTGCTTAAAATATTCAGTAGCAATGGTAGTCAAGATGTTTTAGAGACTAGAGAGGAAGTTTTTAATATATATATTACATAAATTATATTATTTATAAGCCAGGAGTAAGTAAGCAATAGAAAGAGATCATTCTGTCCTCACCTTTGAAGGAGCCAGTGGCTCAGAACAGCTGCTTTGGCTGCTTTTGTTTGTCATCCTGAAGAGGAGGAGCAGGAGAGCAGCAGCTCTCAGGGCTTCCCCTCCCTGGGGTACGTGGTAGAGGCTAATTAGGCAACATTGCTAGTGAATAGCTATACTGGAGGGGCTAAGGAAGCTGAGCTGTCACTGCTTACCATCTTAATAATGCACCTTCTTATTTCATCTTTTCTAACATCTGCCCATTACTGCAAATCTAGGCTTTCTAACATACAAAATTAAAAATAATCTGATAAAATATTGTCTAATGATGAAACTGATAAAGCATTTTATTTTCCTAGTGCTTCTCCCTCAGTATCCAGCATTTTGATGTAGGAGACTAACAGGTCTCCACCCTTGAATGATATAGCTCAGTTTAGGAGCTGGAAATACAGGGATCTGTGTGGAAGACCTGTCTTGTGGTGTGGTGAGCAACATAGTTTATGAACCCTTCGTGGTGTGAACAAATTAGTGAGGAAAGCACAGGAGTTTGTAGCTTTTTGGAATTACAGGAGTTTGTAGCCCTTAATCTTGCATCATGTGAGGGTCATTCAGCTGCCTTGCTTTCCAGAGCCACCTATTTTGTGTCATTACACGAAAAGTGACACTAAACAAATGCAGTAGATGAGTGGGGATGTACTGTTCTCTATGAAGCTCTGTGAGCACAGCAACCCTTCTCACAATAAACAGCCTTGCTGGACACACCTGAAGGGAGTGATGAGTGCAGGGTGCATAGCAGTAGACAAGTTAATTGAATACGTCTGTCTGCATGTGTGCCTGGGGGTTTCCTGGGATGCATGCCTGGTGACACATGGTGGGAGAGATACTGCTCTGGCCTGGGGCACAGGCACACAGGTGATTTGGAGCAGATCCACAGATGTGTCCATGCAGCACTGAAGTACCTCCTGGCTGCCTTGGGATCTGCACAGGGACACCACTGGCTTTCCCTGGTGACAACTCATTGCACCTTCGTTTCTCCCATCTTCTTCATCGTGTCCTTTCCCTGTTGTAAACGCAAGATAGCTTCAAGTACTTTGCTCATCAGTTGAAGAAAACAAGCAAATAACCTTCCTTAATGGAATAGCCAACAAAAACACAGGGAGCTGACAGTAACCAGCCCATGTCTCTTGGTAGTCTGTCCACTCTGTTGCTGATGCAAACAAAGCAAAAGCATTTTTAACGCTTAGGGTATGCTGAAAAGGTCACTGTGGAAGTGTTACAAATGAGTTTTCCTTGTCAGTGGATCAGAGAGGACCTCTGGATTATAAATCCTTTCAAATTTTAAATCCCTAAAGATTGGGAAATTATCTTTCTGAATTTATATAAAATGGTGAATGCTGATCTACAGACACCAATAAGTTTAAGCTTTTGATAAAAGAAGCTTTTACCTGCTATCAACACATGTTATTATGCCACATTATCTCCTAGTCTGCAGTGTCCTCCTTGAGCTGAAGCAGAGAAGGTGAATTTAATTATTCCTTTTCCTAAAGGAAAAAAAAAAGAGAAAANATTGATGAATAAGGTTGCCAAAGTATTTCAAAAGGCAGGAATCTATTGCTTAAAATATTCAGTAGCAATGGTAGTCAAGATGTTTTAGAGACTAGAGAGGAAGTTTTTAATATATATATTACATAAANNNTATTGTCTAATGATGAAACTGATAAAGCATTTTATTTTCCTAGTGCTTCTCCCTCAGTATCCAGCATTTTGATGTAGGAGACTAACAGGTCTCCACCCTTGAATGATATAGCTCAGTTTAGGAGCTGGAAATACAGGGATCTGTGTGGAAGACCTGTCTTGTGGTGTGGTGAGCAACATAGTTTATGAACCCTTCGTGGTGTGAACAAATTAGTGAGGAAAGCACAGGAGTTTGTAGCTTTTTGGAATTACAGGAGTTTGTAGCCCTTAATCTTGCATCATGTGAGGGTCATTCAGCTGCCTTGCTTTCCAGAGCCACCTATTTTGTGTCATTACACGAAAAGTGACACTAAACAAATGCAGTAGATGAGTGGGGATGTACTGTTCTCTATGAAGCTCTGTGAGCACAGCAACCCTTCTCACAATAAACAGCCTTGCTGGACACACCTGAAGGGAGTGATGAGTGCAGGGTGCATAGCAGTAGACAAGTTAATTGAATACGTCTGTCTGCATGTGTGCCTGGGGGTTTCCTGGGATGCATGCCTGGTGACACATGGTGGGAGAGATACTGCTCTGGCCTGGGGCACAGGCACACAGGTGATTTGGAGCAGATCCACAGATGTGTCCATGCAGCACTGAAGTACCTCCTGGCTGCCTTGGGATCTGCACAGGGACACCACTGGCTTTCCCTGGTGACAACTCATTGCACCTTCGTTTCTCCCATCTTCTTCATCGTGTCCTTTCCCTGTTGTAAACGCAAGATAGCTTCAAGTACTTTGCTCATCAGTTGAAGAAAACAAGCAAATAACCTTCCTTAATGGAATAGCCAACAAAAACACAGGGAGCTGACAGTAACCAGCCCATGTCTCTTGGTAGTCTGTCCACTCTGTTGCTGATGCAAACAAAGCAAAAGCATTTTTAACGCTTAGGGTATGCTGAAAAGGTCACTGTGGAAGTGTTACAAATGAGTTTTCCTTGTCAGTGGATCAGAGAGGACCTCTGGATTATAAATCCTTTCAAATTTTAAATCCCTAAAGATTGGGAAATTATCTTTCTGAATTTATATAAAATGGTGAATGCTGATCTACAGACACCAATAAGTTTAAGCTTTTGATAAAAGAAGCTTTTACCTGCTATCAACACATGTTATTATGCCACATTATCTCCTAGTCTGCAGTGTCCTCCTTGAGCTGAAGCAGAGAAGGTGAATTTAATTATTCCTTTTCCTAAAGGAAAAAAAAAAGAGAAAACCACAAACCCCGACAGTCCAGCACTACTTCCTTGCCCCTCCCCAGCCTGGCAGCCCCCTTGCTTCTTGCTTTGATGCCAGGCTGACTAATGATGTTTTCTTCCTCAGGCTAAAAGAGTTGGTACAGTTTCACGCAAGGCTGTCTTCTGGTCTTTCTCATATAAATGCAAAGAGAGAAACACTAGTTACAGGGGCCAAAGTAGAAATCTGTGTTTGGTCACCATATATAAATTGCCCATGTTTCTTTGTCCACCACTTCATCCTTCAGGCCCATTGCTCCCTGGGGATTTTTCAGAGTTTACATCTCTGTTCTACAAGATGTCTTTTTACACTCTCTTCTACTGGAAAGGCACTACTTACAGTCTTGACATAATTTTTGACCAGTAGGAGTGTCTCTGCCAGAAAAATAAGCTTGATAAATACTTTTCTATCTTCTTGGACTTTCATCCCAGTAAAGAATTGAAAGAAACCCCGAAATGTCTGAATTTTCCTCAGAACAGAAATTCTGACTAACCACTGACACTCCAAATGAGATTGACCCTCACCTTCCTATCAGCAAAGTGGCTTCTGATTTTTCTGTTTAAATATACCATTTTGTATCGCCTGTAAGCTGATAATAATCAGAAGGTATCTGCAGTAGGCATGAGCACACTTGCCTTTTTGGAAAGTTCGTATTTTGTTATGGATCCAAACTTTGCACCTGATGCCCACAGCTAGTGGATACGGGCAGATTTTGGAAAAAACAGCTGTGCCATGATGAGAAACATCAAATTAGATTACCCGGGAAATCGTAGCAGCCATGACTTCAGCTCATTTAGAGCTGTGAGGTTTTCAAGTATAGACAAAAGCCAATGCTGGAGGGGAAGCCATCCAGCCCTACTACAGCTGAGTAAAGGCCGGGTGCTTGCTGGCGTCCCAGCCCCAGAGCTGAGGTCATTGGGAAAGCCGACTTTACTCACGGTGTTACACCCCTGCCAGCCTGCACGTCTGATGGAGGTGAGGCTGTAGCCAAGCCACTCAGTGCATTAAAAGCAGACACCAGTAGAGAGATGCAGAGGGGAGGCTGCAGGAGCTGTGAAGAGCAGATGATGCGAGATGGGTGGGAGCCCCGTCCCATCCCAGCAGATGCAGGAGGCACCACTCTGAAAAACTGGACCCACACTACAGGATACACCCTGCAAAAGGCAGCTCCAGCCAGTCCTTTGGGCAATAAGCCCGTTTCCCCACGTTTCAGGCTCACGTTCATCTGTACATGAGAGAAAGCACCTGCCAGTCATGGTGGAAGCTTTGGCATCAGGACTGTGGTAACACTTGTAGGAGAGTGCTGGGCTCGTGTATGGGATGGGCTCCAGGACTTCACCTTCCAAGGGCAATGCTGTATGTAAGTGCTATGTCCTTTAGGTGATTATGGTTGAGAACCCTTTATATTTTAACAAGGGAACGACTACACAAGTGGGCACAATGGGAGCTTTGCCAGAGTCAGGGTGACTAAAGCTTCTCAGAGCCTATCGTGTGCTTTGCCCCACAGCCAAAGCTCAGGGGAATTAAACTGTACGGCGCAGTTAAAAGGTACAGTTGTGAAAGTTCTCGGATGCCTTTTTTCCTGCAAACAAATATGTCCCCTCCCTCACTCCTTCCACTTAGGGAATGCAACGCATGGTTGTTTTTATTATGGTTCTGTCACTTCGCACAGTCCAGTTTTATTTTAATAATAAAAATATAGAAATATAATTAGCATCTTTGTTTTTAGGCACCGAGTTTCTAAATTACCATGTGTGACAACTGTTATGGCAGTGAAATCGTTAAAATCATGTAAATGCTTAAACCATGTAGGCCTGGGAGATTATAGTTTCATTAGAGAAAAGGCTATAAAGTTAGACCTAGGTAATTACCTTTCCCATTAATGCTCGAAAATTCTTTGCTCCACTGAGAAGTGATTGTGGTGCATCATGCCTTCTGTGCTTTTACATTCTAACTGCAGGAGCCTTTATTTCATCAGCACAAACTGCAAGGAAACAGCGGCAGCCTTCCAGGTGTACTTTGCAAATTGGGGTTTAAATGTGGAACACATCAAATTAAAATTCAATATTAATTATTTTGTCTTGCTAGGAGCCTGAGTAGTTTAAAGCAGCAAGGGTAATTGTCTAACTCATTGTATGTGTCTACAGCGAACTTAATCATTATGTCAGCTTCCTAATAAAAGGTTATTATAGAAACAAAGATCCCAATTTTACATATGGTAGGCAAGGGAGAATTCGAAGAGCTAGTCTCCAAGGTAGACTTGAGGTTCTTGACAAATGATGCCCATGCTGTGATCAGATACTTAACAAGAAATCTCGTTATTAACTAGGCCTGTACAGATAATTAGCACTTGAGCTTCAAATTTTAAATCTGGCTTGAGATGTATAATTTATCAAAAGCCCTAGCTCGCTGTCAAACTCCTATAATAAGGCAGTATTATTGATGAATTGAGATTAAGAGCAGATTGAAGAGAAAATTAGGCCACTGGTTAGTCTGAAAGGTCTGATTTCAATATTTGCAGTACTAATTTGGTATTATTTTGGTAAATGGATGTGGTCCCCAAGTGCTGCATAGTATAAAAGAATAAACTGTACGTCATTATTCTAACAAAAAGAAGTGTTCTTTACTGTATGCCAAATTTTGCAGCACTAGCAGTCTGGTTAATAAGCTTCTTTACAGGATAAGTGTACCTGTTTTTATTGCATTAATTTACTATAACACATATAGAATGCTGGGCTTTTATTCACAGTCAGAAAACGTTGCTTCTTTACATTAAAAATTCTTTACATTAGACTAATGATGACTGAGTATGCCAACCCCTAATTGAACTGTTTCATTTATATCTTTGAATTGTCTTTCAAGCATTCTTTACACTGGAATGCAGATAAGTACCATTTTGTATATTCAAGCTACGTAAAAGGAGCAATCTTTTTTTAATGATCGCCGGTAGCACTTCATTGCAAGTGGTTCCAAGAAAAAAATGAAAGAGCGACTGTATGCAATCTAGCTACAGCAAACTGCAGCTGCAGAGGTGTTAGATACACATTCACGACCCTCAGTATGCTAAATCTTTTTGATAGAGGTAATAAAAAGACATTTAGGGCAATATCTGATTTCCAGAATTATGTTAGGGAAAACGTAAGGTTGGGACAGACTGTTTTTTCAGGGTTTAATCCTTCGCCAAAGCACACCGATTGTATCAGAAAGGCACTGTGCTTTACCGTATATCCTGTCAAATATATATCAAATGCAACTGTGTGTCATCGTATATATCTTATGCATCACATCAATATCCTCCAGCAAAATAATAATGTCAGTCGCTGTCTGTTTGCAGGAAACTTTGCACTGACAATCCCTTGTAACGCGTTACTGGCAGCAGCTCCTTTCCTCTCAGTTTCCAGCTGTCCGGCGGGGTTTGCCAAGTCACAGCAGGACCTGAGGAGTGTTTGTATTCAACTGTGGCACCAAGCTTTATGGAGATTTGCCTTGTATATTGTGCACTTGCAGACAAGCGGGATTTCCAGGACCCAGCGGGGGCTCCCCGGTGTTTATGCTGAGGTGGTTAGCTAGTTGGCAAATTGCTTTGGGCCAGAAACGTGTGACAGAGGAAAATGTATTGCATTAGCTTTTCTATCAATAACATCTTAACACTGACTTATAACACAATTGCTTTCATGCTGATCCGGCCTCCTAATTTTAATTTTAGGATTGATTAAATTTTTGCAATCAGGTGTCTTTGGCCGTACTGGAAAGAAACGCATTTTCTTCCTTCCAATGTCTATACTATGCTATTAAAAATTTAAGTGACAAAATATAAACAAACCACTTCACTCTAATAAGCCATTGACCAATACATATTTACACTGATTTGGAAAATACCAAATTCTTTTGATATGTATGTTTTTATAAATTTTAAGAAGACTTAAAATAATTTATTCTTTTATATTTTACTCTGCTGTACATAGTGGAGTAGCATTTTGCAGGACCACTTGAGTCTTGCAGGATTTTTAGTAGATTTGTGAGACATCCGAAAAGGGGGTGGAGGGTGGGGGGTACTGCAATTCTCAGCAGACAGAAATGCTCATTTACAGTTTTGTGGGGCTTTTCATTCAGATACTTCCAAGTGCTGCTCACATATTACAGGCCGATTCTCACCTTGTTTACATTGAACATACTTCTGCTGTGTGTCAGTGCAATTTGAGACCGGGACACTCTCCTGGCTGAATTAAGACTTACATCAGTGTAAGATGTAAATCTGAAGAGCTCTGTCATCTAAAATAAAAGTCATCAATAAGCTACACTGTAACTTTATTTAAAAAAATAATTTGGAACCTATTTCGTATTTTTAAATAACACCTTCAAGTGTACTCAAAGCTAAAAAATATTTAGATATTTTACAATTTGGGAGGAAAATGAACATGCGTATGTTAGACACAAGCATGGGGCATATCACAAGGCTCTGCCAATTTAGGACATCTTGCGAGTCCTCAGATAAAGCTGCTTTCTAAAAAGCTTAGCTATCCAGTCACCCCACACTGAAGTCCTTTCACATGAAACATTCTCACAGCTTGTAAGGGGAGATGTGCACACAAAAGATCGGCAGTAGAACATGCTTCTATATTTTATTATATTCATATAGCAAATGTAATAACGATATGACACTTTTCATGAACTGCGGTGGGAAATACCAGTGATCACTGGGCAAAAGAAAAGAATGGAAATGCTTATTATATAATGCTTGGCATCTTACACCACCACAAATGGCTTTGGTACTTGGGTGGTTTGTACAGTCATTCTTACATTCCTTTTTAAGTGATTTGGTAGTGCTGGCGTAAATGACTACACGTGGGCTGCACGAATGATCACACGGAGAAGAAGCAGGCTTGAGTATTCCTACTGATATAACTACAAATAGTGACTACTTAGTGCAGTGCAGGATAATAAAGCAGGATTTTGCAAAGATAAATTCCTTCAGCTAGCTCAGATCCATTCCAATGCTACAGACGCTATTGTCATTTGCATGGTTTCGATGAGTGGAGTTATAAAATTCCAGGAGGAGGATTTCCCGCGCTTAGATATCACTAGAAGAAAGGCAAAGTTGTGCCTCACCTCAGAATGTTGTAAAAATATTAACTTGGTGTTGTTACTAGGTCAGAACGGCAGTGCAGGAGCAGAGGCTCGACTGCTGCGCTACGGGAAGGGCAGGCACACACCTGAAAAAAATCACACACACACCCCCAAAAAATGAAAGAAAGAAAGAAACCTTTTTAAGGAGAAAAGCTGTGTATTTTGGCGTGGCTCACCTTCGAACTCTCTCCTCGCCGCGGCCCGCAGCCCGGCTCCTACCCGCGGCGGGCGGAGCGGCCCCGGCCCCGGCTCCGGCTCTGGCTCCGGCTCTCCCGGGCCGCCCTTACTGCCGGTCGCCGACAGGGGTCTCCAGCGCACCGCGGAACCGCCGGGCCGGGGCTGGGGGAGCCGGGGCCGGGATCCTGGATGTTCGCAGCGGGCTTTGGGTGCTCTTTGCTTCAGGCGCCTCTTCCTCTGCTTTTTAAAAGAAGCGAGATGCCGGGAGCGCCGCGGTTTTGTCTTTTTCCTGGGGAAAAAAGTGAGAGCAGCCACTGGGGAGGGAGGGATGGCTTTGGTCTGAGACAGGGTGGGGACCCAAACTTCCGTAAAATAAAACATTCCCGAGACAGAACAAGGTAATATAATGCAGGGCTTTCACTGAGTGCGCCAAAACAGCCTTCTTTCCTTTTGGATTAACCAGGTATTTCCAGTAGCCCTAATACTGGTACTTCAGTACTCTGGCAATAGAAGGCAGAAAAACTCATTTTGTTATAGGTGATGGTAAATAATAGTGCCATTTTGTTACATGAAAGAGACATTTGCAATCAGTTAATTTTTAAAATGCATGCAGAATTTGAGTTCTCTCTCTCTTTTTTTTATACTTTTTCTTTCTTATTTTTTAATTAAATGATACAGGAAGACAACTGTCCAGAAAGCTTAGGGCATTTTCCAACCAGAATACAGCTCTATAGTCTGTGACAATGTACAGTGGTTGATGAGTTAGTTCTAGAGGCTTCTGAATTTTAATGATGTTGGAGATGATATTGTGTGTCCTTCAGCTTGTTAGAGTGACACTAGCACTCCATAAATCATAATACCTGTGTATTGTAAAATCAATACAAAAGTGCTATCTCAGCACTAAACCTTAATAAGTTTTTCAGTGCTCTAACAGCTTAAACTTTGCTGTAATGCCATTGGACCTGTAGGTTAGGATCAGAGCATGCTTAATTTGTTTTGTAATAGAGACTTTTCTTTAATGAAGGACCGATTAGTAAAGCTTTGGTTGCCACTCTGGTGATCAGTTGGCAGAACAGCCTCTGCAATTAAACTCGTGTATCTCTGTCCTGAAGCAAAAAAGCAGGCTTAAACAGTCAATAAATGTTAATCCAGTCAGAACCTGTCTGTGCCTTTGAAGGCTGCCCATGAGGGGTTTTTCAAATCACATTTTTTTCATCTTGTTTTAAATATGGAGGTCCCCATAGAGCTGGTACGTAGTGTACAAGGCCTCCCACTGCTCTGTAATAAGATCTGGCATACTAACAGCATTCTCTACAGATCCGTCATCTTTAGGTTTGTTTGTCCCTCCCTATCCCTGCATATCTATCTGTATAGTTACTGGTTATGAGAAAAAGCAATCATCACATTTTACATTTCCTACACATGAGAGTAAAAAGGCTACTTTAAAATTCTTTACACAAAATATGTTACTATAGATGCATACGATTTTTATGATTTACAAATATCTCCCCCAAACTTTTTCCATTACTATTTGTTTCTTTGCAGGGTGATACTCAAGGGAGGAAGTTTACTTTTATACATAAACTGAAAAGCATACATGGGAAGTGTGGAGCTGCCAAACAACTGTCCTTAAAGCAAGCAAAAAGAAAACTTGAACCTTATCTAGATTGTTGCTCTCTCTAGGATATGCTTCTTGTGAAACGCTGCCAGTTATTTATCTAATTCTGTTTTCCATTCTTATCTGCTTGCTTTCTTTTCCCATGAACAGGATAAAACTACCAAGTTGATAACAAAAAGCAGAAGGAAGGTTAGCAGAAAGTTGGCTGATAGAGTTGGGAGGAAACATGGGTAAAATAAAGAGGCAATTTCTAATCTTTAACTGCTTTCCATAGGGGGAAACAGCCTTTGCTATGAACTTAATTTTCTTCTATTTCTCAGCTTATTTTCTATCTATCCCTTTAGCTGCATGCATAGCTGTACATAAAGCATTAGCGTACATGGGAGAGCGCATTAAATTTAGCCTAATCATAACTGGAATCCCCTTTGTGTTTCTTTGTAGAATTTAGCTTTTGCTTTTCAGCAGGAAACTGAGGGCTTCAGATAAAAAATGTGAAAAGACTTGTGTGAGTCACTGGATTGGAAATGGAAATTTCCTGCCGAAGAGAGAGGTGGGGGGAAAAGAGGGATACCCATCTCTTTTTACCAAGGGCCAAATTCATCACTAGCACAATTCCCTGACTTCCCTGCAGTCACTCTGTTCCCTGCCAGCATGACCTGGCAGGATTTGGAGGACACGAACTGACAAGGGAAACTCGTGATGGCTCTCTGGATAGTGTAACTAGTACAGTGCAATCATGCAAGATTTCAGCAAAAGCAGGCGAGAGTGCCAGTACTCTGATGGGATGTTCTCTGCTATTTCCTGTTGGCTGTCAGAATAGTACAAACCACCAAGCTGGCTTCAGTTTAAGATGGGCTGAAGAAGGAATAGCTCTGTAGTCATTCATATTACTTCATATTACTTACAGATATGAATATATACATATATTCTCCACATGAGCTCATATGAAATAGGTTCTGATGAAGGATGTTATGAGATTTTGTTTAAATGCAAATACATACATTTTTAAAAGCTACCATTCTTCCAGCTTTTTCAAGCCTTGCTCTATTGCTAGACCAGTCACAAGCACCGAGAGAAGTCCTGGTGTAACTATCCAGTGCATGTCAATTTGGGTCAGGTTCAGCCTGAGATACACATTTAATGATAATTTGAAGCTGAGATGCAATAAGGAATATATTTTGTCCTATCCGTTGCTGTGTTTCCATTTTCATTATGCCAGATTCTATCTTAGGTTTTGATCATTTAACTCCAACTAGTTTATAACACAGGTACTTGCCCTGACTTACCTCTTATGCCACCTCTGATTTAATCCTCCGTATTTCCTCTAGTAACTGGCATTATGCAGCCAAGATCTAGCTTGATTTTTGTCTTTCTTCACCCTCCTGTGATCTCAGCAAAGTCACTGGCAGCAGATTTTGGGTTCCTGTTTAGTCGGGTTATGTGCAACCTTGCAGAAATCATACAGGAGATTCTCGTAGAAATACAGAAAACATAACTGCAGTCTGTAGGTTTTTATTCATTAATATAATGAGCAGGGCCTGGGACGGGAGCAAAACAAGTCAGACAGCATCTTACAAATAAAGCGGAAGAAACAAAGGGATTCCAAACAGGAAAATGAGATTTCTAAATATTGGAAAGTGCTTATTCAGTGCATGAAGCTGTGGAGGCCACACAGTCCTAGGCCATCACAGCACAATGGCATGGATATCAATAGCCTGAAAGTCCTCCTGATCTACAAAAACATTTGTAAATTATATTTTTGAATTATAATACTCTAATTGTTGCATTTTAAAATCTTTTTTCAAGTGGGATGTGATGATAGACTGTTTGCATTCCTTTAATTCCATTTTCCAGCACTCTACCACAAAGAGCTGGCCCACATGTTCCTGACTGCTTCTGGTTAGTCATGTAGTTTAGTCAACACATCTCCAAATTTAAGAAAACTCGAACCTGCAGGCTGTTGAGTTCTGCTGAAAGGGAATCAAAGGGAGCAAACACCTCTTCCGGCAAAATGGTATACGAGATATTTACTATCACAGAAGACTTGGTAAAGCATAAAGAAATTCATACAGCATTCCAAGAGGGAGAATGCCTTCATGCTTACAAGGTCTCTAATAAGAGGTAAAAGTGAGTATAAGGATGGCCAGACACTATCTGTGGTCAGCAGCGTTGACCCATTGTTGTCTGTAAAATCCCTCTAGAAGTTCTCTGATGTATCCACTCACTGTATCATGTTTAAGTGTGAAGTAATCTCGTAAGAAACTGAAGCTCAAACGAACAGAAGCAATGTTGGCTTCTTAACTTGGGTCAGAGAAAACAGTTTCTGACCACTTAGTTGCAAAGCCAGTTGTGTAGAGTTAGTGGAAAGTCAGCAGGACTGGGGAATGGTGCATACCCTCTTCATTAATCAAATTCAGTTTATTTATTTTAAAAACTGTCTGGTTGCTGGACCAGCATTTCCTTCTGGAGGACTAAGGTTGCTTGTATAAAGGCTGGGACTAGGGTGTGGAGGTGGGTTTGGAAGGGAGGAGAAGGGAGACACTAAGCACTAGGTTTTGTTTGCTTTCCAGTAAGTACTAGTACTCGCCAAATGACAATTGTGAGATCACAGCTAAAGCATGACAATTATACAGACGAGAAAAATTAGAAAATTTAAACAGGTCCTCAAGGTGACAAATGGAATTCAGTCTTTGCCTGGATAAGCATGTATCTATCATCTACACCCCCTTCATGTGCTTTCCCACTTGCACACTGTTGGAATGCCCATGGGTATAGGTCAAAGTGACAGCAGCTATTCAGAGTGGATGCTATCTCAGCAGCTGGAAGGGGTAGAAAGAAAGTTGGAATAACCCTCACGTGAGTCACAGTGGCCTGGGCAGCTTCTGTAATTGTGAGACACTCAAAGACTCTCCAGAAATTTAGGAACTTTTGCCTGTTGTTTCAGTGGACTCCCAGGATCAACCTTGGGTGGCTGCAGGAGGTGAAACTTTAAGTAGACTACAGCCTTATAAAATATCAGCAGACACATACTTGAAAGCCTAATGATCAGTTTAGCTTGGCTTAATTGGGTTTATGTGTTCAAGGATATCCTGGCAGCTACTCTTGGAGAAAATTAATGCTGGAACAAAATTCTGCTGATCTGATGGAGAGCCTGAGCCTACCTCTGCCTGAGAGCCCTCTCTTAGTTGACTCTTGTACTTAGGGAGGAGGGCTAAGCCCAAATTCTCTTTTGTTCATCAGACATCAGCTCTCTTTTTGGGGTGGTGACAAAGCTCTGTGCTCAGGAAGCTGGTGAGTTGGCTCAGTGCTGCTTAATCACTCTCTCTCCCTTTCAAATCTCATCCACCCATTGCAAAAAATGAGTCCATGATGAATAGATTTTTGAATTGGCTTATAATTGGTTATTCTACTCTATAATATTAATTTTCATCTTCAACTGTTCATTGATTGAAGAATACTGGATGTGGATTGTTAGTTTTCTTCGTGACACTTATATTGAAGAATGATCTGGAGAATGTTAGTGCATGTTGATGACATTTTCCATCTCCTATGTATCTTTAGAGTATTTATCTTATTTGCTTCCCTGGAAGAAGTAATGCTAGCTTCTGTGGCTTCTATTTTTTATTTATATTTTTAAATAATCAACAGTTGTTAACTGTTAAAAATACTAAATAAAAAAAAATAATCAAAATGCACAACAAAATTTAAATAGCATTAAAATGAGGAAGAGTTCCCTGAGCAAAAAAGAGCTTTGTTTACCAGCCTTTCTGATCTCCTTTCAAATACTTCCAACTCCTCTCTCAGTGTTGCAGTGCTTTTAGATGCACAGCAGTGTCCTGTTTCTTTGGGCATTTCTACAGACCACAATGAAGCTGAAAGAGAAGCATTTGCAGTAAGATTATTAATGCTATTCAGTTCACTTCCAAATTTGTGGATATAAATGGGTTATGTGAACACTTCTGAAGTAATTCAGTGTGTTTATCCATAATAGGGAAATTTAACAAACAGCATTTTACCACCCATGACTGGAAGAGATCCCTCAGTTGATCAGTGGCACGACCCTAGGAAAGGCCATGTTGCCTCCACTCTGTGCCAAGTGGAAAAGACACTGACAGCTTCTCCACGTGAGCATTTAGTGGCCTGGACAGTCCTGCAGTCCAAGAGGGACACCCTGATCCTCCCTTTGGCAAGGCTGTTCTGAGGGCTCCAGGGACTATTTGAATACCAGAACCCTCATGTGAGCTGCTTTTGTAGGGCCTTTTTCTGTCAAAGCTGCTTGATGTCTTTCATGGAGTCAGGATCATGCTCTGTGAGATAAGTTCATCATGCAAGTGCAACAACCTGCTTTCAAACTTCCCTTGAGATGATTTAATTTAAAAGTAATAAGCATCAGGAGGCTGTATGCTTCTCACCTCAAACCTTCATGCTTTAACAATTAATTTGGTGCAAGAGACTGCCAAAGAATGTAACTACGCACATTTAGAATTGGTTTATGTTATTATTGTCTTCCAAGAAGTGGCAAAATTAATTTTAATGAAAATTTGTATTTAGGAAACAATCAACAAACCACACACATAACCACATGCACAGCTCGAGTTGCTGCTGGGGTGAACCATGGCATGCCAAGTTTCAGCCTGAAGCTAATTTTTTACAGCCAACTTATAAAGCCCTGAAAAGGGGGTTTTATTGTGGAAATGCTGACAGAACCATAGTGGTGCTACTGGCTGCCTCTCTAATTAGTCTAAAGAATGGAAAGTTATATTTTGCAATATGTGGTAAGCACTATTGTCCTGATGTTGCTGGTTTATGCCAGAACTACAGGCTTAATTTGGTGCTACGGATTCTATTACAATTTTGAAAAGGCGAGTTTGACTCTTTCACTGTAGTGAGATGTTAGCAATTGCAGACAGCAGCCTTGATTTTACTTTCAATTATATAAATATTAAAAGGTGCAGTTTGGATTTTGTTTTGGTGACAGTAGCAGACCCCTGCTGTGTTCACTCTACTTTGAAGAAGATGTGGAGTCCACATGGTGTTTCTTGCACGTTTTCCAGAGACTACTTTTAAATTCTTTCAATAAAAGTTACGTTTATTCCCATTTAAGTGTTTTGTGGTAAAGTTTACAGAGAAACATCCTGCCAGCAGACTAAAGTAAATAAAAGACAGGACACCAGTAACACAAAACACATCATTTTACTACTGTTCTCCCACCACCTGCACTCCCCCATCTCTGCCAGAGCCCCCTGCTTGTAATTCCTCCTACCTCCTCTGCCTTCCACTGGTTTTGACTTTCATAGAGTATGGCAAAGGTTGCAAGAGCCACTTACCCTGCCACTCTATCATTTCCTACTGCAATGTTGCTGTAGTATGGTGATCAACCAATTTCTGTATTTTAACGTCTCTTCAGCGATAATTAGTTATTTTTAAGTTAAGATGTTATTACTATGCATCCTACTGTAGTGCTTACTAGCTCTCGTTGCAAGCCTGCACGCCCCCATGCTTACTCTACAACTGGTGACAAAGGAGCAGTCCTTTCTCCAAAGGTAGGGCAAACATAAGGGAAATGGATAGCTGCAATTATAAGATTACACAGTCTTGTGACATACCAAGCATATCTTAAAAACATGCATAATTACACGAAAATGAGTCGACCCACTGATTTAAATGAGACAACTATGTGATTAAGTGCTGTGCTGTGCTTTCTATTCACTAATTTGTTTGTTTGTTGCTTCTTTTTTCTTCATAATACAGTACCTATGGTCTCTTGAAAAATTTTACTCACTTACAGTTGCTATATAATTGCTGTTGCTATTGTTAGTGTGCTGGGGCTGGGCACAGACCTGTGCATCAGGGGAGGGTTATAGTAAGGTTCTAAACAAGTCTGTATATTTGTTTTAAATACACTATTATTCCTTCAAGTGCCTACAAATCCTTATTAGCTATTACACTGCCAGAATACATTCCTATATTTACACCTGAAATCAAACCATTGCAATCCCTTTCTCCCTTCCGGATAAAACTGTGAATTCGTAACAGTGTTATTAGAACATAATTGTTGACTACAAGGACAAATAGAGTTGACAATTTGAAATTAATCTATTCTCTTTCTTTCAGTCCCTGTTTTCTACTCCCATCCATTTGCAAGGAATGCCTTTGTCTGGTACTTGACAGTATCTGCAAAGGCTTCAATGCTGAATTTAGTATGCCTGCTGAGATTACACTAAAGGCTACAGTGGATTATTTTCTAAATGCTAATCCTTAATGTAGAGATTTGTGCTTGTTCAGCAAAGCAAGGTCTCATTTCCTTCCTTCTTTGTATTTTATTTGCTGCCACCTAGGCAGGAGGCAGCCTCTTAGGAGCGATGTGATGGGCTGATGCATCGCAATTTGACTCAACCAGATCTGACCCAACAAGCAGTGCTCAGAATTAGATCACAGTCTAGTCTCTTCATGCATTAAGATCTACAACCTACAGTAGCTCCGTTAGCCTGTTGAGCAACCAGACTGGCTCTGATTGAAATTACCATTTTGATGCACTGACCTTCAAATCTCTTAACAAAGCAGAAAACGACCTGTCTGCTTGTCCTTCTGGCTGTGGGGAGGCAGAGTGGCACAAGCTGTGAGCCAATATGAGATTTAACTTAATCCATGTTCCCAAATAAAGCATCAACACAAGAAGAAAAAAAAGTTGAAGAGCCTGATTGTTGATTACACCAGGGATTGCTCTTACTGCCACAAACAGGCCTTCTGCATCCCATGTAGGATCAACGGGGGTCCGTCCAGTGCATGGCTTATGGGCAGACATACACCTCCTGTGTCAGCTCCAGGGCCTGGCTGCATTTAAAATCCTCCACCAATCACATGCTGCAATATTCCCTCCAAGTACTTTGCACTTAGATACAGATGTCTGGCCACTGTTGAATTATGAGCACCTATCCAGAGCTTGGAGGAAGAGGAATGGAAATGGAAAGAGTTTCCTTCAAAAGAGCAAGCAATTATAGTAAAGGGGAGTAACTTTTTTGTGTTAATCTGAACTTCACATATGAAGTAGATAACATCATTGACATTTGCTCCTAGGGCAGTTCTACCCTGTGAAACCTCATATGGAGGAAAAGGCAACCTCATCTTTGAAAAATAAATTAAACTTTAAGCATTGTATCACCATTTGATGTTAAGTAGTAGGTAAAAGCTACTAGTCCAGTAGAAGCAAGAGAGAATATGCTGAAATAAACTGGATTATTTTTCATCTGTTTACATTGAGCTGAAACTTGGAGTTGTATTTCCGGAGTAATTACAGGAATATACCAAGAAAACAGCTTTCAAGTACAGTAGATCATAAGATTGTCTTTCAATCAAGAGATATAAAAGTAATTATGCCATACTGTATGCAGACTACGCTGAACCAAGCAACACCCATTTCCCTGTCAGACATGCTCACAAAAATAAGTAACCTCTCTGCATTAATTTCCTCATCCTGAAACACAAAGTAAAAGGTGTAAAACAATTAGCCAAAGTCTATTGTCAAAAATATAAACTGGGGAAATATTAAAAGCAAATTGAGAAGACTGCTAAAAATAAAGATGAAACACACACAAACATACAAAAAAAAAAAAGGTTTTGTGTTATATTATCCATGAAGCTGATAATTGGATCTTATTTATTAAACATTTTCATTATTAAAACTAAAATATATTGATGTTTTTCATGAGAATCGGCAAGTGTTGTTATTGCTGTGTAAAATAGTATTGAATTATACTCTATAAATCTAATCTGTGTATAGATTTTGAGGGTGTTCACCTACACATTTATAAACATGCATAACTAATCTTGAACTGTATCTTTTTTTTTTCTTCTAGCAAAAAAGAAATCTTACATATTTCATTTGACGTGGTTTTGTTAATACAAAAATCTGTGAATTGCAACTTAGTGTATCTAAATATCTTTGGTCTGTAAATCTTCTAAGGGCAGAACTTCATGTGAGATTTCCAGTAATTCCTGATTTCAGTCATGGGTAAATATGTTGTAAGCCCCTTTCCCATATTACTTACTCTGCCAGATGAAAAGAGTAAGAATAATAATTAGCATTTTTGCTATAGTATATTGTCAAAATGGATGAAAAGCATGACTAAACAAGCACCAAAGAACTGTCTGAAACATTTAGTATATCAACAAAGAGCTAATCAAATTCTGTTGAACATCAAAAGAGGACCTGATTCTGTTTGAATCGGTTTCAACAAAGGTTCGGTTTCTCGTAAATGATCGCAGATAAACCTGTGATGAAGACTTGGTAGGTGCACATTCAGGCTTCCAACATTTGATGAAATGTTACACACCACCATTTCCCTGGTAAAGCAGGAACTTCCATATGGAAGCAAAATGCACAGTGAAGAGAAAGTCCTTTTAAGGGGTGCAGCATTTTATTTGTCCCAGATTCAAAGAGCACCACAGATACGGATCCCAAAGATGACATCCAGCTGGAATTTGTGATAGACTCAGTCACACTAAGTTGAGAATAGCCTCAGGAAAAGGGCTTTGTGCTAAGTGACATACTGTAGCAAAAGGAACAAGAGAAAGATCTGATTCCTATACATCTTATAGCCTTCACTTTTCTTGCTGCCCACAGCTATCTGGGCATGCACATGGTGGCTTCCTGCTTGCTTTGCATCAGCAGGAAGGCCAGCAATGTTACAAGGACAGCCTAGGCATCTCCCCCACCCCTTTGCAGGCTCCCAACCAAGAGATTCTCCATCACCCAGTGCTCCTGCACTGCAGCGGCAAGGTACTTCTGTTCCTCCTGCCAGTGGGGCCAAACCCTGCATCCTGGCTGGGCTGCAACCTAACCTCATCTCTGGCAGCACCTCTAGATAGCTGTGCGTATTTTGGGTGGGAAACTGAAATAGGGGGGAAAACAATGTGTGAGGAGAGATGAGGCTCAGGGCAGAGGTAAGTTAAGGCAGCAATTCTCCTCCAGAAAGCTACCTGGGGGAAACTGGGGAGACATCCGGCAAGGTGATCAGGGTGTCTCCAGCTCCATCCTTCTGCAACTTTGCCCCTGTGGTCTGCAAGGGCCCAAACTGGTAGTGTGCTGAAGTCAGGACAGAAATCAGTTGCTTTTTAAAATGCTCTGATGCTTTGTTCTTGGAGATTTCTTTCCTGTTTTCACTGATATCAGTCACACATAGCAAGAGACTTTTGTTGACCCAAAATTAAAGCAAAGCAGGGCTGTTACATGCCTTTTTTTTCCTTGAAAAATTGTTTTATATCTGAGACTCCTCAGGAAGAGAGCATGCCATAAAAATTTTATGTGTACATTAGAATGTTAAAAGCACTGTAGTAACAAGCCCTGTGTTTTAAATAAAATATAAGTACTGAATCCCACATTAGGAGTGTTCTAGCGGAGCCTCAAAGGCTCTCTCTAAAAATTAAGGACCACTAGCTCTAAACCCAAATAAAATCCAGGGAGCTGGGAATACCAGAGGGATTAACAGCAATAGTGTTGCATACGCAATGAGCTCAAGTGATCATAGATGAATGATTCACCCAAACACAGACTGGAGCTGGAAGCTGCACATAGCCCTGTGTCGGGGCTAGCAGAACAGTGGTGTAGACCAGGCTCCACAGTGTCCTCATTACTGAGCAAAGCAGAGGGGATGCAGGCTCCTCATCCCTCTGCTAGCTTCGTTCTATCCTTGCATGGCCCTGCTGGTCCCTACCCCACTGCTCCACCACTCACCAGTGACCCTTTGTCCAGCCTGAAAGACTCTCCTAATTCACACCAGTTAGCTATTCTTCCATCCATCACCTTCACAGTGCTTTGTGTCAGATCCCTTCAGGATGGTGCACCCCGTTTACTACAGGGGAAAAGGCAAGAATTGGCACGGGCTGCCATATGCACTTCTCACTGCCATGGTAGCACTCCAGAGCAAGAACATGGGTTATACTGGTGTTATTCTGGATTTGTACTTGTGTAACTGAAGTCAAAATTTGACACGAGCAAACCTCCAAGCAAGCTATGTATAGAAATATAAAGAATTGCTCTCTAAGCAATTCTCACCAGTCATTTATATTAGACCTGTAGCTGCACTGCAGCTTGGAATTTAGGTCACTTTTTATAACTGGACAATATGTTGTCTGTTGTATTGGCATCTACAGCCTTACTCCCAGCTAACTCTTTTCCTATCAGTTATCTATCTGCAAAAGTGGACCTAGAAGCAGACCATTCTAATTCAACAGGATTTTATCTCCATTTTATATTCTCTCTCCACAAGCACAAACTACAAAAATTATAGGGAACCAGGATTACATGGAACACATATTAGTGCTACACAACACCACTTTTACTAAGTGATACGATAATTGTTCTAATCCTTTGTTAATCAACAGGCAAAGAACAACAAACAAAATGTGCTTCAATAAGCAGAAAATTCATTATCCCAAAAATGAGCAGAAAGAAGAAAATACTTAGTACTGTGCTTTCCTTCTGTTCCTTTTGTTAAAATTTTAATGGCATGTTCCAAATGTCTAAAACATTTATGAAAAACATGGGAAGCTATAATCTGCATACTTTCCTTTTAGGGCTCTTTAACACTTCTAAGAAGTCCCAGAGATGTTAGCCAACCCATTATGTGTAATGAATCTTGGCATGAAACAACAGCACAGCAGCAGCTACACATGAAGCAGCCTATACCATAAATTATCTCAAATACAAACCAAATTCCCCTTGTTTATCATGTATATAAAGCACCAGTGTTCAAGATTCCCTCCAGAAGTGCTGGACTGTGTGTAATATTACTCATAGCATAACAAGGTCTAGTTCTGTCATTGCAATTGCTTCTTTCCTCAGATGATAAAGTGCAGACATGTAGCAATAGGAAGGCTGTCCAAAGAAATACAAATATCAACAGGTTTAACAAAAACTCTGGGGCAACTGCACGAAGAGGTGAATAAGTGCCACCACAGATCTTTTTGAAGTTCTTCACTGGTGCAGCACAGCGTAGCCCTGCTGACCTCAATGCTGAGAATGCATTGATTAAATCAAGATAAAAATATAGCAAATAATGTGCAAAACCCACCATTCTGCTTGGACTCTATTTACATCACAAGCAATGTAACTTAGTACCAATATTTAGCTGCTTGTGCTATCTCCAAGAAGGAATCAACTCCTGCGTGTCTGGGACACTGCTAAATCTTGCTATGAAAATAGCCTCTTTTCACATAGCCCTATCTGCTTCAGCTATGCAGAAACCATCCCATGGAGGATCTAAGGGATGATCAAAATCTCTATGAATCAGAACACAGGCCTGGAAGTCACAGAAATGCAGAAGCAGTGAGATTGCCCAACAGGGAGCTCCTGCCTTGAGTCCCACAGGTGTATATTTCTCGCCAGGCAATGCTGACAGGGTGCACTGCCAGAAGTTTAGCTATGGTTTGTAAATGTATTTACATAGAAATACAATGGAAATCTCATCCTGTGTGTGTCGCACATCAAATATTATTGGTTTGGTGGGGTCTTTGTGATTTACTCCAGCAATCCATGTTTCTCTGCTTGTTGCTGGAGAACTGTAAGTCAGGTGATTTTCCCTAACCACCTAATGAACAAGGTTATACAGGTGCAATCAAAATCATATACTCTTCATGATGTGATCTTGAGGTAGAGCTCATGCAGCTCAGGAAGGAGAGCTCTCTTCCCTAGGAACAAGGTGACACCTGTATTATTAGTGAAGCGTATGACTCTGCATAAGCTTTGCTGCCCTGAGGTGGGAAGAGTTTTACGTTTTAGATGCACGTTATACTTTTGATGGCTGAACGGCCATCCAGAGACACTGAACGTGAAATCTGCCACCAGGGTAGGCGGCTCCTCTGGAAGTCAATTCTACAATATAAGGAAAATGGAAGCACTTCTTTATCATATTCCTTAAGAGAGAAAACTGTAATTAATTGAAAGCTCTTAGAGGTTTGCAATGTTGAAAACAATTCCCAGAGAGGAAGATATGAGTACGTTGTCAGAAAAAAAAAAATCACTGAAAGGTATGGGCTATCTATTGAAGGCTTCCACAACGTATATCCTCCAGTAGTACTGTAAAGTGTGTGAATTTGTTTTTTGTCTACAAGCAAATACCGTGAACCATTATTGTGTACATTCATATGTACAGAATATTCATCTCCTAGTACCTATCATCTGTACCTATCATACACATATATGACAACCTCTTATAATTTAATTACAGTCAAATTTGAGAATCTGCAACATCCTTTTCAATATTATATGTATTTATATTTTTTAAAAGAATTGTTTTGTATGATCATTGCTAACCATTAAAAATAATCCTATAGAGCAATAATGTATGAAGCAGAAGCAGCAGATAAGAACATAGAAAAATTAAAATATTTCCACAAGACCCACGCCACTTGGGTATTTGTTACCTCTTGTAGCTGAAAGATTCTGCTAGAATTTGTGTATAAGCCGTGTTAGTTTTCTGTGGCAGGATTTGTACATAACAGCAAGTTTCTGGATCTTGTTAGCTCAGGGCAAAAAGTCATGCTTTGGAGCAGTTGCCCCAGCAGGAGGATAAAAGATGATGGTCGGTAATTACATCAGTTTTGCACTGTTGAGCAGATGTTCTTGCAGATAGATTTTGGCTGGCATTTACAGAACATTGCTAGTGAATCTCATGATAGCGTTGGAGGAATGCTGCTACAAGTGGATGGAGCTGCATGCTTGTAATAAGACTACGAACAGAGAAATAAATGAAAAGAAAGAAAAGTGTACCAGCTTAACTACTTCAAAAAATGCCTCTCGTTTTTTAAAAAGAGTTATATTTAATCTTGGGTAACCTGAATGTGGGCCAGCAGATTTAGAATTTAGCTTAATAAGCTACATGATACCAGTTTTCAATATCTGGAGAGGACAGAATGGTCTGCATAGGGCCAAAATTAGAGAAACGGAAAGAGGAGATTCATGGCTGGAATGGCAGCAAAGTAATATAAAACTAAGTGTGCTCCTTACCTGCATATGACTGACAGCAGCTTGAAGAAAATGACAGCAATCAAAAATACAAAGTAAAATTTGTTAGAAAGATAACCCAGCTCAGCTCCGATGACTGACCTTATAGTGGTGGATGCTACGTAGTTGGGAAAAAAAGATTATACATATATCTTTACAGGCAGTTCCAAACGTTTAAAAATATTAACTAATTATTAAGCAACATTATTCAGCTCTGGGATGGAGGGAAATTATTTCCTTCACTATACGTCTGGAAAATGACTTGCTTAAGCCCACAGAGCAAGTCAGTGGCAAAAATGTAATTGTGGCTCAAGATCTCATACTTTCAACCCTTTGCTCAGCCTCTAGATACATTTCTGTGTCTGTATCTGACTTTTTTTAGGTGTTAAACTCAGTATAAAAGGCAGCATGGTGAAAATATACCACAGTCTGGAAGATTCTAATTATTTCTACCAAACCCAGCTTCTGAAGACTGAAATAATTTTTAAATCAGCCAATTCAATGTATAACTTTCTCCAAATTTTTATATGTTGAATTTTTGTATGTGGAATACAATATGACAACTAAAGCCAGACTCCTAATTTGACTGTGCTTTGGGCTGCCAGCATGTCTGTTAATGGAAGGATTTATTGACAAGTGTTTTAAAAACAGGCCATTTACAATTAGATTAGAATCCATTCCCCTTCATTTTACCTATCTGCAGGAATGCTGACTTTCAAAATCCCCTCTTTCTTGTGCTGGGTGAATGATGCTAAAAAAAGCAACAAACCTGTCCCTGCTGGCAGGTGCCGGCTTGCGGAATTAGATATGGGTGCTCCTCCACTTGCCCCTATCCTCAACGAGGCGTTCTTCACTGCACAAAATGTCAGGTGAAGTTTCTTTTGCAATGCCAAGGGTGTTTGGAGTAATAAAAGAGACTATGTTGGTACCATATGCTTCCTTTTAGATCTCGGTTCCAAATTTGGTCCAATAGCCAAATCACAACAAATTACGGAGATTTCTTAAAATGTTTAGGGCTAGTATACACGTTGACTCCAGCTAAGGGTGGTATTTATGGTACTCACTCTAGGATTGAATTTTGCTGCAGTACTTCAAAGTGAAGACACTGGTGTTCCTGTCATGCAAAAGATCTGAATAAGAAGATGACTAGAGCAAGGTTGCTGGGAAAAGACACTATCCAGAGTGGGGAAAGACAAACTGGCACTCATTTGCATATTAAAAAAAAACCCAAATGCCTCTCTCAAATTATTTCCTTCTATTTTTGTTTCCCAATTTTGAACTGAACTTGAAGTCAAAATGGCTGAGGAGTGCACAAAGGAGGGTATTGCCCCAGGGCCCACTGTGGGACTATGGTGATGCAGAGTGCTCTGGTCAGTACAGGTTTCTAGAAGGACAAAGCAAGCAGCCCATGGGAGTCCCAGATGTCATGGATTTTGCCACCTACTACCTGTGTCCTCTGGTTGGAGCTCCTTCCCTTTGACTCTCTCTCTGATGGATGCAGGAATCTTCTGCGGTACCCAGCTGTCTAAAGACTTTTGAATGCATCCTGTGGCACCAGGAAGGCTATGCAGTCTTGCTGTGAAAAACTTCTCATGGATTTCTAAGCACCACCTTGGAGGAAAGCGATCTGTAGTATCACTGTCCACAATGAAGTTTTGCCCAAACAGCTGGAAGAACAGAGGAAGCATTTTCTCTCAAGCCTACGCTCATGTAATAAACATATTTTTTTCTAACACGTCATATTCCTTCACCTAGGGCATAATTTGGTCATTCCTAACTGCAAAGGGTATAGTGAGCCTTTGCAAACATACAACACAAAAAGGAATGCAGCGATTCATGTGGGTACTTCCTAATGCTGCTGCGGTGTTCTCATGGTCTCTCCTGTCCACTGGCAATGTGAGCTCATTCTGTCTTACTTCTTTTCAACCCTCTTCAAGTGCACTGAAGTGCAACTGGTTTAGTTTTCCTGGGAATCTATCCACAGTGTAAAAAGAAGAAACGCAGTTCAGGGGTAACACTTCAGGTGCCATATTGAAAGGCACCCCAAAGAAAAAAAGAGGATAAAGACCAACAAATAAAGGAATAGGATAAAGGGAAGGTGGAGGATACCTTACTTTGAAAAGATAAAAAGGGATCACCTTGGTTACAATGTGATCCACAGAAAGATTGTGTGTTCGTGACCTTTTTTGTAGAAACAGTGCTCGATATACCATACTATCGTGTATATTTGTAATAAATCAAATGACAGAAAAACAAATGTCACTTATTAGAACATTGAGGTTTACTGTTCAAGTGATTAACTGAGAATCATTTGTATGATTAAATGCTGGAAAATAATTTGCTTTCACTGCGAACCTATAGCATAGATCTCATTACACAGAAGTGCTGCATATTAGTTGAAGCAAATTAACATTCAAAGACTTTCTGGAGTGGCTGCTAATCACAGGCTGTTAATTACTGTCATTACATTCGACTGCTGAGGAGACTAACCGAGGAATCATTCTCATGATCTTGGTATTTGAAAGTGATCTTCACCAATAAAAACATGTCAGACATACAGAAATTGCAAATTGCTGAATTTGCTGACGCAGTTGAAAATTCCGCTGACTATAAGTACCCGTCTGGTGATAGATGCATTCTTGACACAGTTTCAGTGTTTGGACTTAGGAAATAATGAGTATCAATGTCCTAGCTGGGGAATATGCAAAGATGAAGGAGCCCTTTGTATCCTTAATTAAGGAAAGTAGTAGCAGAGCTTGTTCACAGATAAGTGACTGTACATAATAATCATGTATTTATGTGAGGGACTGTTATGCTATATTACTATAACAGCAATTAGGTTTTCACCAAGTAGTTTTAATAAAAGGCATACTTACATAATAAATAAACAACTAATTTCCATGGCAGATTAATTATATACAGCTTAAAATAGTCACCATGCTAAGTGAAACCTATAGAGGGAAATCCTTATAAATGCAAATGTACAAACACATGCTTACAAGTGAGCATATTCTTTACTTGTAAATAAGGTGCATGTATGGATATCTGGAAGGATAGCTCTGTACACAGCAGGTTCATATATGATTTTTACATGCAAGAGAGATCCAAGCTTACTTTACTTGTAGGATGTGGTAGGCCAGCCTAGAAATAGTCTGATGAATCTATGAAGGGATGAGAGGACTCTTTTGAAAATGTCAGACACCTGTAACTTGAACATGCGAGAGATCTTTCCCATGGAGTCTTCTAACATCTTCATTTCTTAGCTTTGTCTTTAGCAGATCAAGCTAAGTGTCGCACAGTAAAAAGAACAAGGAGGGGCTAGCTGTATTTCCATCTGTATGGAGAGAAAAAATAAGCATTAATGTGCTTTCTCTGATACAGAATAGGCCTAGAGAATTTAGAATTAATATATTGTCTACATATTTTTTTCAAGCAACTCCAAAAATTATGTTCAAAGCATTGCTATTCCATAGCAAAGCCAGATGTTGTAGTATGTTAATATTTCTTTAAAATATGGTTTAACTTTTTTTCAGTTCATGAACCATCTGTAAACAGACAACCATCTTTTTGGAGCATATTCATTACTAAAGTGATTGCACTATAATGCCGAGAAATAATTCTTGATTAGTTTCTGGTTTGCAAAATCATTTGCTGCAGGTACTCTATATTCCAGTTGATGGCACACTGAAAAAGGCTTTTCTGGGCAGAAAAATGGTTACTGCTGTTCTCAGAAGATGTTCACCTAGAGACAACATATTGAGAGAGTTTTCCATGCTACAAATGTGGAGAAATTAAAAAACTCAATTACATTTCAAAAAAATGCAATCTCTTGTTTGGTGTTATCAGTAACCTTCACAGGAGAGGGTACACTGGAAACAAAGGTTTTCAAAAATGCATGCCAAAGCAGCGTATAAATTCACTAAGACCTCCTTCAGAGTAAATTAATGTTCTGTATTGTCCATGCCCTACTGATGGACAAATGCAGATTAAAATCCAAATACTGCCTTTGAACATGCACATGAAGATCCTGTTGTGTCCTTGTTAAATAAACACCATTTATTTTCTCTAACTGATTGGCAATTTCTTCAAAGAGATTCTTTGAAAATATTCTTACTTTCCCAACTACAAGGGAAGCCCTCTACTTCACCCACAAATGGTACTCTAGGATTTAAGGGAAGCTGAGCTTAGAAGCTGAGGTAGTTTGCTATTTTGAGGTGGTGTTGGTGTTTTGGGGGTTTCCTTTTTGCTTGGGTCCCCTGCCCCCACCCTCCATGGATTTTGAGCAAAAGAAAAACAGTGAGTTTCAACTCATCCCAATGGAGAAGGATCAGGTGATACTGGCATGATTTGACACTGGACATGAAGTACTCTATATTCTAGCAAATTAATGAAATCTGGAAGTCTACATCTTTTATTTGTAATAGTTCTAGCAGGCATTGTTCCACAGCCTTGCTGTTGGACACAGGTAACTAGAACCCATCCCAGCCTGATACTATACAGCTAGAACAACTTAAAGACCATGAGGTAACTTTGAGTCACATGTCCAGTTTGGCCTGCAGAGATGACGCTATCTGTATTACCCAAATACAGTTATTAAAATTAAAAAAATGGGAGACAACAAAAGATATAGACACTTTTTTTCAAATGCTTTATAAGACAAACATAAGTCACGATGACTTAGTTCCTCCTAAGAAAGTC
The DNA here is from genome assembly GCA_013400055.1 of Nycticryphes semicollaris. Lineage (NCBI taxonomy): Eukaryota > Metazoa > Chordata > Aves > Charadriiformes > Rostratulidae > Nycticryphes > Nycticryphes semicollaris. The sequence goes on from VXBJ01006802.1 coordinate 448,909, forward strand.
TGAATTTGCTGTCTTTGGCAGGCTATGTAAGGATGACAGTGTTACTCCACTGCAATTATTATAGACCTGAACAACAGCTCTGAATTGTCAAACTTCTTGGGCTTACACCACAGCCACAGCACTACTTGGATTAAATAATCACAGAAAATGCTCTGCAACATAATTTTTTTTTCCTTAGATATATTGAACTAGTGTTTTTGAGGCCCACTAAGTCACCATTAGAGACATTAAAAAATACAGATTGCATCTTCAGATGAAAAAGGGATGTTTTTTTAAGGAACATTTTCCCAATTCTCAGGCAGGTCTATCTTCTAAATTCCTGGATATGACTTGTACATCACCATTATGTTTCAAAGTGGAATGCAAAGGTGTAGGTAAGTGCCTGAGGCATGAAGTCATTACATTTAGCACTTCATGTGAAAATAAAAGCAGTGTAAGCAGCCTCTGTCATCCTCTTTTCCTTTTCTGGAGACCTCCCACAAACCTAATCCTGAAAGGTATTGGAAAAGGAAAACTTTCCACCTGCCAAGTTTCCTCCTGGTTTACAACAAAACCAACTGTGAGAAGTCTCCAAAGCTCCAGTGTGGAGTTTCTCTCTCCTTAACCTTTCCTGCAGGATTTCCTGTACCAACGAGGAATTGGACCACACAGGTTTGGTAGGATTTAGTTCTTGTTGCTGCCAGCATTTAGTGCTACTAAGTACATGCAACAGAGTTCAGTTATAAAATCACATACATGGGAGAGACTTAAAGCATTCCCCTAATCCCACTTCCCTGCACTGAGGCCATACCACATTTAGCTACAAGCTCTGTCTAAACAGCTTCTGTGCAGGTGACCCCTGAGAATCCAGAGCCTATTTAAAGGCCTACAAGAGGCAACACAGACAAGCAAGCTGTTTTATCAGGAAGCTGTATTCACTCCATCAGTGTCCACACTTCTATCAGGTGATGAATACTCGTAAAAAATTGCAAAATGTTGGAAGTTACTGTTCGTGATCATCCCTGAGAGGTGTTTATCTCTCCTTTTCCAGAAATCTGCCAAGAAAAACTTTTATGCAGCCAAGTCTACTGTTTTTCTGGTCTGGAGGTGTAATTTTTTTCCCCTAGTATGTAAACTTTCCTTGTACAAATGAAATACATGTTTTTTTCCTACTATCTAACTATATTCTGTATTTGTGCTTTTGATTTCTTCATCATAAGAGTAACTATCATTTTTTAATAGATAGGTAGCAAAAAATTTTCCTCGTTCTTAGCATTTCCCTGCTTTTGTTGTGGTGCCATTATTGGCAGAAATAAGATCAAGTTGCATTAATTAATATTTGCTACGGACTCAATTAATCTGAAATATCTACTGAGATTTTCTGCTACAACATAAGATTTTGTTCTGGACACCTAAGATGTCCCAGCTGTATTTTCCAAGAGGAGGTGCTTGTGGCAGTCACACTCCTTCTTGAGATGTGAGATGCAAGTTATCTTTGGCCCAACTTACTGATGTATTCACTACCTGCTCTCAGATCTCCAACTTGTGTTTTAAATCAGGCTCTGCATATGGAGACACAAATCAACTGATTCCTTCACAGCTGCCCCGACCAGAGAATTGTCTGTCTGTGACCACAGGGGTGGCACTGGGTTATCTGTAGGTAATCTTGATGAGTCGGTCTCGTTAAAATGCCCAGTAGTGCTTGTGCTTACTCAAATTGAATTCCAACTATTTCACACAACTAAACTACCCATCTACTTGTCTCACCTATAGCTATGCTGTGGGCTGCCTGTGTTGTGCAAGACTTTGTCCTTGCTAAAGATCTAACAGGGACAATGACCCTTTTTTTCAAGGTGATGGAAGCATGCTCAGTCAGCCCAATATATGCCTGGTTACCATGACATGTGACATTTAGAAGAAACCAACCTTGCTGTCCTTTTGATCCATCCTTTATTTGCATGGAAATTTTGTTTAATTCACTTACCTTGTGTATTAAATCAACAAAGTACCCCATAATGTTTAAGACACAGCAACTTTCTTCTTAAACATCAATTTGTGTATTACTCAAATGCTCAGCAGATTAACTGTAAATTACAATGGAAAATTTCAAGTTGTGGAACATGAAATATATTTGCATGTGTCAAATGGTTTCTTGATTGCATTGGAGTCTCCACTGGAGTAGTCTCCTAAACAGAGTTCAAACAATTAAACACTATTTCTTTCTGCAAAACCATTAAGTTATATGTCCTTTCGGCTAAACATGGTTTTTGCGGGATGTAGTTATCCAGATTGTTCCCAGTAATAAATCTGCTTCTGCATAATTGATTAAATAACTGTATGCCAATTCATCTCGTTAAAATACGTTAATTCATTTTTATAAGCATGGATGACCTTGGAGAATGGAAGCCAGGAATAGGCTAAGAATAGGGTGACAGAGGGTGACAGCCGAACACACATACAGAAGGAACCTTCCTCATGTAACCCTTGCATTGCAAGTAAAACCCTGCCTGGCAAACACAGAGGTTTTGCCCAGGAAAAGCTTTCAGCAGGGGCCCCGAGTGAGGTGGCTTGAGGACTGCAGAGCAGGCAGTCAGCTGCAAAAAACACACACAAACCACTTCAGTCAGCTCAGGGCACTTCCTGAACATACAAATCAATGACAATTAAAGTGGATTATGAAAAAGCAATAGTGGAGAGTTAAGTCTTTATGTGATTTAATTGAGCTAAAGGTGCAGGGCCAGATTCTTCCTATGTGCTGATGGGTGAGAGATGACTGTAACTCTAAGGGGACCTTTGAACCTGTTCCTGGTGGGAGATCACATAATGCCTGGGTTTGGGGGAATGGTGTTCAATTATTGAGACTCCACTGTTGATGCAGGTGCAGTAATTCAACTGCCCATGCTCAGACAAGACATATTGCTGTAGCAAATCTTGTAAATTTTTTTAGGATACTTTGGGTCAGATTTAATGCGTCTTTGACTAGCCTTTTTCTGAAAATGATCTTATAAGAATCCAACAGCCATAAGTGTTGCCTAAAAGTAGAAACTAGTTTAGGACAGTTGTCCATCTGTATCTGTACATCCTGTCCAACAGCTCTGTCCCTTTAGGAAGTGAATATAAAATTTAAGATACACGCAGAGTCATTTTTCCTAGCTATATTAACCTAGTTTCCAGTAATCAGCTGTTTATGCTCTTGCTGTATTGAATGCTTTCTCTGGATCACTTCATTTAATAATTACAAAATTGCTCAAATATCTATGAATTTGTCTATTCACTTTTACAACTCATTTATAATTTTGGCCTCCAGGATTTGTTGTGGCAATGAGTCCTTGGGACCTTTGCCATTTGTACCAGATGGGGCTCTGACAGTCCAAAGAATCTAACCCATTTTCTTGAAGTAAACCCACTTGAAATCAAACCACAAGAATACAGAACAGTAACAGGCCTACAGAATGCATCATATGATACCAGTGTATTTAAGAGAGGTAATTTGCAGAAAGAGCTAAAAATAACTAGACAGCTTGAACAAGGTTTTCAGTAGAAAGATTGTATACGCTTTCAGAAGTAAGAGAAGTGAATTTTCACATTTATGAATGTGAACACAACTGTGCAAAGCCAAGTATAAAAGCAAATAAAGTTAAAGGTTCCCTGCTGCAACACAGCGAAATTAGTGAAGTGCTTTCAGCACAGAAATAATTAATGTGCTCAGGGCTTTTGGCTGCAGGAAGAGTTCTGGTTCTGGAGGTCTGCACAAGCTGCAAATGCTTGAAGAATATCACAGGGAAAATGAATTGCAATTAAACAGCTAGAGATTATTTTAAAGCAAAAGAAAAAAGTCTGAACAGTTCCATAAAGATACTGAAAAAAAGCTCTAAGGATGACACGGTAGGTGACAATCTGAAGAGATTGCTACTATGAGATGCTAAAAAGAATTCTACCATAAATCAAATCCTCAAACGGATATTTGAACTCAACAGCTTCTTTCTAAACATAAACTTGGGAAATTGAAATAGCAGAAATAACCTACAAATCAAACAGATATAGTGAGGGGGGTGTTATTGCTGCCTATTCCAGTCAATAACTACTTCCTCTTATCAGTGATCAAATTATTTAGCAATACAAACGGTGACTTTAAGGAGCCACCACAACTGGAGGGATGCTGCAATCACTAACAGCTGCATCATTTTCTACTAGCACACAGTATTTTGAACCTGAGAAAGCACCATGCCACAAAAGGAAAACTGGATCTGAGGGGTTTTGTGTGTGTGTGTGTGCACATACACACATTTGTGTGTGTTTGAGTATTTGACCACTGAGGAAAAAACTTACGAAAGAAGCAACATTATATCAAAACAGGATGGGCAATGCATTATGGATTAGGAACTGGAGTTATGTACACTGCAGATCAGTACAGACCTACCAGAAAATGATGCCAGGAGAACTCAGAAATCAAGTGGGAGTACACGGGCTCAAGTACACTGCTTTATTAAAGTGTACCTGATTGCCCTGAGTTTGTTCTACAAACAAGGATTTCTGGAAACTGGCAATCTACCACACTTGGTATCACAAAGGAGAAATGTACCCCTCTATGGAAATGAGATGAAGACCTTCATTGCTAAGAAAGGAGCACAGGTTCCTAAATTACCCAGATTTCAGAGCTAAGTGACAATGGCACTGAACTGAAGCAGGTGGAAGAGAAAAAGGCCAAAGCAGGGGACAAAGGCAAATGTAAGTTTAGAGGATGCAGCAACAGTTTGTCAACATCTCTGTCAACTTTTCAAGATGCAATTCTTCATCTTCATAATGAGAAGCAACCTCAATGCATGGCATTTTCTCTGTGGTGGGCTCACTCTTTCTCCCCAAATACTTCAATGACCCTTAGTCTGTCACTGGAAAGCTACCAATCTGTCAGTCACAACCTCTGATGTCTCACCAGTAATTCTTCCTCTTGCTTTCCAAAAGCAATTGCTGCATTTGCACCACTCGCAGCAAATCAATCTCTGTGTTCTGCCAGCTCACTGACTGCTTTCAGTGCCTCCCAGCCCCTCTCCTCCTCCCACGCCACCCCTCCACTCACCGGCGACAGCCTTCAGGAGTCCTCTCCACCAGCAGCGCTTTACTTTTAGACTCTAGGATGGAGCTTAGCAAAGCTTTCCAGTTGCTACCGTGTGATCTTAATAGCCCTCTTTCCCATCCGCTGCCATACAAAATGTAGAAAGGAAAACATGAATAATTTCAACACCAGCATGAAGAACGACATTTCAAAGAACTCTATAGCAGATATTTGCATGACAGATACCTCATAGTTGTTCAGAAATCTCTGTATGGTGTTATTATAGCATTTTAATGGAATTATTAGGAGCAATTCCATATAGTTTTGCTGCCTGCAGAGTGCAGCAAAAACCACACTGTCTGAATCTGAGTTGGGCTCGTCCTTGCTCACTTCCATAATCTGTGGTCATCTCAAGCAGGGAAGGGAAACTGGCTCACCTCAGCTTGCCAGCTGTTTTCCCTTCATCTTAACTCATCCTTGTGAGCCGACATGCAAGACAAAGCAGCAATCCCCACCCACCTGCAAAGCAGCAAGAATAACTTAATCCAACGGATAGATGTCAGCGTGCCTTGCAAAGAAGGGCCGCGTAATTGGAGGGGGAGTCCAAACCACAGAGACTGGAGGAAACTTGCCCACAGCCACAGAGGCGGCAGTGGCACAGCCACAAAGTCCCAGATCCACACCTCCGGGTTCAGCACACAGGTCTTCGCCGGGACACTGAAGTGCAGCGCTGAATTTGTTTTCTTTCAGCTCCTCAATGCAAATAGATGAATAAAGTGACAGCAACAGGGAAGTACAAGGAAATTTTCTAGCTCCTTATTAATCTTGATGCACATTTAGAGCAAGTAACAGTCTCACCATACGTATGCAAAATCTATAAGATATACAACTGGTAAATTCAGGCTGATGTGCACAGCACAAAGACTCTTCTTTCAAAGAAGTCACAGTGGATTTAGCAAGATTACTTCAGTCTTTGGGCTTGGTTTCTTTTAATAACTTTTCCCCTTGCTTTTTTTCCTCCAGTAATTCTAGTGAATACGTGTGTGCATGTGTAGGGTATGCTATTTCTGTTGACTTCTTACTACAGTAAGTTATAAATGTGTGCCCCCCTCCAAAATCAGAAAAAAGTGTGTGGTACCTCTTCTGTTTTGAACGATAGGCCTGCAGCACTGAGCAAGTGAATGTTTTCTGGTGGGAGCAGTATTTTTCCCGTGGCTGTGTGCTGCCAGAATGTTTATCTTTGCTCAAGTTGCCTGGCTATTGCAAAGCTACTTGAAATGATTCATGGGTCTGACAGATGTCTGGTACAGCTGGATGTGTCCTTGATTATCCCAAAAGTCTGGACAACGCTGTCATTCACCATTGCCCAAATTATCTCTGTATTGACTGCAGAAGCCTTTGTGACAGTATTGTAATGGCTAATTACCCAGGATACCTTTGATACTTAACTTTATAGTGGTTTAGAAGAGTTAAAAAAAAGAGAAAGAGTGAGAGCAAAAACATACCAGTGAAAGTAATACCCTTATATATTCCACAACAATATATTTTTTAGCCTACACAAGAATATGCTGCATGGGCTAATTAAATCCAGGCTGTCCTTTTTAAAATGGACAGAATTCCAGCAAAATAGATAAGGAAGAAATGTAAAGAATCCTGACAATGATAAATCATGGACAATAGAAGGAGCTATTAGCCAGGACAGAATTGTATGTACAACATTCTTGGGGGGGGGGGAATATTATGAGCAGCCATTTGCTTGCTTTATATGTTGCTAGGTAAATAACACATTCTGCTTAGCAGATAACAAAAAGCAGCATAGGTAGCGATGTTAAATATGTATATGGCTATCTCATAGAATTGCCTGGAAGGAGGTGTGAAAGCAGAGATCTCCTTTCCCTGTGCTATCAATTGTGTTTTGAAAAATACCGTTTTGCAAAGCAGAAATATATTAATAAAAGGCTTGAAAGAAGATAGAGTACAAAAATCTCACTTTAGTAAAGACGAGGTCTTAATGATAACTCAGGTGAAAAATTACAGCAAATCTCAGGTTTTCAGGATTCTGTCTCTCCTCATGACTCAGCCTAGGTTCAGACTGGAAAAGCAGGTGTCAGCCTTTTCCCCCCAAGGTTCAAACAATTTAGAAATTGTCCAAGATCCATAAACAGTAGGTTGTTCCCATGAAGTCAGTGATGACATTCCCATTGGCTTCAGTGGAGGAAGGATTTACCTTCCAGAACCTAACTTTCCAGTTCAGGCCTACATGCCATATGTACTGAACTGGAAGATGCCAGCCCAGTGCCTTCTGTGATGGGAAACAGCCTGGAAACCAAATTAGAATTAGATGACCCAAATGCATCTGCCTGATACTCCCTTAGTGATACCAGTGTAAAGTACAGAAAAAGAAGGATCACGCTTTTGATCTTGTGTTCATCTTGCATACTATGTATCCTTGTTATCTGAGTGTAAATAAAGTATTTGTTAGAAAGTGTTATTAACCAGAACATTTGGATATCACTTCAGATAAAAATAAATAGGTAATTAACTCTCTTTGTAACTCAGAAATGAACAGTCTAACCCCAGTGAATTGAATACTTAGAGAAAGCTGCTTTTTCCTTGTTTGTCAGGTCCTTCAAAGAGATTTTTTTTTTTTTGCAATTATATCTATTATATGAAGTCATTCACTAATATATATCAATTTAAAAGATGACAAATAGAATGTTTGCTGTTTAAAATGTAAGGCTTATTTGGGGAGAAGATGACATGCTGTTACTTACGTTTCTTACTATGATGGCATAGTTTTTACAATTAGAGTTCTGCTACTGCTACTTAAATCTCAAAAAACTTTCTTTTTATGACTAAATTTCCTTACCTTTCATTAACAGCAGAAGTACAGCTATTTGTCAATCTGTGACAATACCTGTAAAAATTAAGAAACAAAAATTCAGTAATTGTACTGGAGGAACTAACTACAGACAATCATGGGAAAATATTCTCCACCTCTTTGCATGGTTATGGTACTGCAAACCGAAGGAAAACTTATCAAATATGGAGCAAAATGGAAACATCTTTTCTAGTCCCACTGCTCAAGCTTCTGGAGCCTCAGACGCAATGCTATGCAGGCAAATTAAATTTCCAGTTTAGTTCTTTCCAGCTGAATCCTGACTGCTGCAAAATCTTGCAACACTAAGTTTGATACAAGGAAGGACAAATGTTTAGTAGCGTAGCCCCACCAACTCAGTGCAGCAAGGTGTATGTCAGCTAAGGACCTGCCCCAACAACACATATTTTAAAGTTATAATAAGCATTAGTAAGGTTTGCTTTGAATAAAACAATCTAATCCAGATAATCAATTATGTTATTCTAGTTTTAATTTTGCAGCATGTCAATACCTTGAAGACATATGGGGGGCTGAGGGTATAAACAAAAACTGCCAGGGATGCAACAAATGAAAATTCAAGTACTTTCTTCTGTTAGAAATATATACTCTTTGTCATGCAGTCATTTTGAGCTGCATGGTCAGGAACAGACTAATTTCTGATATCTGGTCTTTCAGCTAACTAAATAGAGCTGGGTGGTACTGAGAATGCACAAAGCCCAAAGAATGTTTAACACCAATTATATTTGGTGACAGATTTTGCAATTCCTTAGATTTCAGCTCTGAGCTTCCCAAACGATTTTGAACAATCAGATGGCATAGTACAATGTCTCATTACTTTATTTGAGGGTACACATACCTCATGTGTGAGATGAGTTTCAGTCTTGCAAGCTGTCCTTGAACTCAACAGTTAGGAGCGAAACATTGATCGACGGTGTCCTGATATGGACATGCATGGAAAATGTGAAAGTTTTTTTCCGGAAAACTTCTGAAAAGGTTTAAATCAAAAATAAAAAACCTAAACACACATATACTTTACATTTATGTAACTCGTCAAGATCACCTATACTGCTATGGCTGGGACTGGATGGGTCAGCAGAAACGGGTGCCACAGAGCAGCACTCTGCCCATCCTCAAGCCTTCAACCCGCTCTTGGTCACACATGTGACAGTGAGGTGGTGGAGCAGAGATACCTCCACAGCAGGTACTACCCCTCATGTTTCAGTACCTCTTTCTTTTATTCTAAATTACTGTTTACATTTAAGATTAATTCTATTTTAATAGTCCATGCCTGCAGTACTAGGAAAGAAGTGCTTGGTAGACTCACCAGCCAGATATCCAAGAAGTGCACATTCCCTGATTTGACTAAACTGTTCTGATGCATCTTTGTGCCATGATTTTCAAGAGACCATATATTTTAACTTCTTGTACCTGAAACACTTCAGATGAGTTTAGGATAGAAGATCCACAGCACTTTCTGGAAAGGCTGTGTCTGGGACTCCAGAACTGATCTCTCACTCTTGCTTCTTCCTAGTTGCGTTTGAAAACCTAGACCTCAAGAAAGAGAAAAGTGTGCCACAACAGACTGTTACTGTCACACTATTCCATGGTTAATGATGTCCATCCAGTATTTTTTCAGTAGTCTCTATCCTGAACAGAATTGTTCTCTAAAAAAAGCAACTACTCTCCCAACTAGCTGTCAAAGTTATGTTTCTCCCCCTCTAACTCTTGTGTCCAACTGAAGGTAACAGAGTTAATTGTTTTACCACAGTCACTGAAGTCTACCGTTGCTCCCAAAAGGAATTTCTACAAGTCTTCCTGATTGGATTTGAGACAGTCCATACATTTATGCTCTGATCCAGATGGG
>VXBJ01006802.1:461182-473755 GCA_013400055.1 Nycticryphes semicollaris
GTGTTATTGAGCTTTACACAGCTGGGCATAAACAGGCAGATAATACAGCTAATTAACCTTTCACCCCCCAACACCTTTTGAAGAAAGGCATTTGTTGTTTTTTTTTAATCAGCCTCAGGACATTTCAAAGGCACTTGTCCCAACTATATTTGCTTCTTTCTATCCCTGACAAATTCCTGTTTGATTTCTTTAAACTGGGCTGTAGAGCTTTCTTTTTGCTGTCTTAATCTTCAATTCCACTCTCGCTGATATAGTATTTGGAGCAGCATACTGCAGCCCATTTGAGGTATGATAATCAGCTGATTAGCTAGTGAAGTCGTTTTCCCTGAGGCTCTTTTGTGTGCAAAATCCTCACACTCAATTGACATGTGGACATCATAAAGCTGATGAAATGCAATTGTAATGAACAAGAGGGAGAGGCATCTGCAGCAGTCTAAATGAAAGACCCTTCCCTCTCGACATGCTAATTCAGAAAATCTGCTCTTAACTTGTACTCCCTCTGGATCCCAATGGATGTGAATCTCCATGAATGCATATTCAAAACAGCGTATTAGCCTCAGCAGCAAGTGAAATTTGGGTCTGGATGGACCAATTCTAATTTCAAGACAGATTATGCTGCATCAAACGTAGTAATGATTTGACAGTTCATTTGTGACGAGAGTCCTACAGTCAAGGTTTAATGCATGGACAGGGGCAGGTGTGCAGCCAGTACCAACAAAATCCAAAAGCAGCAACTAGGAAGCCTCATACATGAGAAAAGGTGAAACATATTTAAGAAATTAACACCATCTTCTTTAAAGCATCTTGTAGGAATAGGTCTCCAGCCACACCTTCCTTATTACACCATTGAGTCCTAGCTAGAAGGGACCAGAAAGGGAAGCCCAATATACCACAGTGGTTACAAATTAGTTCCAGCATGGGAAAAAGATAGGGAAAAAGGGAATAGGGAAAAAGATCAGAGGATGCTTCGGTTCCTTAACTGTATTCTAGATAAATAACTGGGCATGCCTTCTGGAAACCTAGGCAAGCTCTGTCTTTGTCCCTGGAGAGGGTGCATGGGTGCAAACTGCTGTGACTAAGCTGGCACTCACAGCGTGGGACGAGCGGTGCCAGGCTCTGCCTGTGTGCACGGCGGATGCAGATTTTCAATTCTTCTCCAGTAGCTTTCAGGGTCCATTTTGGGCTCCTCTGCCTCAAAAATGATCTAAGTTGTTAACTGCTTTACCAGGTGGACGCCATATACTTCATGAGTTTTTTCATTCCTTTTTGGTTTTTAAGACACTGAGGGAAATTGAAACCTGTATATTCCTATTACACACACATATGTATGTATTTTTTTTAAACAGAACTTATCTTGATAGGTTAGACATTCCTGAAATAAATCAAATACAATTCCATGAGTTAAGAATTCATGAAATCATTTAAATATACAATAAAACTCACACATGTACAGCCTTTGCTACACAGATATTTAAGTACTAATTAGCTGACACATTCTGGTAGCCAGAAAACTCCGCCTCAGCTCAGGAGGAGATATTACTTGACAGGATCTTCATGTCACCCAGTGAAATTTGTGCTGTAGGGCAGGAAACCAAGCCTCAAGGAGGCTGCCCCTCTCCTCCTTTCCTCTGTGTTGGCCAGGCATGCAATATGCAGGTACGAGGAGAAGTGGGGGTGCCCCACGTTTCCCTTCAGTAAGATTTGGTTTAAGACTATGCATACGAGACATGCATTGGTGCCCATGCTGTATGAGACAAGTTATCTACAACAGAATTGAAAAGCACCCTATCCTCAGCAGCATTTCCACCACCAGTGATTGTTGTTATATACCTGTGTCTACTCTAAGTTAAAACACAGCATCTTCAATTTGCATGGACATTTCCTATAAAGATCCAATGCACAATTCCAGATCTTAAGCTTTTCTACTCAACCATTTCATGAAGACAGGGTTAAAGAGCTATGAAATCTCCTTACATTTCAGGAGTTCCTACTTTTCCAGTGTGTAGTGTGACTCTTGCACAGCAAAACAAAAGAATCTCAGCATACACCCTAAATACATGCCAGCTGTAATGGCTTCTGGTTAAACAGAATCCTCCCAAAACGCAGAGGGTCACATTTTGCCTTTCTGTGACCCTTCCTCCTTCCCTTCCCTAATTTACATTGCTGAATAGATTAAGCAGTCGGGCATCCTGATATCCTTGACATTCTTTCTTTCCAAGTTGTTTTTCGGGGAATTAAAAGAACAAGTTAGCATCTTCATTGTTGCACTTGCTTTTTTCGTTTATCCTCACAAGAGGAAAAATGGGGTGGGAGGTGCCGCAAGGCAGGTATCTTGAAATGGCACAGCTCCTGTCCTGGATGCACTGAGGACAGTATTGCCTCTTGCCAGGAGCTCCACAGAGAAGGGTGGTTTGTCCCAGCTGGCCTCCAGTTGCCTTGGCTGGATTTATTATGACCAGCTGGCTGATACCAAAGCTCCAGCATGCTCATTTCTAAGTACTGCTCTCCTCCTGAGCCAAACGATGGAGTAGCTGTCATCTTTGTGTTACAAGGTGGCAAAGCAACTGGCAGTGGATTTGGGAGAAGCCAATGCACCTGCTAAGTCTGGATTTGGGAACTTCTTAGCCCTTATGTAAATGTGCTATGGAAATTGATCCATATTGATTGGTCACCAATGTAATGGGCCTGAGACAGTCTCCTCTTTTGGGAGGAGGGCTCTGTCAGAGGTGTTACCACTTTGATTTAAAACCTACTTGCCTAAAAATCCATGCAAAAATGCACAGGTGCTGTTTTGTTGCCCTGCACGGGAGAGCAACATTACCAGGAGAGGTTGCTACAGACCTTTTCTGCTTACAAGGTACTAATATAAGATAGAAACGAAATAACAAATTCATTTGTGTAGCTTTAGTTTGTTACTGAGCCACACCAAAATGGGGATATTATAAAGTCTTTACTGTACTGCAGAATCAGGGATCAATAGTTATTGCAGGCAGACTATCAGAGGCCATAAACATCACAGACATTGGTCAGACACAAAAATATCATAACTATACGTATAATATCAGCATTTTTAACCATTTCCCCTCACTTACCAACTCAATAGGTGCTTTTTAGTCATTGCTTGGATATCATCCAGTCACTATCTACAATGGATTTTGAGGGCTGGAGGAGGTAAGGGAAGCCAAAAGCCTGCAGAATTCCATTAAGTTTTGTATTTAATTCTACTTACATATTCCTGCATTCATCAGCAGTAGTGATTTGAGATCATGCAATTCCTTATCTCCTTGCTTCTGCTGTGTGTGCTTACTGAGGCTGAGAAAGTGGACTTGTATTTCCTTCTTCCCAACAGTCTGGAAGAGTTACATGGAATAATTCATTATGAAAATCATTATCATTCAAAATATCAAAGTTTGATAAGATAGTAAATGTCTTTCATATTGTATGTTATTAATTCTGTTCATGTTTTGTACCCTCTTCAAACCTGGTATACATAAACCAGTGTCACATCTCATAAATTACCACAAGAAGAAGATCTGGTCTGTGTGGCTTGTTGCTTTAGGAGCATCAGATTACAACAGAGGGGTTTTTGCCTTTTCCCCCCCCCCTCCACTGAATGCTTCAAACCAGTTTGGCAATCCTTAAAAGGTTAATGAGTTCTGTCTGCTACAGAATGCCAAACTGATTTAATTCAGAAAATGAGAAAACATTCCTAAAAAGTGATCAGCTGTCACTTAGGAAATGACATGCAACAAGATAGAGGTGTTTTACATTTTGTTTCCTCAGAAAGCAGGGCTTCTGGAGGTCTAGAGAAAATGTCAGGTGGTTCTTGCACGTGATGCATTTCTCTCCAAAATAGTTTTTACCTGGAAGAGCAAACAGCAGTCATTCAATGTCCCAGTTGCTGTCCCGCCATATAGTCACAGCCTCAATCCTTGTTTACTCAGGACAGCCCAGCCTCTCTGACAGAGGGCAGCACCTTGCACATGTCTCCTTGAGCAGCATCTTTTGTGCATCCCAGTTTCCTCCAGCATCTCAGGGTGATCTGAACACAGCACAGCTGGGACAGCACAGAGGAGCTTAGCAGTTCCAGGACCTCCTTTCTTGCACTGGGGGATGGCTGCTTGTCCTTCCCAGAAGAGGAGAGAAAAATGAGACTGGGTGCATGGGTCAGAATGGTAAGCAGGAGAGAGCACTTCTTTGCTCTGAGCCACCCATGCACCCAGGAGCAATCCTTCACTGACAGCCTTTTTGACATGGTGGACCCATCAAAAATGCTGTTCTAAAAATGCTGTTCTTCAGCACAAGTTTCCCCTCTCTGAGGGGGTGCATTCCGGAAAATTCACCATGACCACAAGCACTGTAGAGCTTCAGAGGCCTCACAGTCCTGCCTCCTTATCAACACCTGCTACAGGTTGGTTTGGCAGGGCCATGTTTTACAGTTTTGGCACGTCTTAGGAAAAGTCAAAGAAATGACATCATGTTTCCTGAGTTGGAATGCTAAGCAATTTCACATTGCTAATGGAATTAAGATGATAACTCAAGATAGTATGATGTCACACCAAAAGTAATGTCTTGCAGATCTTCAGACGTTGCAGTTTTCTGTGATACTGAAATTCTTGTGATGGAAGTGTGCTCTAAAACGGCTGCCAGAGCCTCCCCCTTTCGCAGCACCATGCTCCTGCACTCCTCTCACTCTGCACAACACCTCTACACCGCTGAAGTGTTCAGTGGCAATATCTGACACTTACAGAATGCTTTTCATCTACAAGTGTTAAAGACAGGTCATGTTTACTTCTTTTATAGAGTAGAATAGGAAAAACCAAAACCATCTTGGGTGACCTGCCAAAGGCTGCTGAAGATCCAGAGCATGGTCCGGTCTTGCTGCCTTCCTGGCTCTGTTTTCCTGCAGCCTCAGTGCCCAGCTCCACACATCTCCCAGGAACAATTTCTGAAGCAATATGGGAGAAAATCAGTTTTAGGCAAAAGTTACTTGCAGATACAGTTGGAATATGAAGCGATATGCTTACAGCACTGCTCTTTTAATTGCTCTACCCAGATCTTATTTGCAGCTTTAATCATTCCAGCCCCCTGCACCACACACTGTAGCAGCTGAATTTCTGTTAGCAAGTCCTGTATTTACTCCAAAGATTTTATCCACATTATAACCAAAATTTTTAGTTGTTTTCTTCCCAGTTGTATTTAGTGAGCCTCACTTTTTGCTGTCAGCAGAATGCACCCCTCTTGCTTGATCTTCCAGAGCACAGAAGTATGCGATGTGTTTCTTCTTGCCAGTTAGCATAAACTACCTTCCATACATTCTGAATGTATCAAGAATGCTGTAAAGTTTAAATTGGGCTATCTGTAATTAACTATGTTTTTAAGAGTTTGTAGGCAATTTCAGAGCAGGGCTCTACCATATTAACAGTTTCACAAGGAGGAAGCAGAATTTAAACAGAGGAAACAAACACAAACATGTCCTTTATTTGATGGCAATGAAATTCATTTTAAAAAAGTGCAATTGCAGTAAACTGATTTTTTCACATGGCAGCTTCCTATGGACAATATCTAATTAACTAATCAATTAATTAAATTAGCAAAGCCCCAAATAAAGTATTTATCTGTATAATTCCCAGGAGACAACTTCACCTAAAAACATATTTACTCAATTTTTATCACATTTCCAGTTTGTGTAAGTCTAATTTGTTATTTAGTAACAGTGGTTTCCTTAATAGTAACGATGGTTTCCTTAATAGTCTTTTGTGTAACAGCATATAGAAGCAACACTGGACTCCTGGAATTTGGAGGTAAGCACAGAAGTTATTTGCCACTAGCTAAGAGATTTTCCTGCCTGCCAGCTCAATGCAAAGAATCACTATAAACAAGTTGGGTTTTTTCTGTTTTTCAGGTAAGTTCTGTTGTTGGTTATATTTCCAACGGTTTCAGCAGATACATGGAAAAAGAAATCATTGTTAGATTTCACATTGCACTTTGAGAAAACTTGACAGGAAAGTAAAAAGTAAAATTTGACAGAAGAGAAGCAAGCCTGATGGTTCCTAGTGTGTGTCTTACACCTTTTAAATAATATAGAGGCCAAAAGGAATTACAAAAACATATTTCCCAGACCACTTATATCCAGGTACCTTGTAGTTGTTTCCCTCATAACTTAGAAACAAAGACAGAAGGGGGACATAGAAATGGATGATGACATTAGACAAAAACCCTAAACCCCTACTTATCTCTAGTTCACATGATCTTTCATCAAGGAGTATCCTATGCCTTACTAAGCCATGAGTGAAACATCCTGAGCACCTCTGTGCCCTTCCAGGGTACTGGGAAGGTTGCAATGCTCACGGAAGGTTTGGGGTGAGACCCAGCAGTTTCCTCTCTG
Organism: Nycticryphes semicollaris; assembly: GCA_013400055.1. NCBI lineage: Eukaryota > Metazoa > Chordata > Aves > Charadriiformes > Rostratulidae > Nycticryphes > Nycticryphes semicollaris. The sequence goes on from VXBJ01006802.1 coordinate 467,571, forward strand.
TCCAGAAAGCCTGAAGTCTACAGAGCTGGTGCACAATTTTTATCTCACCTTCCTTCCTTCTGTAGGATCTTCAAGGCATAAGCTTAGTAGCAGACTGCAAACTCTCTGGGACAAGCTGGAGGGCCTGGTTCAAAAGAGTGTTTCTGCTGCAATATAAAAGAGTAGTTATAAAAGAGATCCTATAGCTTACTCTTCAAATATGCTGGCTACGAGTTATAATTTGCTAATTAATCAGCTGATACTTTGTTTAGGATCAGCAATAACAGCTCTGTGTCACATCACTCTCTGCAGACGTAGTGGATGTGTAGGACGGTGGCTCTTGTGAAATACAGCAATGCCTGCAGCTACTGCAGCATTCCTGGGTCTGGCAATCGATAGAAAAGATCCTGCCTCTCTCATTTTCTATCACCTCTTTAATGTCTTTATTGATACAGTACTTAAAATTTGTCATTAGGTCATACATATTCCTAAATCCTCTCTCTTTTGCTGTTTGAAGTACCATACCAACAATAGGAAACAAAATTTATTACTTTTCAAAACAGGCAGAAATGTTTAAAAATTACTGCACGGTATAGTTTAATATAAATCTGTTGACTGCCTGAGGGCAGTAATTCAGGTCATGTGGAAACTGCACATTTATATGAGGGTTCTCACATTTCTGGAAGGATTTTAACTTTAAACTTATTTACAACCACCTATTTCAACAATGAGCAAGAATCAAAAAATAAACCATACAGTGACAGAAATGGCAACGATGCGGGGCAGCACCAGCTCTCAGAACGTCCCATTTCTCCCTTCCCCAAACTGCAGTGCCCTCACTGTGCTGCTTGCTTGCTTCCTCCCACAGTGCCAGGCTTATGTGCCCTCCCAGTCTCTTGCTTAGCCCGTGTTTTCAGAGTCAATGAGCCATGTGCAACTTGGCTGCCCGCCCCCGGTGTAGCTGTAACAGCATCTTTCAACTCAGTCATAGAATCAGAATTATCTACATTGGGAGGGACCTTCAAGATTATCTAGTCCAACTGTCAACCTAACTCTGACAAAAAACTGTCACTAAACCATGTCCCCGAGCACCATGTCAACTTGTCTTTTTAATACCTCCAGGGGTGGTGCCTCAACTACTTCCCTGGGCAGACCATTCCAATGCTTGATAACCCTTTCCATGTAAAAATTTTTCCCAAGATCCAACCTGAACCTCCCCTGGTGCAACTTGAGGCCATATCCTCTTGTCCTAGTGCCTGTGACTTGGGAGAAGAGACTGACCCTCACCTCTCTACAATCTTTCAGGTAGTTGTAGAGAGCAATAAGGTCTCCCCTCAGTCTCCTTTTCTCCAGGCTGAATAACCCTAGCTCCCTCAGCTGCTCCTCCTAAGATTTATTCTCCAGACCCTCACCAGCTTTTTGCCCTTCTCTGGATCCACTCCAGCACCTCAATGTCTTTCTTATAGTGAGGGGCCCAAAACTGTACACAGTACTTGAGGTGGGGCCTCACCAGTGCCTAGTACAGGGGGACAATCACCTACTGAGTCCTCCTCACCACGCTGTTCCTGATATAGGCCAAGATGCTGTTGGCCTTCTTGGCCAGCTGGGCACACTACTGGCTCATGTTCAGCCAACAGTCGACCAACACCCCCAGGTCCTTTTCTGCCAGGCATCTCTGCCGTCACTTTTCCCCAAGCCTGTAGTACTGCATGAGGTTGTCATCCTCTGGAGACTTAGTTTGGTGCTTACCTGAAATTTAGAGATAAATTCTTGGCTGATGAGACTGGATGCAGGTGAAAAAGGAAAATTAAAAACTGCTGGATATTAACTGTTTTCAAATTAAATTACTTGTTCCCTCAGTCACAGCTAGGAATAACATTATCTACAGCTAATGAGGCAAACCAAAGGCCATCCCAAGTGGTCTTGCATGCATGCCATTGGCTGACAAATACATCAAGGGACACTGCCTCAAATCAGTGGCCACATGCTGGACTTCACTCTCACATATGACAATCATATGATTTAAATGTGGTAATACTTACGTGTTCACTGATATGCCCCTCTCTTCATTCAGATAATTCCTTCTTTCTTTTTCACCTGGCCTGGGCAAGGTCATGCTAAGATTTTAGAAGGCATTCAAGGCAGTGTTTAGCACTCCTTTCCCATAACCCTGCAGTCACCTAATAGCATAGCAAACGTGTGCTTTCCTTCCTCCTTTGACAGCTTAGGGAATCAAGGTCAAAAGTATTGCCAATGCTAGGCAGCTGTCTTCTGCACCCTGAAGAAAGAGGACATAATCCGAGAGGGTCATTTCTAATAGCGTGACCATACCTGAGCGCTTCATCATTTCTTCTTCACCTTCCTAAACTTTATCTTATCTCAATTGTGCTGAAAATCATTTTGCCCTGTTTTCAGAGAGAGCTGTCTGCCTTTCACCACCTATCAAAGGTGGAGAGGTGAAGGTAGTGCCAGCAGCCCCACCAGTGGTGGGTTACTGCCTCGCTTGGAGAGACCCATGCAGAAAGAACTGAATGACAGGCACTCCAAGAAAACCTGTATATGACAGCAGTGAACACTTTAAAGTCCAATAATTACAAAAACACACTTAACTGGGCTAAAAAGTGACTCTGCTTTTTATTTCCCAGCACAAATTATGAAATCAAGGAAGAATACTCCCTCTAAAGTCACACCAAAGAAACACGTAACCTGCAGGTAAACTCCAAGATTATTTTGGTCTTCAGAGATAACTAAAGAACAAAAGGTTCTGTCTAAACTCTCAGTAAATTAATCACTGGCCCAGAAGTCACTGACTGTCTATTTGTCTGAACATATCTCCAAGTTGGCGGACCAGAGGATGCTCTCTGCCCTCTTGGCTGTTCACCTTATGTGAACCTCAAAATAAAACACCTCTGGAACAGCACCTCTAATAAAGCAGCTGTGCACTCTGCTGATGCTACTGCTGCTTGTGAATGGCTCCACAAAGACAACAATAATGGATAAAGCTTTCTACAGTTTTGTTTTTGTCAGAATAAATCACTAAAATGATGTATTTTTATTCCCTGGACACAAATATTATTTCACAGTCCAGAATCATTACATACTCTGCAGTGATTGCTTTCACTAACAATAATATTTTTACAAAGCAGCAAAGCACTTTCACCAATGTGTTTTCCCTATTTCCTGGGACTACCCAGCATATATTCCCTGGTGGTGAAATGGCCAAGGCCCTTCCCACATAAAGCACCCAATCACAGCCAACAGCTTTGGGGAGTTATTGTAGAAAAATCACTGAAAACATCAACCTAATGTACAGCAGTGGGCAGAGAGGCAAACAGCATCAAGTAGTATTAGCAAGGGGATAGAGCAGTAAACAAGAGGTGATACACTTTTTATATAAGATGATCTTTAATAGCTATAACCCATACAGAGCCTACCTAGACCCCTTTGCAGGGCAGGGCGCTCCCTTGCAAATGATGTACCATAAGGCAACAAAGATAATATCAGGTCTCTAAAATATAAGTTGTAAGAAAAGGTTAAGGGGGTTGAGTTATTCTCCCTGGAAAATAACAGCCACAAACGTGACCTAAAAGAAGTTTTAAAAATTGTGGAAAGTCTCTGATAAAATTCTTAGTGATACTTTGGTTGCAGTGGCAAGACATTTCCAAAAGGAGAAACATAAACATTATAAAACTGAGATTAAAGAAGAGAACCGAGCTATTTCATACCTAGACAATAAAAAATAAAGGTAGTGCTAACTCCCATTGAGGTCAACGAAAAAATTGTCATTGATCTGAAGGAAGCAGAGATATCCTGGAGTAATTCCCAAGATGAACAAAAACATATTGCACTGGAGTCAAAATTATGTTTTTCTCAGCTATTAATTTCTGAGCAAAGAGCAGCAATGGAAGAAACACCCAGAAGAAAAGGTTAAATTACAACAGAAAGACTGGGTGACATTTCTTCTTTCTGCCTGGGAGATCACATCTTTAAGGAAGTTTCTGGGTGTGAGTTTTCCTGGCCAGGCACAGAGATCTGTATTTGTCTCAGATGAGAAGCAGATGGCTGTAAAGCAGGATTTTACTGCTTTGCATTCCATTTTGGCATTCAGGGATGGGGAGGAGAAATTATCAGAAGTTGCCACTTGGAGAAGGAACCAAGGGCATGGGTGTGGGGATCTGTCCTCTGCAAATTCAGTCACTGTTGAGGCTGATCTAGGTGGGAAAGCGCTTGCCATTAAAACAAAGCAACCATGCTTCTCCTGCCCAGGAGCAGGAGTGGGAAGAGATTTTGTGATCCCTAACCAAGGAGACGTATGGGTAACCATCAATCCCACGCAAAACAGGGGAGAAGTGAGTGCCTCCAGCACACTGCAGGGAGGGAAACGCTTCCCAGAGCTCTGGCAGAAATGCTGGACAAGCAGCTAAATTCCTTCCCAGAAACTGCTACAGTGACAATGCAATGCCTCCTGGCTCCCTTCAGCCCACCTCTTGCAATAAATGTCAGCCTGCAGCCGTATTGGGCATAATTAGCCTACGATAATAAATTACCCACATTTTCAGGAAAATATTAGAGACCATCATTATTTGGAATAGAGCTGCATTCAACTGCACAACCCTACCTAGTATGATGGATGGAGTAGTCATACCACTGAATACATTTATCTAGAATGAAGTGATTATTTCGAAGATGAACACAGTCAGAAATAAGTGCACATGAATCATATACTACTACACACTGGAGAGTATCAGAGTAGCAGGGGTTGTAGGTCAGCTGACCAGCCCATAGCTTTTAGTTGGTAGATTATTTCACACATATACCCTAGGATTTTAAAGCTCAATCTCAAAATCCCTCTGAATTTAAAAATGATTCCATGTTTTCTCTTGGAAAAAAAAAAATAAAATAAAAAGATACAGGAAGTCTTTTCCCCCTACCTTAGAGAAGATCTTTGGTGTTATTTGACTCCACTGCCCAGCCACAGGTGAAAGCATATTGCCCAAAATACCACAGGCATACATATTGTAAAATGATTTTGATAACAGCTAATTATCGTATGAAAAAGAAAGTAGACAATGAAGGACTTCATGCAAGGAAGGACTTCCTCAAGTCCAGCTGAATGCAAGAGAAAACAGGAGACATTACAGTAGAAGAGTCTCATCAGCTCTGCAACAAAACCACGCATGCCTTTTTTGACACACTTTAATTCCCAACAATATTTACTTGGCCTTTTACAATCATTTCAGTCAAGTGAAGAAAACCACTCAGGGTTATGGACGAGGCTCACAACTCTGTTCCCCAACAGTACCCTGGCACTGGCAGCATCTTGCTCTTTTTTCTGACATGTTCTGATGATAGGTAGGGTCACTTCAGACATCAGACTTCCATATGTGTGAATGAAGATAGGCTCCTGTTTGGTCACTGGCGTCTCTGGAAGGGTCTGAACAAAGTTAGGTGCTTTGAACAGAGTGTGTGAATACACAGCATCGTGTACATTTGTCTTTCCAAAATGCAGTGGCATAAATATAATTTCTACAAATTCTTCCAAACGGTGAGCACCCTTTTTCATGCACTTGGAACTATTCATGGACTTTCATGCAAAGAGACCATATCTTGTAACTCATGAAAAAACAAAGGTCAACGAATTTTCAGTCATATTCCATGTTCCCATCATCATCATTGCTAGAAGACATGGCATTTTTCTTCCCCTCAATCTGTCTCATCTACAAACAATTTTATGCCCCCAGAAATTATATGTAGATTTTTGATGATAGGGGTGCTGTAGCCAGCTTGTGGGGAAGCTTGTTTACCAGCAGTGGTACTGTGCAACACCTTCAGCTCTGAAAAACTAATAAATGGATCGCTCTTACTGTCAGACTAGCGAAAGTATCATTTTGGATAAGAAAACCAAAAGCAATTTTTGAAAGCTACAGTTATCTCTTATTAGACATACTTAAGATGAGTTACCACTAGATATATGGCTGCTTTTTTAAAATATTTATTGTATTTCTTGATAGGTCATCAGTTAAGGATATTTATTACATCAGGCATCCATCCAACTGTGAAATGTCTTGCTCACTGTAAATCAGAAATTTAAGCTAGTTTTTTGATATGATACTGCCCATATCCTAAAGCCTACCTCATCCTTAGTGGTAACAGTATTATAATTAAACCCATAAATATTTATAAATTATAATTCAAAAATATAAATT
>VXBJ01006802.1:473762-542473 GCA_013400055.1 Nycticryphes semicollaris
CAAAAATATAAATTAAAATTATAATAATTAAAATACTTAACACACAGTGATATTTCTTCGTATTTAAAATTAATGGTGCCTATATGAAACGAAGTCCAATATTTAATTTTTTGAGATTTGCCTAAAATATTTACATATAATCTAAACTAAGGAGCTATTTAAAGGTAGGAATCAATGCTAACCCCAAATTGCAATTTAAAAAAAAAAAATAAATCAGTATGGGACATTTGAAACATATGACCAAATTCAAACAAGTTCAAACATTTTTGGACAATCTGAATATTTGTTTGCGTGTGTTTGATGCATTTAGGAAGTAGAGGCAGGTGAAGCTCTTTAATAATGTCCACTGAAAGTGGCATGCCAGTAAAATCATAAAGCAGTCTGACATTAGGATGTGATACCCATGGGGTAAATAAAAGATGGAGTGAAGAGGGAGAAGCCTTTTATGGCTCAGTCTACACTTCAAGAGCTTGAAGGAAACAATTACATTGCATCTTATTTTTCAGACTTTCCGGAACAGTTTGTTGCTTTTTATTTGGATGGAAAATTTGTACGAAGAGCTGAGTAAGCCTTTTATGCCCTCCTGCACTGAGCTGTCTACTCAAAGCCCTAATGCACTGTTTCAGGGTTAGGGCTCAACTCAAAAAGGGCATTGCCACAGCATCTCTGCTCTAACAGGGAGAAAAATTCCCTTTCCCCCGTTTCTTGTGTGAGGGCAAAGTCTCTTCAGCTCTCCTCTCTTTCACCAGCTGATGACCAAGAACTTGTCAGACAGAGTGAACTTCAACATTAGGAAAAGATGGTGTCTATTTTGTTAATGTTCTGGGTTCTCACCTGCACATGGTCATAAGTGAAGAGATTTACAGATTTCTTTACTCTTGGTACAGAGACATTTCACTCATAGTCCATCCTTTTGCCCAAAGAAAGTGAGAAGGGGAACATCACGCCTTTTCATCACTTGCTTCTTGATAATTCCTGGTCAGTTGAGGAGAAAATTAATTCAAGATTAAGGGAATGAAAAAAAAGCGGAACAGGACAGAGAAAAAGAACAGAACAGGAAAGAGAAAATATAGATCTTTTTGTTTGCTCATTTGTTCTTTTGTATAGTTGATGATTCTTTTTCTGTAAAATTGGTATTTTCAGGTAGCTGCTTTTTCCCAGCCTGGGTGAAAATTAATATTGAAACTTACTCATTTGGAAAATCAGGAACACAGCAGTATCAGAAATTTCTACTGAAGTGCACTTGCATGATGTATCACGAAGCTGCAGAGGATCCATAAGTAAAGTACTTCTCACCCCACACTCACAGTATGTGAGGCTTTCTGGGAACATGAAGTCAACTCATCCTCTCCAAAGACTTATCTTCCACTCACTTGTGGGCTGCTTTTTGTCACTGCAAGAGCACACAAAGCTGCGTCATTTGGCGAGACAGAGATTTAACACCTGGAGTGGGGAACTTACTTTCCTAATTTGAATTAATTTAACTGCCAAAAACATAAATGCTACTCCATCAGGCCAGGTGCAAGGGAGGCAGCAGAATTTCTTCCTGTTCCTTCAGCAATCACTGCTATCACCCCAGGCAGGGCTTTGCCAGTGCCACTGTTGGGGGATACAGCCCTCTGAGTTCTGTCAGGAGTTAAGTAGAAGGGACAAATTTTTTGCTAGTTTTAAATTGTCAATAAATACCAAGAGAGATAATTTTACAGGAAAAAAATGCTTCCATGTCAAATTGAGCTGTTTCTGAGAGTGCTTTTCAGATATGGACAGATAGCATTATCCTTCCTATATGCATCTTACCTAATGCATATATGCACATTTACGAAACCACACACACACATACTTGCACATTTTGATACTGAAGTAATTTCATGACCAGAACTCAGTGGCTGGAAGAAAGGTTGCTGGATTAGTAACACCAACAAATACGCTCTCTGTCAAGGCAGAATTAAGTCAAGAAATGTTTTAAAGTGTTAAAAATCTTCCTCTATAAACTTCATAAAAATTAACTAGAACATGGAATAGAGATGTAATGATCAGCTGCTTTGCTTTTCTGATAGGAGTTTGACTCAAATCCCAAACCTCCGAAGGTATAAGACAAATAGGAGACTTGTGCAAATTAATTTGCTAAAAGAACAGGTAATCATGAAAATTATCCCAACATTTGATGACAGGGAAGCCTGTGGTCATGCATACCCAGTCACCCACACATCCTGTCACTGAAAACAAAGGATGCATATCAGAATTGAATTGCTAGGAAACCACTGCAAAAGAGCTATTCATATCTACACAGGTAAATTAATTAGTAAATAAGCAGAAGCTTAGATGAAGCTGCTGCATCCTCAGCAAACTTATAACAAAGCCACCAGAGGCAGCAGGTCAAAGACATAATTTTTTTCATTGTCATTCTGCAGGTATCTTGCAATTATTCACTGTAATGCACTAAATACAGGGTCAGGCTTTTTCCGCAAAAGGCAATGTCAAAACTCCAATTGACTTCAATGGGAACAGAAACAGGCATTATAAGTGGGCAGAGAGACTTTCCTTCATGTCCACCAAGACTTGCAATTTAACAGTACTACTTAAGACATTCTTTGCAATCGTTCTCTGAAGCTGTTAGTACTTCATGGAATCTGTCCTCCAAAATATGTCTAATCTTAAACCATTGACTAATTAGAGATTAATAAATATACACTAAAATTTCCAACTGATTGCTCTGTAGGGTTTTTTCCTATTTTGCTGGGCTTTCAGGCCCCCTTTCTCACTGCTGGACCCCTGGGAGGTATGCTTTGGAGATTCTCTCCTCTTCCTCTTAGCAGCTAAAAGGCTGCTAGAATTCATGCTAACCCTGACCAAACCACTAACAGACCTGTTCCTTTGGGATAGTCATCACTGAGCAGAAAAGATTTACAGAAAATTATATGGCGCTGAACTCCATATATGTTCATGGACTAGGTGTTCCAGATCTCACAGACTTGAGGATGGCATATTAGGTATAATCTTAGATTAAGCAGATTGACACGTAGCTTTCTCTTTTTATCACCACTTCTGCATTTCATAAACATGTGTAAACTATGCTTTCAAGTTTTTGATTTTTACAAATATATGCTGCTTGATACATTTTACCTTAGACTGTGTCAAGAAAACTGAAAAACAGCAAGGCAGTCTTCACCTAAAGGCCTGGCAAAACCTGGGATCTTGAACACCTTGTGTCCTCTGTGTCACCACAACATCCTTGCCAGTGTCCAGCAAGCCACAGAGCAAATATCTCAGTCTGAACCATACAGGCCAGGCGAAAAGCTGGCACAACAAAGCAGGACAGCTAAAAGTTTCTTCCAGAGACTTGGATGATTCTAAATAATCTTCAGCCAGCAATACCGTCACGCACCTTCAAACCTGAAAGTCACAGGGAAAGCATCCATCAGATTTGCATGCATACTCACATTAATCCTTCTTACAATGTGTTTGTCAAATACCTACATCAATTTTGCAGTAAGGTGGCAGACACACAGATTTTAACTGTATTTCCCTCAATTTTGTCTGAGGACTTTTGTCCATTTCCACTGAGCAACCATCATCTGGCATGACAACCACCACTAGTGACAACTATGTTAGATCTCTTCTAAGACTTATTTATTACTGCCAAGCAAATATTACATATATCAATACAGAAAGTTTTCCCATGGAATTTACTTTAAAAAATTCTGTTTATCCAAAACCATTTTTTCTAAAAATGAGATATTTCTATACAGTATTACTGCTTTAAGAAAGTTGCACTTCTTTTGGAGTAACAATGTCATCAACAGAAAACATGATGGCAACATCCTTATTTTCAGGGAAAAAACATACCCTCTGAATGTCTTGACATCTGCAAAGAGTTATATTGGACCAGAAATTCATAGACAGTGACTATGCAAACCCAGAGAAACCCCTTAGTATAAAGCAGTCTGCTGCAATTGGAGTGGGGAAGCCGCTACAGCAAGAATCCACTGAGCAGTTACCCGTGTGCATCAGATTTATGTTTGAAATAAAACTTTCAGGAAATGAACATTGTTAAAAAAGCATTCTCATGAGTTTATATGACACTTCTGTTTAGCTCTTTGTGGACTCTCTTAACTACAGAATTCAACTTTGATTATTTTTTTTTCATTTTTATTGTCTTATTAAAAGAAGGGCATAAAATGTAATTCAGCCTGTGTTGAACCTACCAAGAACCTACTCAAATCAGTGAAGTTATCACAGATTCAGTGAAAATTTATTTCTGACTGAAATACAGTCTGAAATTTCAGGGATAGCCATCTTAACCTTCAGGTAAACTACTGTATTTTTCAGACTTTTTTTAAAGCTTGCAGGCATGTCTCATTCCCAGTATTAAAAAGAATGGGAAATGGATAAGCTATAAAGCACTTTTTCTTCCAAAGTTAGAGGGATTTTAAAATTACATCAGTGGAAAATTCCACATATTCCACAATTTTAATCCATTCCATTATATTTCTCACTAATCCAACTTTGTAGTATATTCAAAATACAAATATATTTTTGACTGCTCACATAGTAGTGCAAGTAGGACTTGCCTAATTCTTAACTGATTCCTTGTTTAACCACAGGACAGCAAATGTCAGTTTCCAACTTTTTCCATATTCTTTCCACAAAGGAGGTACAAGAGACTTAAAATTGGCAACATGGGAAACCCATGGTTAAACACAGCTACAGCCAACAAATATTATCGTATTATTCACCATGTAAAATTTGCATGCTAATACTATCACCCTTATAGAAAAGGGGTAACGTACATTTACATCTGATTCTTCAGACTGAAAAATTCAAGAAGGTTTTCTTCAGCATTTCAAAATACCTTATGAATGGCATTAGTATATCAAAAATCCCTGGTCATACCACACTGCATTTGTTCTTGTCTGCTATAAGGAACTGTGAGTCTGCTATAAGGAACCGTGACAGTGAAGTAAAGCATGGCTCAGATATGCATCTTTTTCTGCCTAAAGAAAGTGTGTTACTGGCGTGTTTCTCATGGGCTCAGAGATGAGGATGCACCCCAAACCTCTACAGTCTGTAAAGGTACCTCCCTGAAATTCAAGGCAAAAGTTCCTTTTAGTTTAAGATCACAGAGAATTAGTGCAGCAGCAAAGCTTCCTCTCTTCCCAGCCTTGGCTCACCCCCTCCATTCAGGCTGGCTCTGCCTATTCTGCAATTGTGGTTCAGGATCAGCTCTTGGATCAGGACCTAGTCCTTACCGAACACCCAAAGCTTCTAACCCTGATGCAATGTTTTGGAAATGACTTGCTAACAAGGGTTTGTCAAAATAAATTTAAAAAAAACCCATGGGAAAAATTTAAGGTAGTGGCAAGCGAACATATATCAACGTCAGTTAAAAAATCAAAGCATTAATATACTGAAATGCGAATGGCCTCCCCCCCCAGAAAACAGGTCTATTCTCAAAGTTTGCATTCCTGTGACAAATGCACAAACAAAGCATCACTTGATGTTGCTAACCATGGTGTTCAAAGAAAGTGTCTCCTGCTTCTCTTTTACAGCGTTCTCAGCCCAGTCTTTTTGTCTGTGGAGATAGTCTAATATGTAAATGTCCTTCTGCAGTCTCTTCAGAATAAAAAGGAGGTCTTGGGAATTGAAATTCTATTTATATTTATCATAACTTGATAAGAGTAGAGTGTGTTTATTTAAATACCCTACCATTATTTCTTCTTAACAACAGGCAGCTCTGAAGTGCAGTTATAAGTCTGTTTACACCACACAGATATCAAATTGACTTGCTAATGGTAACTTTTATTCGGTATCCATGGGTTACTGTGTCATGTGATTTGACATCAAGTACAGACAGTGCTGATTAGTAGCATCCAGTTCTGTCCATCTCTGTGCATCACTGAACCATCTGGTCATTTATTCACTAATAAGCCCCTAATGGCCCAAATATTCACCGGCCTGTCATTGTGACATGGCATAAAATGCCTACATCTTTCAACTTGCTTTGACATGTTGCTTGTTTCACATCAAAACCCGTCATTTACAGGAAAAGAGCTCAGAGGGGTAAAAACTTGACCTAATCTGCAGTGTTAACACAAAGACAGAGGCTTTGTTATCTGGTAGCCTGACTGAAAGCATGTAAATGGGCATGAATTCATTTTGTACATTTTTCCATGCTCATTTTACAACATTCTTTAAGTTTGGTATCATTCCTAATATGGGTTTTTATGTGGGTTTTGCTGTGAAATCTCTTTTCTTTATCTGTTAATATTCTTAGGAGTGCTTTAAAGGGAGCTGGATTTCCAGAGACATTTGTCAGTTTTTTATATGGAAAATGTGTATCAATGGGAATATTACAGGCAGTCGCAGAAGCTTGCTAAACCCTTCTATTAAAAATTAGTATGATTAATAATTTTAGCTTGCATCTCTTTTATCTTTGCCTAGATATCAATAGGCAGTGTAATACTTCCTGCCCTAAAGGACAGGAGAGGAGATGTGTTAACTATTTCCAGCGTAGTATGTTAGATTTTGCAGATTCTTTCTAGATGAGAAAAATCTCACAGTATATAATCACAGAGCAAAGTCAAACACGTTATTACTTAAAAGTCATGAATGCTTAGTAACTGAAAAATCTCTCTCTTCAGCCCCATCACACAAAATTGCTGGAGAAGAAAGAGGTCACAATCAATGCTTTATTTTTTTTTAATCTTATTGGATATAGCCACAGTTAAAATAGTTTAAAAAAAGCAAACACCCATTAAACTAATTGCTGTTGAAATCTTGGTTAATACATCATTAAAATGTGATTAAAGCATGATGTAATTGATTGTAACTAGAACACTTAGGGTGGTTTTATGGCTCTGCAGTCATTGGTGTGATGGGACACATAATTCACCCAGTATGTTAGCTTCACTTGATGTGTGCCTCTATTGGCACACTAGCTTCTTGAAAGCAAGCATACTCTGCTCAACAAAAACTTCCATTGTGTTGCCTTCTGGCTGTTATGCCAGTTGTAAGGCAATAAGTGAAAAAAAAAAAAAAAAAACCCAAACCAAAAAACCCCAAACACCAAAATTGTTTTAACATGACAGACTATTTGCTTTTTTTCCAAATAATTACTGTGTTTAAAAAAAGTCTTTTATTTTCTTATTTTTGTGGGCTGACATTATGTATATGTTACCAGTGGTAGTTCCTGCTAATGGCACAAACATCTCCCAGGATAAATACTCTGCCTGTGCATGCTAGTAAATTGTATCAGAGAATTCAAGTCAGCTAATGAATCAATTTGAATGCTGGCATCTTCATGCTGATATTCAATCAAGTTTAAATTTCATTTAAAGTTAGTTAGTTTTCAATACTTCCAGTCAAGCCCATAACTCAGTCTTAGGATACACACACAGAATTTAGTATACGTATTCAAATGTTTCTACTTTTTGATTATTCACTTTACCAATCCTTGCTATACAATGTTATTCTCAAGGGCATCAATAAACACATTCACTCCTGTCTTATAAGCTTGAGAATACCTTTTGCACTTACTCAGAGCCCTCAAAGCTAGAGAGGGCTAGAAAACAATTGTGTTTTGTGAAAGATGTTGAGGTTTTGAAACTAATCTCTATTCAACATTAAACAAAACCAAAAGCAGAGCCAAGTCAAGCAAGATATGAACTGGTATCTTTCTAAGCCCCTAAATGGGTATCTTATTCATAATGTTGTTAATTCCTCTTGCTCTAAAGAAAAATCCCATCTGACACATGCAAAATCTTCTTGACAACATTTAATCAAAGGGGAAAATTGCTATGAAAAAAAAATAAAAATCTGTTTTGATGACCTGTCATTTTCTGATGGAAAAAGCAGTTTTGTCAACAACACAAACCCCGATCAATTCAGGATATATTCCTGTTTGTGCAAATAAGACTTAAAGGTAACAAAATATTACAGCCTCTTGTAGGATTTGTTCTTTGGTTCTAAATTTTAACATGCCGAACAGTCTCAAATCAGTACTTACAGTAATGTTAAATATGGATACTGAGTATGAATGGCAGCTTGAGAGTGGTTCTTCTGCATTTTATTTATGTTTTTCAGATTTTGAAAATTAAATAAATTCATGTTAGTAGAAAAATTTCATTAGCTATTTCAGTCAATATTGACACTTCTGAAAAACCTTTAGAGTTTTAAAACCTCTTTTCAGGTACTGATCCTTTGAAATTTAGTTTTTAATTTTTTATTTGAAATTTAGTTGACATGAAAGCAATTACTTGAAATTAGTCAGAAATAACAAAAATATTTTTTTAGATAGATACATTATTGAAGTGAACCGTGTTGATATTGAAAAAAATAAATTGATGTTGAGTAAGAGAATGAACTGTAACCACTTCCATAACCCAGACTTCTCTTAGGAAAAACATTCTGGTTGTCTAATGGGCAATCTCTCAGAAAAAAACCCAGTTCTGCTCAGTATCAAATAAGCCTGGGCTCATCACCAGCTCTCATGGAATAGTGCACGTGGAATGGGAAATATAAAGAAGCACTGACTTCTGAGATTTAGGGGGAAACTTCCTCAGAAGAGTTCCACTGGTCTATCTGGAATAAAGTTTTTTTTCAGGACACAGCACAGGACATCTTAAATGCATCTTGAATGTTATGGTTTATCTACTGCTTATTATAGGATTTGCAGAAATCTTTAAAGTTAATGATGTTGTCAGTAGTAGGTATGCAAAATGCAAATGGAATATTTTTTAAACTAAAAAGGCATGGGCATGATTCATTTCAAAAAGAGTAAATGTGTCATGCAGCAAGAGAGTCATAGATATTGGGTGGCAGTATCTGTGATCATCAGCTGGCCATATTTTGAATACAGAACATTTGTAAAAAATTGATCCTGTTTTTAACTGCATAAATGCAAATTCTTATTGATAATGCATAGGTATTTCTGTCACCGGGCCATGACTTTAACTAGATCTATTTGAATCAGAATTAGCAGAACACAGCACCACCTATTTTTGTAAGAACGAAACAAATCAGAAAACATAAATCAATTGCTTGGCCACTGCTAAAATACAAAAGCTAGCCTTTTTCAGGAGAAGGTTTTCAATAGCTGATCTTTAACACTTACCAAACACAAGTGGCTGCACCATCAAAGTGGCTGTTTAAAAAGCCAGATAAGTATTAAAGGAAATCTTATTATTACCTTCTTATATACAAGATAGTAAGATTGCATTTACATAGCAATATTTAGCCAAAGGTCATACACTATTCAAACAAGAATAAATTATAGTCATAATTTTTAAACAGGTGAAAAAAATCACAACTGACAAAGGAGATTAAAAAGGTCGCACACCTAATCAGTAGAATAGCATGGCTGTCCCAACTACGCCACTGTTTTTGATAGGGCAACTTTAACCATCTTCCCCAGAACGCCTTTGCAGCTCTTCAGAATATATACCAATATCTTAACACTGATAACATTATAAACTGTCTCTAGAGCCAGCATAGCTGCTTCTTTTTTAATACATTTTTAATTCAATGTAGTATCAAGAAAATGGTTCCTGGCCACTGGTGAAAAAATCTGCCACCAGGCTTATACACACTGAAATAGCAGCACATTGCTACTGTTCGCTTAGATGGAAATTAATGCATTAACAACACATTTTAATACTGAAAGCCAAGAAATGTAAAATCTATTCCAGCAGCCTCTGAGCACTTTTCTTGAAAATATCCATGTTTTCATATATAGAACTGTTTGTGAAAGCAATATTTGTGCAACTGACTAAAATAGCAAGCATTAATACTGCATCCTTTTAGATAAGATCAGATCATAATGGTATTTTTTAACGTTCCACTTAATTACTTCCCAATCCTGCAAAGATATTTATGCATTTGCTTAACTTTTCATATATGAATATTTTCATTGATTTAACATGTATCCAAGTCTTTGAAATATTAGGGCCTAAGCACAAGGCTAATTATATGCAAAGAGCATTTGTAACTCTCTTAATGACATCAACTGTCTCATATTTGAAACTAAATACCCCTATCGCCCTGCCTAACTGTTGACTTTCTATTAAATATTTTACTTGGAAACAGAGTGCTTGAAATTTAATTTTATACTTGCCTATTTGTACATTTAGACCCAAACTGATGTAGATCATACAGAAATAAACACTGTTTATTAATGCAGTAGATGTACTGCTGACACAATAACGATGCTATCATCAAGAACGTCAAAAAATAGCATAGCGCTCTCCATCGACAGACACACTGGAAGTGCATAGCGTATGCACACACACGTGAGACAAAATTTGCAGAATACAGATCTATTAGCAATTAGAAAGACTTAAAAGAAGCTCTCAAATGCAGTAAATCTCAGGTAGGGTCATATATATGTTGTAAGCTACTGAACGGGCTGCAGTGATATCCATATGGTGAGTTGAGATACAGACCTAGATTTTTAATGAGTCTGAGTCCATCCTTTGAAATTGTAGTTACAATGACTTGACCCTACAGCTTTGGGAGTGCAACTACTCATACTTGTGACTGACTACATAGTCACAACAGCAGACAAAGCACCCGGCACTCTGATCACGAAGTCACTCTTTTTACTACAACAATGTCAAATATTTTAATATGTGATGGAGCAGAGTGAAAGAGCGAACAGACCACTTCCACATGTGTGTATTTGCACACATGTACAAAGCGATCAGCCTCCTCGCATTTCCAGACCCACTAATCACTCACAAATGATCTGATCCCACATTTGGTCCCTGAAGTAATTAACTAACAAAGGTGATTATCCCAGGGTCACCGTCAGGCTACCAAGAAATGATTGTTACCACAAAGCAGAAAGACTGGAAGTAAGAAAACCACAAAAGTCTGATCCAGTATATAGTTATGAGCCACTCTTCTGTAATAAGAAAGTAATCACCACTCAAAGTCCAGTATATATCAGCTGTGCTTCAATGGGACAGAAGCTCTGAAGTCAACAGCAAAGACGCATTAAATACTGCTTTATCTGCTTACTCTAGTGAGAGCAGTCATTTATTATTTTCTACCAGAACTGATTGTCCCGTGTGGCTTGTTTTTTAGTTTTTCATGGGAAAGAACAGAATCCTACAAGGGTCCTTAAGTGACAGAGGCTCTGCCACACTGCATTTTCTGCCAATATATTAATTTACATAATTAAATGATCCATGACAGAAAAAAATATGATTGTTAGAGCATATACTAGGTCATCACTGATGTTAACAAAAGTTAAAGCCTCCATCAGTTGAAAAGTAGCCATCATACAAAAAGTAGGTAAACAGATTGGAGATATACCCTATCATAGGGATCTATCCTTATTCCTGGTCCAACAATAGAAGGCTTTGTGTACATTTTCTTGATCCACTGTATCTGATGCACATTCTAGACTTTTTAATTGACGTCTGCACAAGTATCTGATGACAATGTCATCTGTGAACCTGTTTTCTGTGGAGCTTCTACTACAGAAAACATAGATATTGTCTTCTCAGCAGTTGCCCAACACCCTGGTCAGTTTTTTCAGAAAAATCCCTCCTGTTCTGGAAATCCATTTTCCAGCAATCTACCTGGATACTCCTAGGAGATTCTTAGATCCTTAATATGTACAAATTAATTCAAACTCAATGGCATGTAAGGGTGTATAGTAATTCTGAAGCATAGTCAAAACAAACTCAGATGCTCAAAATCACAGACACTTTTGGGAAAAAGAAGATCCATACTCACCATAGGTCAAAATAAAGCTGTAGCACAAGTGTGGGTTTTGCTCTACAACCAAGTGTAAGAGAGAGTATTCATCAGTGAACATTTTCCAAGGGGCTGAATACTGAAGACATCACTCAGGCAAATCTCTTTTTGGTTTGGATCTAAGAGTTCAGATTTTTACCCTTCAACAACGGGTCTG
Source organism: Nycticryphes semicollaris (assembly GCA_013400055.1). Classification (NCBI taxonomy): domain Eukaryota; kingdom Metazoa; phylum Chordata; class Aves; order Charadriiformes; family Rostratulidae; genus Nycticryphes; species Nycticryphes semicollaris. The sequence continues at coordinate 485,680 of VXBJ01006802.1, forward strand.
CTGCTGCCTCCTTTTCCTCACTGCACAGAGTAGATGATGCCCTGTGATCTGCAACAGCACCAGTTTCACCACTAAGTACATTCTCTTTTATAATGGAAGACTATAGTAAAGATAGGCAAAACTGCTCTTTTCCATCAGTCCTTTGTATGTACTTAGAATCTACTTCTGCTGAGAAAAATCCAGAGGAATATTTGACTTGTCTTTACCTGCCTCTGCAAGAACCACTTGCAGGCAAAAGCAGAAGTGAAAGGAGTGTGGGAGCCATTCTGTACAAGCTATTGCTGCTATACCAGATCTTGGGAGATAAAGCAAAAATTCTTTTGCAAAAAATTGTTTCCTAATTCTGATTATAACATAGTTAAGTATCTAGATTTTGGATGTAGTTGAACTGAAATGAAAGAAGACTTTCCACGCTTTTCTTGAGCTTGCACCCTAGTTTTCTCTTATCCATTTATTCCTCCCAGCCCCAAATCTATGGACAATGTCCCATAGTAGCCCATCATAGTGGCAGGACCCATCACACTCTTTCTTTGCATGCCAAATTCTGACTTGGATTTTTTCTAACATAAAATTCAAACCAGGACACGCATCCAAAATTCAATTCTCAGAAACAAGCATTAGAGCACAAACCACCAGACCTCTCCCTCCCTTGTCATGCTGCACTGTTTGCTTACTTTCAGAGAAAAGATGAGCTTCCCTTTAGCTGGCTTAATTCCAGAACTAATTATCTGAGATTAGTGACCTGCACAAACCTCGCTGATTTCAAGGAAATTCACCAAGCAGGCTCCAAAACAAATGCAAAAATCAGAGGTTTTTTATATAGACAACAACAGTTAGTGTAAAGTATTCTTCCCTCCTCCAAAACCACAGAAGAAAATGCAGACCAAAGCAGAAACTTGAGAAGTGCCACTGTATGGTTTAGGATACTCTACAAATCTTCCCATTTTCAGATGTTTATCTATATTTTCATTTTCCTTGGTGTTTTATTCCCTTGTTTTTTCCCCATAGGATAAATCCTAATAAATACTATACCCTGTCATTACTCTGCATCAGGTCTCAGTTTTGAGTGTTTTGGCTTTGCCTGACCAGCAAGGCATGGCCATCAACCCTAAGTTTCTAATGTAAGCAGAAAAGGGAGAAAATAATAGAACAAAGGGTATAAAAGTGAGCCTTCCCTTTATCAACCCTTGTTGGTTTGGACTGTAAACTATCTTAGATAAAGACTACTTCTCATGGGCATGAATATCAGATAGTAAAATGGGACATTAACTGTCAGGATAAATGCCACAACAAAGGAATAGCAAATCTATTATTAATATTGCTTCTCCATTGATTAATTTTCTTGTGACAATTTTAAGAAGTGCTTAACAATTGCTGAGTTCATAGCTGCTGTACACAATTCTTGAACAACATCTTGAACAGTATCAAGGGCAACTTAACAAAAGCAGCATGGAGCTGGGTGTATCTGGGTTGGACCCTGCTATGAGACACAGCTCACTCTGCCTTTCTTGTTGTCTACAATTTTCAGAAGTATTTTCACAAAGGCCCTTGAACAATTCACCATCACGTTGATTTTTAAAAATGTTTACGCCACAGCAGCTAAATCTATTTGCGTGTTCAGGTTGTTGGCTTTTCACAGGGAAACACTGGTAGCCAAAACCTGGAGTCTGGATCATCATTATACCTAAGCCTTCTAAATGCAATGAAAACACTTTTTACTCCAAGTCAGGATCTCACTCTATGGAAAAGCAAAGCTTTCATAAATTAGAGTTTCTCACGGTTTAATAGTTAAATGAGAGAAAACGCTTTATTAGTAGCTTTCAGTTAATTTTTTGACAAATAAAGGAGACGCTTAGTTTAGACTACTTATTCAACAGGCCAAGGATGCTAGGGATTAAGAGTTTAGGTTTGGAAAGATTATATCATGGAAAGAGAAAAATCAGTACTATTTAGTTTTGGCACCTTTACATTATTTTAATTTTCACCTACTGTAAAAACAAACACTGCTGGGCAGCATTCCAGAAAATGTTGCTGGAACAAAGAAAGTATTATACAGAGGGCTGTAACTCTTAATAATAAATAATTAAATAAATAAAACCAAGATGCTGAGATAAATCATTCATATTTATTCATATGCTTGTCTGTAGAGGGAGCATAACTTTTATATTAATTCCAAGACTCAGACTTTTGACTGAGTTTATACTGGCAATATCTGTTCTATAATCAAAATTGTATCAATCTCTAAGATTGCATGTTAAAGCCAGAAGGATTATCTTCACATATTATTAAATCCAATGTATATATAAGTAGTGTTTACTGATGCAAACTGTACTGCCTTCTTGTTCTGAGAATAACTAAAAAAAAAATAGGCTGAACAAAGTAAAATGAATGTAGAGTATGCCCTTTTTATAAAGCAAACATAATGCAGTAGCAGAACTCCATTAACTACAGCATAGCAGTGGAAGGTGTTCTGGGTTTTGGGTTTTGGCTGCTGGTTGTTTTTTTGGGTTTTTTTACAATTAACTACATTTGCACATGTATTGAAATTGCTTTCAGGAGTTCATGAAGAAGTAGCCATATATGCACACTTTCATTTCACTATACTGTAATTTAATCTCAGTGAATAAAAATTTTTTGTGAATGGGAATGCTAGGCATTATTTTTCTTTTTTCCCCAAACTTATCAAACAAATAGCTGTAAAAACATTCTAACGTTCATATCTTACACAAACTTATTGGTTTATAATTTTGCATGATGTTAAACCATTCTAGAACTTCAGCTCAGAGGGGCAATCACCAAGGCTCCTAGGCAAGAAGTATCCCAATATCGGATATCAAATAGGAGAGAATAAGTCAGTTCAAAGTACCAATAACATCACCGCAATTCATAGACATTCATGTCATAGGAAGAAAAGGCAGAGGCAATACACTAAATAGACCAAGACCCATGATTCCCAGTTCCCCTTCTGGCTGGAATGACCTCAAACCTATCACTTGTTTCTTAACCACTTCCTTCACAAAACAGAAATACAGGTGGCAGAGTCATGGGGGCACTGAGGAAAAAATTTGTTGCCCATAGACCCCAGGAAAACATTAATTTCTCTCCAGTGAATTTCATTAGCCAGTGTGAATCCTTCCACAGATAAAATGGTTGCCTAATAATGGTTATATACATCTATTCATACACCTTTCCTGAATTCCGTTGAAGGTCCTTCTTGCAGACCTTTTGCAAGAGATGACAAAATTCTTATTTATCCTCTGATATTATCCTCTGAGTGAAAGAAAATCCATTTCTGTATTTAATTTGCACTTTGTTTTTAAAATATATTTAGGCACTCCTGTGCAATTTGTTGCTAATGCTTAACGAGCCAAATTTTTAGATATTTGTCTACAGCTGTAAAATTCTCTGCTGGCCTCTTCCTCAAACTAGAGGTTTCAGCCCCAACTTATTAATAGATGCCAGTGAAAAATACCAACTCCGGAGACCTTCCCACAGCGCCTTGTTCAGCCCGCTGCCCTTTACACTTTGCTTGTAACCGATACAGATTCTTAATGTGCATATCCACAGGTGTGTAGGGCAGCATCTATGCACTAATATCCCTGTGAAGGGCAAGCCAGGCAATCAAGCATCTTGATTTTAGCCTCCATGCAAAAGGTCAGATTAGGCACTCTCTGGAGGTCCTCACTACATTTCTGATTCTGTGCTCATGCTGTGACACCTGCAAGAAATCCAATAGCTAGGTAAAGCAGGGTTGCAAGGAACTTGGGAAGAAAAAAACCAGTATTTGTTACTAGAAAACCACAGAAACTCAAAACTATCAAATACAATCCCCTATCTGTCCTTTATCATTATTTTTATTATTATTTATACACATCCTAACTCAACAACAAGCTCCCCAACATACAGCCTTGGGCTTGCACAGAACTCCACTTATGTGCCCCTTGCTCTTGCATGTGGACACGTAGCGATGAGTGCTTTGTTCCCCACTAGGTGTCCTGTTTGAGGGCATCATGGACTTCATCATGATCCAGGTATGACAAGCTGCTTAGGAGGCAGACAGCAATTGCTTGTATCAGCTCGAGGTTCAACAGCTCTTTCCAGAGTAGTCCCACATTGAATTACTGCAGTGTTCCCTATATGGGAGCAAAGAAAACCAGCAGAGGACCTGGTGAGCTTCACCCTCCCTCCCTGAAAGAGCTCCTTTGCCAAGTGTGCAGTCAGCAATCTCTTCCAAGATTGCTTAACCCCTGCCAAGATTTAGATACACTGTGTGTGGCAGCGGTACTCAGCTCTAACTGCCTGCATGCTAGAGAGACTGGAAGGGACAGGGGCTGTGTGTGTGGTCAGCACCATCAGTAACGAATCCCAGCTTGTGTGGGGAAAGCTGGGTCCTCTTTCCTCACAGAGGACGTTACACAGCATATCTGGAGGGGACCAGCTCTCCTGGGCACTGCTGGTAACCTGCTCTCCAGAATTACAGTAGCAGCATTAGAGTTAACTAAACTCTAAATCTGTTAAGATGGAGAAATCTTAGACGAATACAGCACTACTGGGAAATAAAAAATAGGAAGAAATTCAACTGTAACCAATCCTGGCTTCCTCTAGACAAGGCAACTAAAGAAAAAAAGACCTGCAAGAGCCCTCTGTAGGCTATTCAGACACCTTATTTAAACTTTGTAAGAGGATCTGAAACCATAATGATGGTCGTATGTAAATACCAAATAGCTCAGTTGTGTCAGGAACCACTTACCCACAGGAATTTTTTCTGCAACGGATGCCAACAAACACCTATGGATTTAAAATGAGATTCTAATACATAACAAAAGTTGTAATTCTCTTTAATGATAAAGTCAGAAAGAGCCCATGCCAAAGCTATAGCCAGAGATAATCCTAACATGGTCATGAATTCACGTTCTGCCAGAAGCTCTTCCACTAAACATTCATGAAACACATCTTTGGGTCCTAATTTTCTAAAACTTTGATACAGAGTCTATCTTTAATAAATTAGATCTTCAGTGTTGAGCAGATACATGTGAGGCCCTGAAGCTCTATAATCACTGTATTTTTTTTTTTTAAATTCAGTGCAGTTGTCAGATACATGCTCATTTTAGTTATGCATAGGTGGGTTTGCAGTGGCATCAAGCGTGCAATTAGCCTATTCCCAGGTGAATGTTCTCTGCAGATATGTCACTGGAGAGATCCCTTTCACATCTTTGCCTATTTGAAGGTGGCAATAAACCAGTTGTCGTAGCCTACTCATCTCAAATTGATGTCTCAAGCTGTAATGCAACAATACCTTCCTACATGATAGAACAAGCAGTTCTGAAACACACACTGTAGAAAGCTACCAAGGAAGGTAGCATATGAGTACACTCTGCTGTGGTGTTTCTCCTGAGAGAGAGGTGTAGCACATAAGCAAAGCCACTGATAAATTATGATACTTTAGAAGGTCTGTAAGTCAAGTGGAGAAGTATGCAGCTGAAGAGCCATAGCCACTCTGTCAGTGTTTGCTTGGGAAACTTCTGGGTCTAATCCTCCATCAATGCAGGTCTAAACACCACCAAGGGAGTCTTCAGGCTCAGGTTGGTGGATCTCCAGTCGAGCAATGCCAGTTTAATGCAGCAGAGCTTCTCCCATCACCTTAGCACACAGAAACTATCACATATTAAGCAGAGAGAGAAAACAAAAAAAAAAAAAAAGGAAGTGTTTTCTTTTCTCCCCCTTGGCTATTTCTTCAAGCACTGTTATACAGGTAACTGGACATGGATGTCCAGTTTGGCCAAGGGGACAGGGTTGGATACCACTTGGCCAAACTAGATATCCATAAGTCCATGGGCCATGATGGGATGCACCTGCGAGTGCTGAGAGAACTGGCAGATGTTACTGTTGGGCCACTCTCCATCATCTTTGAAAAGTCATGGAGAACAGGAGAGGTGTCTGTGGACTGGAGGAAGGCAAATATCACTCCAGTATTCAAAAAGAGCAAGAAGGAGAATCCAGGGAACTACAAGCTGGTTAGTCTCACCTCTGTCCCTGGGAAGGTAATGGAGAAACTTGTTCGGGATGTCATCTCCAAACATGTTGAAGAACAGGAAGTTATCACAGATTTACTAAGGGTAAATCATGCTTGACCAATCTGATAGCCTTCTATGATGTTGTAACTGGATGGCTGGATGAGGGGAGAGCAGCAGATGTCATCTACCTTCACTTTAGCAAGGCTTTTGTCACTCTCTCCTATAACATCCTCATTAGGAAGCTGAAGAAATGTGGGCTAGATGAGGAGACAGTGAGGTCAATTGAGAACTGGCTGTGTGACAGAACTCAGAGCACTGTGATTAATGGAGCCGGGTCAAGTTGGAGGCCTGTAACCAGTGCTGTCCCCCAAGGGTCAATCCTTGCCCCAGTTTTGTTCAACATATTTATCAATGACCTGGCCAAGGGGACAGAGTTCATCCTCGGCAAGTTCACTGATGATACTAAACTGGGAGGGCTAGCTGACGCTCCAGAGGGCTATATCACCATCCAGCATGACCTGGACAGGCTGGAGAGCTGGGCAGAGAAGAACCCAATGATGTTCAACAAGGGCAAGTGTAGGGTCCTGCACCTGGAGAGGAAGAATGGCAGGCACCAATATAGGTTAGGGGCAGAACTCTTGGAAAGCACTTCTGTGGAGAAGGGTCTAGGAGTCCTGGTAGATAGTGAACTATCCATGAACCAGCAGTGTGCCCTTGTTGACAAGAGGGCCAATGGAATCCTGGGCTGCAGAGGGAAGAGTGTGGCCATTAGGTCAAGGGAGGTTATTCTCTCCCTCTACTCGGCACTGATGAAGCCATAACTGGAATGCTGCATCCAGTTCTGGGCTCCCCAGTTCAAGAGAGACAGGAAAATACTGGAGAGAGTCCAGCATATGGCAGCAAAGGNTATATACATATACATATATCACTTTTACAGACTCCTCTACCCACCCACTTTTAGAGCAATATACAGTGATGTTAGAAACCTTTTTTGGGCCTACTTCTTTTTAAATGGCTGTTGTAGAATCACAGAATCACACAGAATCACAGAATCTTAGTGGTTGGAAGGGACCTTTGAGATCATTGAGTCCAACCACATTTAAAAAAAAAAAAAAAAACAACAAAAACCCCCACAAAAACAACAAACAACAAAAAACCCACACACAAAAACAAACAAAAAAAACCCCAAAAAAACGCCACCCACCAACTAAACCCCACACCCACAACCCCACGCACAACACCCCACCACAAACCAATAATCTTGGCCACTAGAGCATGCCCTGAAGAGCCACGTCTACACGTTTCTTAAATACCTCCAGGGATGTTGACTCCACCACCTCCCTGGGCAGGCTTTTCCAGTGCCTGACCACTCTTTCAGTAAAGTAATTCTTCCTAATATCTAAACTAAACCTCCCCTGCCGCAGCTTCATACCATTCTGTTGGAACAAATATGTTCCAACAGAAAACCTCTTACGCAGAGCAGTGTGTACAGGTGACCCTCGGTTTCCTCTAGACAATACACTGCTGAGGACCACCAAAACCAACCGAAAGACCCTTGCTGCCCTAGTTTGTCATTAACATGCTGCCTTTCCACACCCCAAGACCCCAGAGCCCTCCTGAGGGCCAGGCTGTGTTGCTAGAGCCCCAGGGCATGAGTTGATGACTGAAGCTGGAGGACTTGGGTCCGAGCTCTTGTATCGTCCCAGTGCCAAGGATTTCGTCTCTCTTGGTGGGTGCTCCCACACCAGTCATCTGTGCTCCTGGTGTATGCCACCCCGGGACTGGCCGCAGGGCACTCCCAAGGCTTTACAACCAGTGAAAATCGGCACCAGCTTAGTAATTCTGGCACAACATGTCTGCGCTTTGAAGTCTGGTTACTGGTTTTTACAGTTCTATTTTTAAAATGTATTAAAGATGTTTAAAAGTGGCAGGGACTTCCAATAAAAGCCATGCTGTCCAGAATCAGGATGCTGGTCCCAATTTAAACTGGCTGTTAAACAATAATATATCCAAATAAAAGTAGTCTGATTTACAAAATACCTCAGACTGATTGAACATTTATTATCCAGTTTTTCTCTTTCAGGTCTTCAGAGGTCATTCTCTATCTTTTTCTTTTCTTTTTTCTTTTAAATCTTCAAGGCTTTCCATAACTACTGTATGGAAAAAAAATAGATTCACTTACCATATCTAAAACTAACTGTTAACAAGAAATGCTGAAGTAAAATAAAGCAAAGACACTAATAAAGATTTACATTTCTCCTGACTCTTCATGTGACTTAAACGGCTTACAAGATTGTCAGAGCTCCATTTTCTGAAACACACCCAGGATATACTGCAACTAGCTTCTCTATTTTACCATCACGCACTTCTATTTTTCAATATAAACTCATATTTATAAAGTTATATCCACAGCACCATGGATTTTCTATTTGGAGAAGCAAAAGAACATAAAAAGGACAACACCTGAAGGAAAGTGTCGCTCCAAGGAGGATCCCAGAGGAGCTGGGACAACCTAATTCCCTGGGTCCTCCTGGAATTCAAAGACGTTTGTCTGTGACTGACCTCCTGTTTCCACAGTGATCCTGGGTGAATCATTTCACATCTCTGTCTGTCTCATCTGCTTAAGCTGAGCTCCTCAGGACAAGGGCTTTCTTTTGCTTTATGTATTTATGCAGGGTAAATGTAACTTAGGAATTTATGGTGATAATACTACTAACTGATACAAATCAAGCACATATGTGAGTAAAAGTCTAGCAAAATTTAATGTACAAACGAACTGAGTTTGATGGCTCAGGAGAAGCCATCTTTTGTATAAGACTTTTGTGAAGATTTTTATCAATAAAGTTTGTATTTCAGTGGTCTGTGCTCATATCTTGTAGTTATGTCTTAGCAACCCGCAACTAAAACAGGGTTCCTGCCCTATCAGTTCACACCATGTCACATAATTCCATCATAAAATAAAGTTTCACATCAATATCCAAAAATCTACAGTATCTTCTAATAGTTTTCACAAGTACATATAATAAAAAGCTAGTAGAAGTCTGAGATGCAAGTAACCCATTTGAACCTTCTCTCCTGCCAACACCTTTCCTAAAAATGGGAAAATATCTCCATTCCCCATTCCACAGACTCAAAAACTGGACCAAAGGACAAACGAACTAACCTTCCCAAGATGATGCTGACTTGCACTTGTACGTCCTCTGCAGTGGACCACACCACTTGTCAGACAAATTGCAATGTAACAGCGAAGTAGTTAGGACTTCAAGATTCATGTTTAGCAAGTATTCCTAAAATTCTGATTAGACATTTTGTTTCCTAGTGGTTTTAAATTGGATGTGTCATTTCCTAAGTGACAGATGGCTACTATACAGTAGGTGAGCAGGTTTTTAGTTTAGAACAGCAAATACAAGAATACATTGGCACCAAGTTTCAGGTAATTTTTTCTACTGAACTCTTGCCAAAAATGATATATTTGTGTCCCACTTCTAGAAATGTAAAATATGCAAGTGGGTTTGGTTGTCCTTAGTAAAACCTAGTGTACTGAAAAAGTAGCATTAAATTGTTGTTTTATAAATAAAAGACTAAATAGATCAACGAAATATTTTCCCAGAAGTACACATGATTTTCTCTCAATACATGGAAATTGAAAAATGGGAATTTCAGCAAGGAAATAAAGCCGAATTCTAGCTTAGAAAAAAAAGGAAAAACCAACACAACAAAAAACTAAAAAACACTCAAAAAAACCCCACACCACAAAACCACATAAAATAACCACCAAAACCAAACAAAAAAAATGACAAACCACAAAACAAACCACCAAACTGCAAAAACCAGCATATATACATACATGTATATACACACACATTAATAGAGTTTTGAAAACATGTGGAAGTGTGCTGTATATTTTATAGGATGTGTAACTATGTTTAATGTATTCATACAATTTTCACTTATTTCCTGTTGACTTTTAAAAACAGTGGGTTTCAACATTCGCACAAAGTACATTCACTCAGAGTCTTGATTCTACTCATTGGTCTTACCAGCTCAAACCATTAGAACCTCTGTCACCTCAATGTTCAAGAAATCCAAAACACATGGAGGAGGGAAAACGATTATTTGTACATATCAGAGCAGAACTTCATTGAAATTTCAGGGTAGCATAAAGGCAAAGAAGTCACAATGTTGTCAGTTCACAATGAAGCCCCATCCAGGATCTACTCACCTCATTAAGCCAGCCTGCACAGCACATATGTCTGTGTGGTCCACAGCACATCACGGTGGGCATGACTGGCCAAGCTCAGGTTTGCTCTGCCTTGGCTTCTTGAACAAAAGCTGTACCCACTCCTACCACCAGTTACTGGCACAAGCTCTTCCACATGCCTGGAACAAAGCCTGAATTATGCCTCCATTTTCAAACAAAAATGCTTACACCAGGGGTAGGGGCTTTGCTGCTGCTCCTGATGGTATCTTTGTTTCAAAATTCATTTAAGATCCTGATGCAGTGTGCTACAGCCACTAAGCATCATGCAGTAGGTCAAAATCAGTCTTTTTTTCAAGAAAAAAGTGGGAAAAAAATGAAAAGGAAAAGAGTTAGAGGTTAGACTGATGTTTTTCTGAACAAGCTTTCAGACATGCCTTGTCAGTCTAATACCATATACTAAACACAAACTAAAAATCCTATTTGCTGAGAAGTAAGACACCGCTAATATAAGTCCACAAAAGACCAGTAGCCGTCTAGCATAGTTGTTAGGATGTTCTAATTTCTAGCAGTCAACAGAGGCTCCAGTATTGCTGCATTTTCTCTAGTTATCTGGTAGGAAATCTCACTGCACAGCATAGCACGGTGTATCATCACACCAATTTCACAGAAGCTCAAGCTGGATAAGGAGGGATGCAAATTCATGCTTACTGTTTGAACCCACCACATTGTAAACTGTTTAAGTCAAGCCATGCAGAGGAGGTACCTTTATTGATCTTCAATGGCAATTTTTTTTTTCAGTTCTGGTGGTCCTCACCTGGTGTGATTTGTTATTTTTGGTGGCTCTCCTCTGATTTTTCAAGTCCTAACTACTGGTTCTATGCACATTTGTGACAACCAGACACATGCTAGGTTCGTCTGTATTCAGAATAACAGAAGCAGCTACATTGCTGTTAAAATACTTCATCTTAGCACGTGGTACTGCTTTCAAGACAATAATTTGAAAACAAGTAGCAATGGATGGAAATTACTTCAGCCCTGACTGTTCACCTACTAGAAATCAAACCATGTGCAGGTTTTAGAAGCTTTTTCCTGTAAACTCTTCACTCTCCAGACAACAACCATGATTTAGCCATTCATTTCTTGGCAATTAGAATCTGAGTTGCTCTTGAACCTGATCTGATTTATCTTGGTTTGTAAACTTTTATTTCCTAGAAAATAGTCATAAGCAGAAAATAGCATAAAACTGAGTCTTATCACCATTAGGCTAGATTCAGTTAATAGTTTAGAGCTATTTAGAGTAATCTGATGGAAAGAAGGGACAGCTTCTTTGAAGTATCTGGAAAAAAAAATCTAACCTCAGGATCACTTTGATATTGGGAAAAAGATCATACAGATCAATAATCTTTTTGAAGAATCAGTAGATTGTATAGTATGGTGGTATTGAATGGTGCTTCTCCCGCTTGGAAAGCCAGCTGAAAACATAGGCTGTGGGTACCAGAAGAGGGATTTGAAGACTAGTGCTAGGGAGAACGGGGACTGGGAGGTGGCTGCCTGTATAATTCTGCCAAAAACCAAATAAACAAACAAATTTATTTCATCACTGGTTAAATATTATATTATAATATGAAAGCAAAGAAAAACAAATCAGAAGAGAAATTTAAGAGTTTTGCTGAAAAAGGAGTAGGCTTCCTTTTAATGCTACCCAACAGCAGACAGAGATCCTGTTATTACGATGGATCTTACGTCTGTAATACCTTCTGGAGCCTCACAGTACCAGTCAGCTGCTTAGCTGGTACACAATGATAAATCTTTTCATGCTTATTAGCCCCCTTTTGTCTAGCATATCTATATATGACTTCATATTGCAGTATCAGACCCAGATTTCTCCCTAACTCCTGAGTTTAAACTTAACATTTGGATTTAGATACAGCTATTTCCATTATTACTGTATGTTTTCAATATTGAGATTATTTGTTTGCACATCTTGTTTTAACCTACAAGCCACAGATTAAGCATAACACTGTTTCATCATTTGTATCTTCCATGGGGGTCTGCAGTAATTGCTCCTACTGCTAATTCTTTTCCTTAGGCACAAGAGCAAAAATAACAAAGGCATGAGTGGATTATTACATACTGAAAAAAACATCCTTAGGATTCTGACAAAGAGTGGTCTTAGAGCTCTTGCATGTTTGCTTTTGAGAATCTGATGCTGTAAACTAGCTTCTGGAGCTCAATATCCACATGCAATCTTCCTGGCCTGTATGGGCAATCATAGCACTTCATTGTCCAGTGCTATCATTACAATATTGTTATCATCTGAGCTTGAGTCTGACACTTTCTCTAAGACCTTTCAAATAACCCCTTTACTAGGCTTCAGTACCAAACCATTCAGGGCAAATCTCTGCTTTGTGCTTGTCAGCCTTAATAGACTGGATGTCACTTTTGCCTGTAAAAAGTGCCCGCTCTTCAGCTGTCAGTCAGTCCTTGTGGTGTCAGCTGAGAGCGTGGCTGGAGCCGCTGGATTAGAGGGTAGTTACCATAGCTGTCAGATTACTGACAACCTGACACCCACATCCCCAACTTCCTTTGACTGTATTTGGTTTCCATCTCACTCCTTGGACCTTTCTTAAGGTGGATCCATCTGCTGAAGTTAAATAATAAATGTTGTAGCCACCTGGGAAAGTTTTGTTCTTGTCTCTGATTTCTCTTGCAGCTTGGTTTGCCTTTTGCATACACGCATCACCACATGCATTTTGCAGAACTCTTTGTTAATTTATAGAGGAAGAAAACAAATTGTCTCTGGTCTCTAAGTTAATGGCATTATTTTTTTAAATCCTGCCCCTGTGTTTGGAGATGTTTTAGTTGTTGATATCTACCTTTAGTCAAAGGTCCTGAGGGGTTTTATACATATTTCTTCACATATTTTAAATGTACTCACCGCCCCACTCTTTCAGTCTTTCTTCAGTTCTACTCTCAAAAGGTTACAGACTATGCAGTTCTGTGAATAGTTTACAATTATTGGAAGTAGCGTGCATTATACCAGCACTTTATAGAACTTGCCTTGTATTTCACGTTCCATAGTTGATACCTATGTTTCTCCCATTTTTAGAGCATAATCTAGGACTAAGAAGAAAAAAAAAAATCCTTAAATATATTATTTAGGACCAGAAAAAAATAAATATATTTATTTAATATATTATTATATATTATATTAATACTATATAATAATATAGTATTATTAAATATATTATTTAGGACCAACAACTCTTTGGCTGTGTCTTCACTTTGAGGAACATACTTGAAACCAAACTGCTTGACTTTGTTCCCCTGCTGTTACACCTCCCAAGGGACACATCCTGTAGTCATATTCTAACGATGTCTAATTGGGGTAAATCATCTATATTCTGCCTGTAGTTGATGTCAGCCAGCTAGACTGAGCCAAAGTCTGCTTTGTCCTCTCTTATTGGATTACAAAGAGAAATACCTATTTTAAATAATGCCTCTGTAAGCATTCACAGAAGTAAAATGAACACTTTACTAAGAGCAATCTCTGTGATGGCACACATGGAAAGCTGGCAAAAATTTGTACTCATGCCTCCCTAACCTGTATTTAAAATTTAAATCTCTCTGTAGAAAAAAAAAATCCAACACTTCAACTATATTTTTTTAAATTCAGTTATTTATTTCAAGATAATTACAACTTGTCATATAAACCCGGCCACAGTATTGTTATCTCATTATATGAAATTCTTGCGGAAACAGTAGGGGAGAAAATGTAGCAGTCCCTTATTCACACTAAATATTGTGGGGTAACTTCCAACTCAGCATAAAAGGGAGAATTATCCAGATTACAATAAACATGGTTCTTACCATTTAATACTAAGTGTGGCTGGCTGTTGCACTAAAAATCAAATACATGGCAGGTAATTTGCAATACATTGGGTAATCAAGGAAATGTGTAAGAGTGTAACACACCCCTCATCCACAGAAACCTGAAGGACTGGCTTATGAAGTTCGGGGAGATGGATTTCATTCCTTCCTGCCCCACTGTTAGCACCAAATCACTCTGCTCAATGCCATACGTACAGCAGTCACAGAACTTGCTGGCCAGCTCTGCCTAACTGCATTTTTAGCACTCAGGTGCATGTTCCACTGGACAGTCTCTCCACTGCTTTCTGCTGGCACACTCCTCCTTTGGGTTCTCACAGTTTCAGTGCACTTTGGTGTATCACCCCATAAAATCTGTAAGATGTATCTTCATTAGCTGCTGTATAAGTGCATACCAAACAGCTTTTTTGGGGAAAAAAATCAGAGAACTGGAACATTACAAGAATTCTTTGTTCCAGATTAAACCTGCCTGACCCTTTGTCTCAATTTTTAATTTGCAAATCTTCTGTAAGGTTGCAAACACAAATAGCTTTTTTTGTAAAATGCAAATTTAAACTTTAAAATGGCTTATACCTAATGAGCTTTACAGAGATACTATTAGTCCCTGCAAAAACAAGACTGCCTCAAATTTAGAACTAAATCTGAATTTTTTCTTTAGATAGAAACTACATTATGATGCATGAACTTTGCTACCTTTTCACATTTCTTTTCGGTGTTTTCCTTCTTATTACATTTCATGCTTGTGTAGCTATTGCCTTGCAAGGCAGACAGATGTGATTATGGGTACTCCACACCTCATCTAACCTTGCTATTCAGAAAGGCAGGCAGCAATGGTTTTCTGCCTGGAACCAGTGGCTGAGCCATCCAGAGACCCACTGCTTCAGGAGTATGCCTGTGCCACTGCCTGACTGCAAGACAGCCCGAAGCGGCTGCTGCAATACTGGAACAGACAGTGCAAACGTACCCTGTGACAACCATCTCCTCGGTTAGTTTGTCCCTGTACACAGGTACCGTGGCTACTATGAGGATACAGATAATTATCGGTGTGGAGCTCAATGGCAGTCTACTTGCAAGGAGAGGATCTAGCAGAAGCCGATAGTGTCAGAAGGTCAATATCTTACTAAGCTATTTTCATTAACAGACTGATTTCTGGGCCATTATCACCACATTATAACAAAAAGAGTTAAGCAAGCAAGCATGGGGTTTTGTCATATTTGTCACCCATTTTTCCAATTTGTATGCACTGCCACTTCAAAATACATCATTAAAATACTTTGATTTCCAAAGCTTGCCTTTGCTCCAGGTGCCTTTATACTTATGCCCAAGCTCCAGACACTTTCCTTGGTTCTATGATGGGCACCTCACTGTATGGAAAACTGGGCCAATACCTAGAAACAACTTCAGAATTTGGCCCTTCAGTCTTATGGCAAAAGATACAGTGCTGGCAATTCCCATACACATTTCTGGAATGCAGCATACCCTAATGACATCAGTTGGGGGGAAGATAGTAAGTACCACCAAATTAGTGACAAGGCTTCAAGAACACGTATGGGAATTTTTTTCTTTTGCCGATGTCTACCATAACGAGCCAATTTCATTTAAATGTATTTAAAATATTTCCTTTAAATCTACAGGCTCTCTCAAAACATTGCATTGTAATACACTTTTAAGTGAAAAGAGGGTTATAAAAATGCATTATTAATCCAATTCAGCTGAACAACTGTCAGAAATGTCATACTTAAATCCATTTGCAGAAATTAATGCATAATATTACCCAGTAGATAGTGTGGCACAATTCACAGTAGTGGGTAAATCCCTGTTTGAACAGATGGGCTGAAATGTTGGGACATCAAGCTGACTAATTTGGGCACCTCCCAAGTAACCTCCATAACCATGGGTGTGCTGTTATTTTTCTCTCTCACTGCCAGGTACAGTTACAGAGCAAAAATCCAGTAGTGCTCTTCCATCCTCCGTGCACGGCACCTGGACATCATTCACAGAATTAGCTAACTCAAGGGAAGAGCTCTGCAAATGACACGCCTTCCCCATCTGGGTGTGAAAAGAAGGAGGTCTAGCATCTCTTATGTATGGCAGGTCTTCAAACTCAACTTGAGACACATCACTCCTTTGCTCAGGAACTTTCAGGGATTTTTTTGTGACTTTCCAGCATGAAGGGCTGTCTGTACTCCTGATGCTCCTGATGAAAAGTGCTGTAGTGTCACATACAGACTGAAGCCATAGTTCACCTGGAGGCTGATGGGGTAAGCCTCTCCTCATTGAGCCCTTCACCAGCAGGACTGCCTCTGCAGGTAACAACAAAACATAAAGCAGGGAAGGGAGTTAACCTCTATCATCTCTGTGAAGGTGGCAGTGCCAGGCTTGGCAATAAGCAGAAAGAGGAAGGCTCTCACCCTGTTTCCAGAAGTCCTCTGAACCACCAGCACTTTCTGAGCTGTATTTTGCTCTAGGGGCTTGGAAAGCTTCAAGGAGACATCCCCAGCACCACTGTGCTTGGGTCTGCTGCTGCTATGTATGTGACTGCAAAATTACCCCTTGGTTTCCCAATGAGTCCAAATAGAAACCTAACGTTAAACGATTCTCTTCAGCCCCTGGAGGTATGAGCACTTCAGAAAAATTAGGCATGTGTTTGGTGACAGCAAGGTCTGGGTTTATATTCTAGAGCTAAAAAAACCCCAAAGCTTTTGTTGAGATGCACCTACTGCACTCAGTAGTTAATAATTTTAAGCTGTGGTACATGGTATCTCTGTTGCAATGCCCAGTGTATATTTCTTTTGTGGAACACTACCGGCAAGTATAACATTAACAAATTCCTTTCCAAATTTCTTTTTCTCTTTTTTTTTTTTAAGAAAGGTTTGTGAGTTACAGAAGTGCAAAATGTAGTTTAAAGCTTTTAATTTGTTTTGTTTACTTCTGCACCTTAAAAAACAGCCAATTGTTTTTAATTGGTTTGAAAAAAAATTGCTTGAGGCAGAAACCTAGAAAACCAATCTTCTGTCTGGAGTAAATTTTTACAGCTGCCTTTTAAACCTCTGAAAATAGGGTTTATAATGGAAGTGCTGACACAACCTTATCTACAATCTATCAGTGTGAACTGTACCGCTATAATAAGCAGTTATTATGTATGTGTAAAAATAATGAGAGCCAGTGTCTGAGGAGAGTTAATGTAAAATGCTAAGCAACTGTGGTTGGTTACACAGTATAGGTTAATATTCTTTCATATAGCTACACTTTTTCCCCTTTTGTCCTCCAGAACTCCTAATGAAAATTTTGATACCTGACGGTAATGATAAGCAGCCATTCACACGTCCTTTGTGTCAAGGCTAGAGCATTAATGCTTTCCTTCATATAACATTTTGCATAGCCTAAAGCATCTATTAAAATCCTTTGTAAAATTCATGAAACAAAAGTGGTGGGTTGAGTCTAGTGGGAGAGCAAGTAAGCTGCTTATTAGCAAAAAGTCAAAAACACAGGGCCAATTACAGATCTGAACAAGAAGGGCTACAGAACAGCATGGGGAGTAATTCTTTCTTCAGCCCAATGGGCTCAAGCGAGAGGCAACCTAGATAAAAATATAGCAAATATTCTAAGCAGTAATTAAACTAAAATGTTTGGAGTTAGAAACAGCTCTATAACAACTGAAGGATATGCTCAAGTAAAACAATTGTCTGGTCTCACATAGATGCTAAATTGGAAGGATTTAAGACTGCTCCCTAAAGGAACGACTAAGGGGTAGTCAAGAGGAGCTGTGAGCTCAGGAGATATGTAAAAAATCTGTTTGGTATTTCAAATGCTATAAATTAGATAAAAAATGAGCTTTTCTACTGAACTAGCAACATAAAACTGAATAAACCACAATAAGATTGCCCTTTTTCTGTTATAAACTTGACATTAAGCCTGTCATGTTCAATGACAGCCTAACAGACCTCATTCTTTACCCTTTGGAATTTGAAAGATTGGCAGATGTCATGATTTCCTTAACATAAAAGACCTTGCAGATGATGTTCACCACACATACTTTTAGTTTCATAACTTCGCTCCCCTACTTCCAGAAACATCGGGTAAAATTTCCAAATAGGACTTGAGATTTTTCTCTGGTCAATAATTGTTTCTGACCCCAAGGAAAATCTTTTATTGACAAAGGGAAAACGTGACATGGGCAACAATTTTTATGATTTGCTTTACTAGTCCAAACATGCCCTTACATTCATAATAATGAGCTGCTTTGCACAAAACAGCTCATTATTATGAACAGAGGGGTATAATATTGTTAAGTTAGCTGAGTCAAAGCAGAACTAGTTGAGGCTAGCTCTCAACTGGAAGCAGTTTTCCCTTTAAAACATCCCTCCTCCCCTTTAAAATCTTTTGAAAAAACACACTCTTATTTTTAAAAAATTGGAATGTGGTAAGAATCACAACTGGCATTTTCTAACACTTGGTTTGTAAACTTTATGTGTTGTTATTCATTTACTTTTCAATGTAAGAATTGTTCCAAGATGTTCTGTAAGTCAAGGTCATTATGCAACTTCTTAGGGGGTCACACTTTATTCCAGCGAATCTGAGAGAGAATTTAACACCTATTTAAAGAAGGAAATCCTGGTCCTGCACTTTTGCAGCCAAGCAGTATCAAAATGCAACAAAGCTGCTGCACCATATGGTGGGAGGGAGGTGGGCAGGGTTGATGCTACAGAGGCTTCTGCATCCTGCCACATGGAGCCAAGCTCTGCATTTGCCTTCCCGAGGCAGTGTCTGGGGCAGACCAAGGGGAAGGGCTGTGAGGCACTCAGCAGCTCACCTGCTTCGTGGTCAGAGAGCACTGTACCATGTAGGAGAACTGCCACACAATGCCTTGGCTTTCAGGGTGGGTCAGAACCTCATCCCTCCTGCTGCCATCAGGCCACACCTTCACACTTAGGCTTTATCCAAATTCATTCAAAACCAGTTGCTTTTGTCTGCAGTCTCACAGTAGCTCTCTGTCGTTCAAATACATTTGTAAGTGCTGAGGAAGTTCCCCTTCCAGAGTAAAGAGTGTGAAAACATGTCAAAGATTTGTAACCTCTTCTGTTGTGATAGGTGTACCCCTTGGGAAGTTGCGTCAGCTTCACCAGCTGCTCTCATTCAACAACTGCCTCAAAACAGGCACAACCACCCGACTTGCCTACAAAGGTACTTACCCAGAAAAACAGGTCTTATAATGTGCTTTCATTGCACACAAGTTTGTCTGCAAAATACTGGCAGCTCAGCTAGATCTCCTGCATTCAGGTATATAAGTACTTCATTGCCAAGCATTCCAGGATTGATAAGTTTTAGGACAAGCTTTTGGAAAGGCCATCAACTCCAATGTCAGGAATTCCAGAATCACAGAATGATATGGGGTTGGAAGGGACTTCTGGAGATCATCTAGTCCAACCCCCATGCCAAAGCAGGTCCTCCTAGAGCAGGTTGTACAGGAACTTGTCCAAGCGGGTTTCATATGTCTCCAGAGATGGGGACTCCACCTTTCTGGACAGCGTGTTCCAGTGCTCTGCCATCCTCAAAGTGAAGAAGTTCCTCCTCATGTTTAGATGGAACTTTTAATATTCAAGTTTGTGCCCATTTCCTCTTGTCTTCTTATCGGGCACTGCTGAAAAAAGACTGGCCCCCTCCTCTTTACACCCACCCTTGAAGTATTTATAGGTTGTTGATCAGATGCCCCCCTCAACCTTCTCTTCTCCAGACTAAAAAAACCCAAGTCCCCTAACCTTTCCTTTTAAGAGAGATGCTCCAGGCCTCTAATCATCTGGAGGTCCTCTGCTGTACCCTCTCCATCAGTTCCCTGAACTGTGCGTCCCAGAACTGGACACAGTACTCCAGCTGGGGCCTCACCAATGAAGAGTAGAGGGGTGGGATAATCTCCCTCGACCTGCTGATCATACTCTTCTTGATGCACCCATGAATTGTTATCAAAGATTTCCGTGTATTTAAATTCAAATTTGCATAAATTTTTGGCTAAACATATAATTCCATTAAATCTAATTTGTAATTTGCATTCTGAAGAGAAGTGACAACTTTTCACAGCCAGACTTTAAAACCTTTTTTAGTGTTAGGTAAGACAGTATTCGGCAAACAGACTTTTTTTTTTTAACCTGGACTTATGGATACTTTGATCATACGTATCTCAAACAGAACAATCACTCTCAGCATTAAAAACATGTTTTTAAGCAGATACTGTTACAGCAGTGAAGTTTAAGTTAGTTCTGAGTCAAAAGTTTGCAAAATCTGCTAACACAGAATAATAAATTAAAGAAACTGTAATGTCTTCCTTAGTCAATATCTACTATATAATAAACCATTCCTAATTCTAATATATTTCACTAAAGAGATTTGGGGCTCACAGATTTTCACAAAATGAAGATTTTTATTTTTTTTTTTTTAAAAATTGTATCCCCAGTGGTCATATTATAGCAGTTTAGCTACTACCTCTTCAAACATAGAACAGTCTAATTAAAAAAAAAGATTGTTCAAGAAGCATATACCATGGATGACATAATTGCATTAGAATAAGGAGATCAATCGAGCCAACCAGCCTTTCACTCCAGTTAGCCATTTACATACATTAAAGTCACCACGTTGATAGAAGCAGCATAAATATGACTTAAATGTACTAGACATTATATCCAAATAAAATAAAATAAAAAAAAAACACAACAAAAACATAAGAACAAATCTCTGAAATTATTCCAAATATAACATCAAGAGAGTCTTGTGGTTTGTGTTTGCAAAATAAGGTTTCTTAAAATGAGATTTAAAAAAATACATAACACTGAACAGATAAAAAATTTCAAAGCTCTATCTCCCTGTAGTTTCACTAACATGTTAACCTACTTACAGCAATTAGTGCTTCATTAGTAAGGCTAACTAACTGTTGCTATGCCCTGTAATGATTTGCCAGGTTTTCTATATACAAGTGCATAATCAATGTTTTCCAATTACTGCTATAGTGCAACCACTATTTCAAATAAACTAGATAATAATACAAACCCATTACTGAATCTGAAGTAGCAGAGGCATTTAATTGCAAGGCAGTTCTTTTCAGCTTTTAAAATTTTTCACACTAATGAAGTGTCATACAAAAAAGTTGTATTGATTTTTCCACCACATGGCTTCAACCACAAATATGTAATTATCCCTTTTATATCTAGCAAGGGGATTAAAATAATCTATAGTATATAGCCTTTACTTATCCCTGATGGGTCTAGTAGTACTTTTACCCTTTTCAAAACATGCAGCTTTTTGATGAATGAACTTTTGGTAAAATGTTGCTTTATCTGCTTCATATCTCTACTTTTTTGAAGCAAGCTAGCATGCAAAGATTGGAATTTTAAGCCCTCAGTTCTGCTGCTGGCAGAAGAGAGGGAAGCCTGATCCTGATTGCTGAAACGAGGACAAGTTCCTTGCTGCCAAATCAGGGCCACAACACCCAATTCTGGTCCTCTTCCTTACCTCACTTGTACCCATCAATTCACTTAAGTGACCAGGGAAAGGACATGGCTCATAACATGACTTTTAGTTAGAGTTTTCAAATTCTGCACAGAGAATAACGGTTTGTGTGTAGTGCTACTGCCAGAGCACTACATACTCCATTACTTGGGCAGACACAAGCTGATCTGACAATTTCACCAGAGCTCCCAGAACCTCTGGAAGCAGAGCATCTCCCTCCACTGGGAGTGCTTGGTGGTGGTCAAGTCCTCAACAGGAACGGTGGGACCATACTAAGACCTAGAGCATTTGTAATTTCTTATTTTCTCAGCACCAGTTAGGGTACCATGATTTAAAATGCTATTTTAAGAAAAAGACAGGACACACCAGATGCAAAGTATATCAAAGGAGCTACTGATCCATCAAATGAGGCTAAGACACATGATAAAAATGATCTTGCTTTCGTGGATATTGTACAGATTATTTTTTTCCTTAAATGCTTGGGAAGATTTCCAGTTTAACACAGATGGAAGCTAAAACCCCAAGCAGAAAAGTGAAAAAAGAAACGCAAACTGGAACACAGTTTTAACATGGAAATGGGCCACGTTCTTCACATTAATAGGTCCAAAGCTGTATCTCCCAGTAGTTTTAATAATATGTTAATCTACTGGCAGCTGATAGTTTTTCCAGATATGTTGGAATTCACTGAAGTTTGCTGGTTTTCTGTATCTTGTGGAATATGTATTCTAAGAGGAAATTTTTGCAATTCTGATACTACTCTGAGTTCATACACGTTAAACTAGACAGGTATTTTTTAAAAAAATCTTACAACTATATGTTAAAACTCTTGGATAAAATATTAAACTCTAGTACAGCCATTGAGTGAGAAACATTTTTGTAGTTGTAGGTATCTTTTTTCCCTAGATTTTTTGTTTACAAGGAATTATTTGAAGGCCAAGTATTGAGTATCAGCTAACTAATCAGATAAAGAAACCTATCTATAGCTGTTATTAATATCTATTTTAATTAACAATAAATACATTTAATAGATCGCTTTAAAAAGCTCTAGGAAAAGTTGAAACTTGCAAAAGCATTTTAATTATTAGCAAGTATTCAATATGCAAAACAAAAAAATACAGCACAAGGAATGAAAATTTGAAGTATTATAATGCTCATTTCTTTCTGAAATGGATGCATATTATTCCTGACAGTATCTAAATGGGTTACAATAATTCTTTAGTGGTATAATGGACTGGAAATTTCCACCAAAAAAAAAATAGTATTTTTAACCAAAATAATAAAAAATTCAACAAAACACAAAAGTATGTCTCGTCAAATCAATGCAGAATACAACTGATCTATAATTTTTAATACAGCAGACCTCTAAATGCTGTATTAGGTGCTTTTTCAAATACATCAGTTGCATGCTTTCTTTATTTTTATAGATTTCAAAATACACTAAAATACTTCTTACAGTGATCACAAGTTTACAAAAAGACAGTTCAACATTATATCTTAGTTCATTTCTTTGTTGTTCGGCATTCGCTAATAAAGGAATACAGATAATTTTATAACTCTTCTTTAATTAAAATGCCTTATTTCACATGCAAAGGACAATGACTAAAATTGTGAGCAAAAGTAAAAAACTGTTTCGTCAGAAGAGTTTAAGATAAAATATACATGCACCTCATGGAAGTGTGTTTCCAGGATAATAAAAGGCCATTACCTTGACCGTTGACATGAAGCCATCAGAGTCATATTTATTGATGAAACTTTCAGCTCCCAATCTGCTGCACTGAATGAGCATCATACAGCTGTCAGCAAAGCCAGAACACAGAAACAGTGATAGCTTGTGACATTTTCCTTTCATAATTTATGAAAGCAAAATACCTTAGAGTTTGTAGAACAGAAGAATAAAAATTTTAGAATGCTCCCCTAAAAGAAAAAGTCCATAAGATATATCTTAACAGTATATCTGTTACCAGAACAACCTGCCTATTAAACTGAAGATATCCGTGCAGAATTAATTGATAATCCTTAGGTAATGTACTCTATGTGAAAAGAAATGCTGCCACACCACAAATAAACATAAAGTGAAAAAGACTCAAAATTAGTATCTCCAAAGTAATCATACTATTAGAATGCTTTTGGGTTCTTTACAGGGAAATAACTTTAAAACCTTCTAAATTTAATATTATTAATAAAATCTTACTATAATTAGCATCATTTCAGATGAATTAAGAGATAGATGCAAATTTAAGCATTATAATCTCAAAATGAACATTTTTCAATATTAAATATGCCATTTGCACATATCAGAAACAAGCAAATGGGGAAATATATCATGGCACATTGTATATCTTTCCCCTCTTCGTTTCATGCTGTTTGGACAAGCTGTAAAAATGAATCTGAAATTTCTTGGGTACCAGTACTTTTGTTTAAAGCTAGAGTCAAAACCTTTAGATGCTAGCACCTGTGATAGAGCATCTCCTTCAAGCTAGACACAGCTGGCATGAAATAAATGGAGAATATCAGCACTCCTGCCAGTCCCCCAGTTCTGGATGCTCAGCATACACTTCCCACCATTTTGCCTGCCCAGGGAGATTCCCTTTAGCAGGTTAAGGAAGCATTAAAACCCGACATGCACACAGCAAATGTCCTTTCCACATTTTTTTCCCATGTGCCATTTGCCCACCAGCTGCCACCAGGAAGGAGGACACTCAGTGCTCATGGCAGGGTTCAATTTCTCTAGGGTACTGCAGAGCCATTTCTCAAATTCACACACCAACTGACACACTAATATCACTGCACCCAGAAATGACCCAGTTTGGGATATCGAATATGTATATACTTGTGCATATTTCCAATTTGCCAAGACTGGACCATCCCAAGGGATGGCTGTGTGCAGCTATCACTGCTGGGCAAAGCTTATACAGCAATTTGATGGGGAAATAGCTAGATATCATAACTATCCACTAGACTACAAGAGGCACATAAAACACATACTCTTGGAAGACAAAGCATTTTAACTTTGTTTGATTCCTCTCAACAGGTGGGAGTGGGAGGTGAACACCATCAGCATCAGCCTGTCAGCATCAGTCCTGGAAAATGCTCACCCTCACATAGTTACCAAAAACTTCCCTATACCTGCAGAGCATACCAGAGGGTTAGCAACTACCAGAGAACAGGTGTCGTAGTGAGGGACCATCAGGTCTCATCTTAAGAGAAAATGAGCAGGTTCAGTTCATGAAGCAGGGTGCTCAAGTGAGTTTGGGGCATGGTAACACAGATGGTGCCATGCTCTTTGTGTACAAGGCCCATGTCACCCCATAGCAGAGACAAGGCTGCCTCCTTATGCTGCTCCTGGGAAGAGGGAAATGGTTTTTCCCATTTTAAAAGTTATATTGGAAAATTTGTGATTCAAAGTAAGAAAAAAGTAACTTGCATGAAGTTGTCTTAAACTGAAGAAAAAAAATAATTAGACTTTTTTTAATATCAGCTGCTTCTTCCTAGTTCTGTTCTCCAGGGAATAAACCCAGCCACCTCCTCTTTCTCTATTTCCTCTCCCCCACCTCAGCAAGAGGGCAAAAAACCTGTGTCGTTTGCATAGCTCTCCTCCTGGTGACAGACATTTGGCACTAACCTGGTTAATAAAAGATTATATAAAGTTGCTTTCAAACATCACACTGGTCTCTTCTACAAGATTAATAACTGCAGCAAGAAGCAGTAATAGCTGTGGGGGAGAGAGGACACTTTTTAAAGCTACAGGCACATGATAGCTCTGGGAAGTTTCTTGGCTCCGTAGGAAGACAACCACAGAGCAAGGTAAAGAGCTACCTACACCCTCTGTGGCACCAGGACCCTGTGGTGGCAATGGCTGGTCCTTCGAGGGTGGAAAGAAAATCTCCTTTCACAAGATCAAGGCAGGTGGGGGTACCAGCAGGCTTGGTTCAACGAAGAACAGAGCATTCGTATCACTTGAGGATTTGACATCAAGACTTAAGGCCATTAGGAGGAAGTTCAGCACCATATCACTGCGCAAAGAGTACCAAAGTCGTTAAAAGGATGTTCAGCCTTCAAGTGGGTCAAAAATAATGAATTGATCCACATTTGTAGAGCATTATGGCCAGAATGTGAAAAAGCTATATAAACCAATATACCACTATATAAACCAATACACTGTTCTATCTGGTCACTGATAAAACCTCTTCTCTCTGTCTGCTTATAATCTTCTTTATATCTGTTCCTTTTCACTTAGTAGGGATTTAAACATTAGATCTCTTCGTTGTAATATTTTATAATTACCTCTGAAGCAGTGACGTTTTAAGGCAAAATGCTAGAAAACCTGAGTTCAGAAGATCTTCAAAAACAAGAGGAAGTCTGGAGAAAGCTGTAAAAGTACTGTAAATTGAATATTTACAACCTTCTTCCTGTGCTTTGAATAGAGCCATTTTTAAATACAGGATAATTTTGGTTAGGACTTTCAAAAAACACTACTACACCATTGTGCATTGAACAAAGCTCAGCCTACTAAAGAATATTTTATAGAATTAGTAGGGAATGCTTGTTCATACCTGTGTTCCTTAGAAGTATTAAAAGCGTGCTATCATAGTATAAGCAACTGCACAAACTATCATGTGTTTCATATAAATTTCAAGAGAAAGATTCAGCAAATATTGTATATATGTCTGTGTAATATATTTTAGGGCTTACCTACATATATGACAGTACAGAGAAAATTAGACATCCAGCTTGGAACCCAGCAACCAGTCACTCTGCAGATGTTCCTTTCTTCACAGATCTCTCTAAGCCCAAAGTAAGAACTTCATCATCTGCAAGTCCTGTGTTAGATAAGAAAAAATAAATAAATTTAAGCCTAATGTAATTGTAAGGTGAATTACTGAAATTCTTTCTTTCAGCCCCTTCATTGGTAAAACTTAATTAGGCCAAGTCCTGAGAAGCAATAAACATCTGGCAGCCATGGTGGCTTGTCCAGCACTTGTGCTCAGCTCCCCTCTGGATGCGGCTCCCTGGGAGCTCTGCCAGAACAGCCACTCTGAGAGGTGTTAACACCTAGAAATTACAGTGGCATTTCTAACTAACCCTGTAATCCATACCTGTTGTGTTCACATGGGTATGCATGACTTGGGTAAATAATAATTTATGCCAGACTTTTTTCCTCTTGTGACTTTAGTTTTGATATCACATCATGATTCAAAGCCTGGTGCACCATAAATTTTCTCCAAATGTGTAGTAATTCCTTGGCGCAGTCTAAAGTTATGATTCATTTATACTGGAGTGACAGCATAATACCTAGGTGTCAAAATCCATTAAAACTGTTCAATGTCTTCTGTTTATTTTTAGAACCAATTGAGACTTAACTGATGGTGAAAAATATACAGTCAAGTGTGTTTACTTCACCTTTACAAAGAATCCGTTATAGTCCCAATTAATTTGTTATTCCTGTCACAACAGGTACTGGATACTTCAAAACTGTCATTACCGTTTCTCCTTCTTTCTTTTGCCTTTTTTTTTTTTTTTTATATGAAGGCTTCTGTTTATTTTTAACCCATTAGTAGGTAATGGTTTATTGTTCTGTAAAATAAGGAATTTCACCACATTTTACATGTTAATTAAAATAAATGTGAAGAGTAAATAAATTTCCTAAATGACTGAAATTAGTTGTTCTCAAACTTCTCTCTTCCTGTTACAATCAGGTGCTTTAGTGTCAAATTTAATGACCATTCACAGGACAATACATCTTGTATATTGGTATGATTGGCCAGATAGAAATTAAAAATATGGTATATGACAGTTAGAGGCAACAAAATAGTTCTTAGTACAAATCCAGAGCAACTTTTGCCATGTTAATCTTTAACAGTACATTTTTGCTCACAGAAGATCCAGAACAGAGTTTCAGAAAAAAAACCCAAAAACAAACCACCAAAAAAACCAAACCAAAACCCAAGATGGGCACTAAAGCTCAGAGCCAATTTAAAAGTAATCAGCAAAATATAATAGTTTTCTACAAATAGCTGTAAATGTAACCCCAAAGAAGAGTTTGTAGTGGTTATGTTAGAGAAAGGGCAAACAAAATACCAATATCTGAATTGGATTTACCCATACCAAAACCAAGGCAGGAATAGAATGTGGGGCAAAAGCAGTCATGACCCCTGGTCACTGCCCTCATTCCAGCAAGGAGTGTGACCCAACACTCACAGGAACAAGACAGGAAAAGTACAGCATGACTCAAGATCTGTGGCTAAGGGTACCAGCCTGAAAACAAGCCAAAGCCCCATGAATTAAAAATTGGATGGAATAGACCTCTGACGTTTGTATTGGAGTTCATATTTTTACTGCACTCAGAATCATCTGTTTCCTGATTCTCAACTCCGGACAAACAAAATACATGAGTATAATTGAGTGTAGGACTTGATCTTACTGAAACGCATCATTGGTGACACCACCACTGCCCCAGCAGCATGGGTTGTCATTCATTCCTGAGGCAGCTTAGTTCATTTGAAGCAAAATGAGACACTGCTTTTTTCTTTCCCCTGTTATAAGGATTTTATTACAATTTGGATGATTATGCTTGGTAGTTATAAGTATGTAAAATTAAGGATAAAGAGCTTAAGTGACTCATAGAAATTAGAAATTAAATAGACCTATTAGAGTAAGTCTACCTCCTGTCATTACATTACGCTATCTACAGTATATTTTCTGGAGTTTTGACTAGTTCAGTTTTAAAAGTCTCAAGAAATGGGGTTTTCGTTATTTCTCTTCTACAATTTTCCCCTAGCCTAATAGACCTTACGCTTAGGTAAATTTTTGTAATACTTAGTTTCACCCCAATTGGGACTCCTTGATTCACCCTAAGGATTGTACCTGCTTTCTGCATCCTTAATCATTGCATCATTCCACTTCTTTTACAAGTTGCAAACACATGCTCTGCCCTCTCCCACATGGGTTCATGCTTCAGTTCTTTGAATGGTCTTCAGCCACAATGTCATGCCCAAACCTTTCCACCTGTGCTGCTAGATACCAGGGTCACATTGCAGCAGGAAGGACCCAAGTACAAAGCTGTGTCTCAGTTCTTCAGTGTCTCTTGCACAGGTATGCATATTGGCCTCATACTGGTAACCTCCTGCCTTAGTTATAACCAAGAGAAATGTTTTTCAGTTGTAAAAGAAATGGGTTCTCCTTTGTAAGACCACCCATGACATTTTTGTAAGAGATCATTCAAAAACATTTCAGAATAACTATGCTGAGTGAGGGGCAGCACCACAGTGGGAGGAACAAGAAATAAGAGAACACAAGTAGTTGCTGAAGCAGCACCTTCCTCCATACTATTGCTCATAAGTGACTCGTTTCCTGGGCCAGACTCAATTTTCTGACTCCCATACCTGCAAAATTGCACCAGTTTACCCTACCAGTTTATGGAAGCAGAACTGGTATGTCTGAGCCTGGTCTGAGTGACTTAATACACACAAATTTATCTTTCACACTCCATATTGCCTTTATACAAGAAAATGTACAAGAAACGTACAAGAAAATTTTTTGACACTACAGCCAATTGCTCTTCATCAAAATCAAAAGCCATGGCCTGAAGCTAGCACAGATACAGAAAAAGGGTTCTTTTGCAAAACCTGTATGCAGGTCCTCCAACACGCAACACAGCAAGACTGAAAAACCAAGCACCAGAGGCATCAGCGCAATCACTGTCACAGTGAGCCACACTCTGGGGATTTGTGCCAGAAACTCACAACTTTAAGTCTGGTCATGATCAGGAATAACATGGCCTATGATCAGCTAAATGCCAACAGGCTTTATTTGGCTAGTATGAATTCTCGTCAGTCAACTCTGCTTGAGCCCTTACCCTTCCATAAGTCTATATTTGTAAAAATGCAGCTATTCTTGTCATAAATGTAACGGTCTAGTGAGAATCCCAACACCGTGTGCATGTGTTAGGGATGAGGAAATGAAACAATTTTGGAGAAGAATGTATTAATATCACAAAGCAATCAATAAAAACTAAGAACATCATGCAAATATTATTTAAATAATCTGAGCGCTGAATCTTTTTTTAGAAGAAGTGCTGGGGCTTGCATAGCAAGTCATCCAGTTGATGAACCAAAATAGGAAACCTGCAAGCGTTTGGAGAAACACTCCTCTCTTACAGAACAGTTTTCAAGCCTGTGCAATACCAGAAGTGAAAAAGTGTCAGGATTCAAATGGACACTGCTGAACTTTTGGCTGCAATCCATTAACTTTCAAGACTGAAATTTCAAAGATAGAGCACAGGTTTTTCTCAACAGTGATGCGTGTCCATGGGCTAAGAGGAAGTTTCAAAAACTACTGGGGTTGGAGGGACTTTACCAGCTTCCATGTCCTCCCCACATTCCCACAACTACTTATCCAGAGATGGTTCATGGATCTTAAAAAAAAACCCAAACAAGTAAATACATAGGAGCACCCTATGGATCCTCAGGGGTGTTTTGCACCTGTAAGAAGTGCTCTTGTGGTTATGACTATCTGGGTCAGTAAATACCATCGTCTGCCTTCTTTGCCGAAGAACAGAGCAACAGAGCTTATTACAGAGGTCTTGCTGACCTGTAGCTTCAGTGGTTAATGGACTTTGTGGGGGTGAGGTGCTCTGTTTGTTTGGATATTGTAATCAAACTCCATAAGAGGCAGAGGAGACATGGAAAACCCCTGGAACAAAGGTATTGGGTAACACTTGGGTGGGGGGGAGGGGGACAGGAAATCATGGATTTGTCAACATAGATGAAGACAGAAGTGATTATTTGGCTACTTTGGCTTTTTCTTTCCTAGGTACAAACCTTGCAGAAAGAACTCTCCAGCATTATGATGAGAGCTTTTTCCACTGTTTGTTTCCTTCATGAAGATTTCTCTCTTTTCTAGAGAAGAGAAACTTAATTTTTGCAAGATGCACTTAAGTAGCCACTCGTAGCCCATTATCATCGATTTCAAGAAAAACAGTGTTTGCCAGCAAAGTTCAAATAAAATAAATTCCTGTAGAGAAAATTTGTGTTAATTTTAGTTTTCTGATCTTTAAAATTATTTCCTATCTTTGTCAATCTGCAGTGATTTTTTTTTTTAAATGCAAGGAAAAGATGAACCAATGGAAGTAGAATAGCAGGAAAATACATGAATTTGCAGCAACTACCGCAATTTTGTAAAGAATGGGAATGTTTCTTTAACTTTTAATAAAACCTCCATTTCCATTTCTTTTTTTTTTTTTTTTCTTTTCCAAAGACTTGCTCCAAACTAACACATTACCTACTCCAGCTTTCACAATATATACTCACAAACAAGCTACAAGGTTTTTTTTGTGTGCGCAGTTATGGTCCATCATTATTAAATGTCTCTCGTTGGACGGAAGAGGTGCTCCATCACAAACAGCCATTCATCAGCACTTGCCAAGCCAGCTCACATCTGACCTCTGCAGCAATAATGCCGCATCAAGTAGGCCAACTACCCAGTTTAGCAGCAGAGCAGGGAGCAGGAGCCAGCTTCAAGATTAAGTGCACTGTTTCAGGTTTCCATTCCCAGGAGCTAGGCGGGCTGATGTTGTATTGATTGCGAAAGTTTACCAGTAAGTATCACAAACAACAATAGCCAGGTCAACGATCGGTGATGCCTGAATACAAACCCCCCCGGGACGCCGATGCACTCCGGGCTCAGGCACCGCTATCATGATGGCTGAGTGCAGGTTGAATAAGGTTTACCGGGAAGGGAAGAGTGAGAGCCTGCAGCATGAAATGACATTTAAGCAAGTTACATGTGGGAGCAGAATGAGAGACAATGATGCAATTATATATTCCCCAGTTTCCAACTGCAGCAAAACCCTGTCATCTCTCAATGTTTATGTGTTCAGCCAGCCTCATGTTCACTGTGCTAAATAGCTTCATGTACTTGGGAACAGAAGAGGAATATACAGATGCAGGTAATAGGGAGTATAAACTACAGAGAGAACAAGCCATAAAAAATTTCCAAGCATTTGTGTCTTCTACCAGCCACACAAGTTTGGCATGAAGAAGAATCTATTTATAAAATTCCTGTGGGTTTGTTTTGAAAACATAAAACCCTACAGACTGGTTAAAACCTCAGCTAAACTTGTGAAATAACATATTTCTTCTGATGCTGTGAAATTTGGTAGTTAGAATTAAATGGAAAGCCTGTATTTAAAACATACTACAGCTTATTATATCAAAATTAAAATCCAGACTCATTGGCCATCCTCCAGTGTGGAGTCATATCCCACAGCCATACTGAAAATCCATTTTTAAAGTTTTACTGTATATTACATTTGATGTCTACTTAATAGCTCACACTTAAAACTGGAAGTTATATTGAGATGCTATTTGACACTTGTATTAATGAAACATTTTAGAATAGTTTATAGTTAAAATACTCTAAAAAGTTATCAAAACTTACAGTGAGTTTGTTTTCCAGGCACTTCGATTTAACATGAAATAACCTTCATAAAATATGCCATAGGAATTCAATAAAATAGGAACTTAATATCCTATTTTGAACTGAGAATTTTACCTCTTCAAACTGAATCATTCCTTCTAATTCCTATCCCAGACAGTTTATAATTTAAACAGCAGCAAAACATAGCTATCTGTTTACTAATTACCAAATTGTAGAGGAAGATCTGCCAGGTAAAAGCTACTGTCCATACAAACCATTTTTTTTTTTTATCATGATATCTGTAAATCTTACTCTCCCCCATTTGGGTTACCATGTATTACACGCAGTAACCTTCCCTCCTAGAGGATTAAACAACTGAATGAGCCTTCCATGAAAATGAACAGTTGAATTTTGCAGATACAAAGTCTACACAAAGTCTTCATATGCCAGTTCACCTTTTAATATGCCCACAAAATTCTAATGAGCAAATAAATTGATGTAGTGTGAGTTATAAATGATTAGCAATTAGTACTACATAGATCTTACCTACTGACCTAAACGTGTTTATTCATCTGCACACAAGTCTGCATGTGTTTCTATCTCTTCCTATGGTTCTCTCCAACATGAGTTCAAAACTGATGCAGTCAAAAAATGTTCCCCTATGCCTTCCTCTAAATATATATTCTCCTCTAAAATAAGGATAGTTACTTAACTCCTTGTTTCAATGCTATGATGACATCATAGGAATGTAGAGAAATCCCAAAGTCTATCTAGGACTCTAATAGTTCTAAGCCTAGGTTTTAATTATCCTACTTAAAGTTTAATTTACACTTAAAGTGTTTTGTCTAAATGAGGTTTAAACATTAAAAACAAATGGCACTAGGGCCTGAGTAAAATTGTTGCATTTAGTGTATTTTAGCTATAGTTTCCAATTCATCTTTTAATTAATGGAAATTCTAAGGCTGTGTGCTATAGGGATTAAGCTTTTTTTTCTGCCTGAAAACGAAGACAAAATAATTGTCCGTCGTGTAACTACAGGATGAAATGAATAAAACCTGAGCAAATTGACAAGCTTATTATCTAAACAGAAAAAGGAGGATGTCCAAAAAGATTTTAGTACCATGGAAACAAATGTCACTTATCAGATTACAGCATATTACCCTTAATGGTGCTTTCATTGTTCAGAAAAATAATATGTGTCGTTGCAAGTCTGTGTGATTACTAAAGGGGTCAATATATTTAATACAATTATTTTTAACTTATTCTGTAACAGTAAGCCTCAAACATCAGTTCTATATTTTATATTGAAAAACATATTTTCACTATTCTAGTTCAATATTGTATAAAAGTGACTCATTGAGAGAACAAAACCTGTATGGAATTTATGTTTTCTTCTATGAGTATTCTGGAGTTCTAAAAGATAAGTTAGGTGGGTGAAACAAAGAAGAAAGTCCACAACAATGTCTTGCTGAAATATGAATACTTCTTTTCTTTAAAAAATAGAAGTATGTACTGTAATAAGATACAGGGTAAGAACATCCCTGATAGCTTGATATATTCTGAGATAACGTAAGGACTTGGTTACAAGCTTGCAAATTAATTATATTATTTGACATTTTGGGACTAGCGGAAGTCTTGCTGATATAATTAAACATTATTTTTTATGTGCTCTATAGAAGTATTTATACAGAAGTATTTATAATGCTTTCAGTTGAAAAGTGATTGTTACATAGATGTGGTTAAAAGGCAAAAAGCAAAAATGTGAAAATAACTGTTAGGCTTTGAACAACAAAAAATGCAAGTGCCGCAATATGCGGTCCATATCATCTATATCCTTGCAATTTAATAGGAAATACTTAGGATCTAAGTCTTGCTCCATAATTAGCAGTACACCATTTGAACCCTATTGGTAAAAGCATTCAGTAAGTACATTATAACCTACAGTTTTCTGTTAGGAGAGTACACACCCCTGTACTTCACAAATAGCATGAACCATGCAGCTATAGAGAGAACCCAGCAGCCTGGGAAAAGCTTGCAGAAACATTTTATTTTTTTTTAATGCTGTTGGGTACAGAGTTTTCTTCACAAATAACCCCTCAAACCTGTGCTGCAGCAACAGGGCAGGGCTGGGACTAGAAAATCCTGCTCTTGCTCTGCCTTTCTCTATATTTGTCTTATGCTAGACAATATCATGCAATCCCACCACTGCTGCTGACCAAAGGCAGTAGGATGCTGGAGTGCAGAAGTGTTATTTTCTCGTCATTTTTCCTGCTTATAAGTAACAGCCACAAAGCTCCTTCCCCTAAGCTGAGTGTTCATTGTTACCTGACAGAAGTAATTAAAACAAATGAAAGAGAAGAAAGAATTTGTGTCTGGCTACAACAGCTAACTAGCCTTGACGTGGTTTGCATGATAGCACCGAAGCAANTAACCACGGATGGGTAAAATAAAGTTTCTTTGTCACAGTCAGTTTATCACATTAAGCCTGCATTAATATTTTCTAATCATAGTGACCTCATCCTGCCAGAATGTACTGGCCCCTAATCCTTGCTGTAATGTTTTCTCATTAGCTGCTCAGCATTGGCCACACTGGTTGTAGCAGCTAAGCACTGCCTCAGGCACCACTGGAATTAATTACCAGAAGAAACACTGCTGTTTTGAATTGTCATCTTGAATTTATCACTTGCCACTTAATGTAACTCATCTGACCTAATACCTCCTCCGTGTCACTGGGGGCTTCAGGACTAGCCCAAAGTGGGTGATGGCAGGGGTCCTGCGGATCCCCACATTCCCCGGGCAGCCCGGCAGGCAGCTGCTCCCGGCCTGGCTCCAATCCTGCCCCGCAGGCAGAGCGAGCTAACGATGCCCCCAGCAAATTGCAGATTGCCAATACATCATGCTACATCTGAACCAGAGGAGGACTCAGAGCTGGAGCTGGTCCACCTCATGGTCACTGCTTGGAGATGCCCAGCTTTCATTGGGCTGGATGAGGTGACACTAACCATTTGTTTCACTCATATTACGTTTTCAAAAATAATGAAACTGGCTATTCACATAGGGACGAATAAATGGCTCCAGGGGACATCACAAAGTTAAGCCTGTGGCATTTTTCTTATAAATCATGAAGAAATTGCTCATTAAATTACTCTCAAAACAGAATGCAAGTCACTAATACAATACAGGTATGAACGACCTCTGCATTCCTCCCCCCACATACATCTTCTTTTTGTCTTAGGACAAAGGATCTTTCCGGGGATTCTGTCTTTAAAGTCCATAATAAATGCTTTCTTTTGCTTAAGGCAAAAATGTTTGTCTAGAATGAAATACAAATTTTGTTATGCACATGCTCTCATCCCTGAATCTAAATTTAATCTGTGAATAACTTGTCATTGCAATTGACTTCACATTTTTTCCGACAAAAAAGGAGTAGCCAGAATACCCACGTTTCTGCGCATCTCCAAGCTCTCTTGAAGTACTTAACTCCAGAAGAGATGTAATTTTACTACTGCTGAAAACAGGGATGACTCACTGCAATAAGCCAAAACTGCCCTGCAGATAAGATGATAAATATTCAAAAACTTGCCTTTTAGTAGCCTTTTAACAATAACAATTCTGAACACGTTTCATAGACAAAAAGATTTCCTCTTGCTACCACACTATATACTCAGCACAGTAAAGTTAGAGAGATGTATAATGTGATATAAACATTAATAGTTTCACAATTGTGTTTTAGAAAGACTATTTATAGAGAAAATACAAAATGCCTCCCAAAAGTATACTTAGACGTAAGCCACCATAATCTTCTTGCTCATGCAGCAGGAAATCTAATACACCAGCTCAATAAACCTGTAGGAAACAAAGGTTTTATGTAGCATTAAGAGTCACAATATTAAAATACCACATATTACATTCAACTACTCTTACAACACTCATTTTAAGAGCCAAGAAAATTAAGTGCCAGTTTGAGAGTAACAATATCATAACATGCAGAAAGAGACTATAGAAGTACAAAAATACATGGAGCCCTCATTATATCTTTGTTGTTTCGGTCAGAACCAAACGCTTGATGGTATTGACATTTTGGGTTATCACCAGAAGATTCTGCCCCGGCACAGCAGTATTCCCCAGAATGTGCTGCAACATGTATATTCTCACCAGCTGACTCAATGATGTTATTTCAAACTGCATAAAAATACACTTTTTATTATGAGGAACAATAAAGTAGTCATTATCATTGATAAGTCAGTCAAAATCCAGGTTTGACTATAGGTGCATGAGAAAATACAGATATGTTTTTGTGGAATACATTATAATGGAGTATAGAGCTCACTGACTTTGGGGTCAAGTAATCTAGTCAATCAAAAGTACTCATGATTTAGACACTAAGACTTTTTGAAAAAAAAAAAAAAAAAAGCCATTATGATTATTTTTTGAGGGTTGGGAGGTGGGGTGTTTAACATGTTTACTACTTATATTATCTTACCTGGTAACTATTCCCCAGATTGTTACCAGAGGCTAGGATTTGTAGGATTCAAGTCCTGGAGGCAAGGCTCTATGACTAAAGATAAGAACTAGAACTGCGAATCTCAAAGCTTCCCATTCCCAGAATCCAAACTCTTTGCTCCACTTCCAGCTAACAGTAAAAGGTATAACCTGTAAACAATTCATTTTGGTTTTTTTATACCTTTAAAAAGCCTGGCATGGCTTTTGCATTTGTTTTCAAATTCATGACAGGATGCTTAAGAGGGATGGGATTGGGGAAAGAAGGAAAGAATATTTTCCAACCAGTCACATTTTGTAAATGCCTGCTGGACGGACAGACAAAGTTTTGGAATGCTTTTATGAAATCGGTTAATACATAAAGGGCAAGTGCACTGGTCAAGATGCATAGCAAATACATTCCTGATATAATTCACACTTGCACATGCTGCTTACACATTTATTTAGTTACAATAACTTCTTCCGTCCACACAAGTAGGTGGAAAGCAATATTATTTTTTAACAGCTTTTAGGAAGACTAGAAACACCTTTAGAGCACGAAATAAACCCTTTTCAAAAAGCTACACACATAATTGTAACTGCAAATGAAACTTAGATAAACACAACATTGAATGATACAGACTGCACCAATATAGTGTGTGCTTGTATTTGTATCACACATCTCTAAAAAACATTAGGTGTGCATTTGTGGAACCTAAGTGTTTATTTCATGCTATTGTTTAATTATGAAGATCCTTATTTTAAACCAGAGGAAATACCAGCTGTCATAAAAAAAAAAAATCCTTGCAAGAAGAAAATATATCTAAAAGCAAATTGTGTGTATTTGTTATGGGGAGACTGAGTTTATGCAAGCAATTGTCATGCAAGCAGAGTTGTAAGTAATAATGTGGCCTTTAATGACGGAATGATGGACCTGCCAAACACTAGCTCCTGCCATAGACTGCTTGTATTTCCCTGCACAAAGATGCCCATCTGGGAGTTATTAACATATCCTCGTCAATTCAGAACCTACTTTAACATAATCCATATTTGTTGGAGAAAGTCCAACATCAGCCGGAGAACAGCAGCCACGTGATCCGATGACACATTTCAAGCAGCACACATAAAGCATGCTTGGGCAGCTAAGCAATTCAGAAATGCAAATAGCAAAAGCATTCCTCTTCCTAGATAAAAAGGACAAATCCCTTTTGGCATAACATCTTATACACTTTTAATACTGAATGGAAACAACAGAAGTCAGAAAGGGACAGGTCGGTGTTTTTTCATTTCATTGCAAGCATGCTGACACAGTCTTGAGTGCTATCAAAGCTGCTCTGTTTGTGAGACCCAAGGAATGCTCTGCTGCATGGGGACACTGGGAGAGAATACAAATTCTCTTACATCAGCAGTATCTCACACTTGCTTCTGTGATACTTACGAAAGAGTACATTATTTAAAGGGACCCGACCACAACATCAAGGAGATCTTTCATTAGAAAATTACTTGGTCCTACCAGACAGCCTACTCTTTGAACCTCATGTTTTTGTAGAATTAGGTTTTCATTGTTACATAAGATTTTCAGTGATTCACTATACACAAAATTTTCTGAAGTTTCCACTTCTGTTTTAAAGCCTACACTAGTACATCTGGAGCCTCACTACATTATCAGTAAAAATCCCTGAAACTTCAGTGCAGATGAGATACCATGAGAGTGCCAATGCTCATGGAGGGTTTGGCACAGCACTCTGACGTATGGTATTCCAGGATGCTGACAGCTAAACACTAGCCCCTTTTTAACCCTAAACTTGATGGAACATGATATTTACTGACTTCGGTTTCTGACTGGATAAAAACCCAGAAACCTCTATTCCTCCTTTTTCGTCCAGGCTTACTCGATTTTATGACTTTTGGTGTTCAAACTAATATTGCTTATGACCTTTAAAGACCTACGGGGAGATGCCACTTTTCCAGCCGCTATGGATGGATTCCAACGTATGTCTGTGAGCTACGACAGGATAGTGTAAACAATAGCTTCCCATTAAACTTCAGTTTAACATTAGGACTGCTGTCCAAAGATCATACTTAAAGATAACTGAAGTGTTACTATATTCCTTTGTGTAGCTCAGTCATGACCCTAATTAATGTGTCTAGTTTAGACATGTATTTCTTTAAGTAATGGGTGGCTTTGTTTGGACAATTAGGCAGAGTTGACAAGGAAATTTTCCATGAAACTGAGTCATAAAAAGTACATTATTCAGCATTATTATGAGTAAAACACTATTTATTACCTGAACTTTACAATACACCATTATCAATCATTACCTGTCATTAAGGTATGTTAACATGAGATCAAAGAGACAAAGCCAACTTAAACAGAGGTGCAGAGAAGGCTTTTAGACTTGCTTATTTTAATCAAAACAAGTGTAGTTGAGTCCATTGATAAGCTAGAATTTCCTGTCAACTGAAGATGCAAAATCAACTAATTGCTGCAATCTAGGAGCATCACCTACTCCTTGACACACATCACAGCTGTGTTCTTTCCAAAAAAAAAAGAAAACAAAAAAAGTGATTAGAAGCACCCACAGAAATGTGGAAAAACACCACAGGGATATTATTTGTTCATTCTTTAAAAATAATCAACAGGAAGAATCTAAAACATGCAGAGGAAGGCTCTAGATTTTGGGTTGAGGTATTAATGTAATAAATAAAAAAACCAACCTGCCAATTCAACAAGCTATTCCAGGCTCAGAAGCCAAGTCTCTTAGTTAACTATTTTCACAGCAGTGACACCTACGTGTTTGAGTCACGTAACACGATGCCTTTATCGTAAGTGCCATGCAGTACTCTCAAATACAAATGACTAAATACACCTCGTGTGGAGTAGAGAAAAGCCTACGGACAGACCTTTCAGTGTGCTCTGTGCCACTGATCTCAACAGATACCTTGAAAATCAGGAAATAATCCCTGAAAGGGTAACCCCGTTGTGGCAATGAACAATACCTTTTTATGAGCAACATTACAACGGAACAGTTGAAGGTATTTCCTTGGAGCTTGAACAAGATATGGACTGACGGGCAAGTTTTTCACTCAAAATAAAAGTTTTAGATGTGTGAGCATATTTTGATTTTTTCCAAGTACGCTATTTAACGGTCTTGCTGCAGTCTGCAATTTTACTCTGCCCTGCAAGATTCAATCAATGTTCCAGAGAGCTGAGAAGGACAAAACTAGAAGTCACAAACTATTCCTGGCCAAACTCGTACTAAACCTTTCTAAAATTTCTGAACTACTTAGATTCCTTGTTTCTCAGTACACAGATAATCAGAATCCCTTTTCTATTCCAAATAAGATCATAACGATCATAGACACACTTCAATCCTTACATCCATAGAAGTGTTTCCCTCAAAAAGAGGTTCCATATCAAAAGCATCCATAAGATGTTCTCATTTCTTTTCTTGACTAAAACTTCTGTAGTGTCAAACATTTACTCCAACACAGATGTGGGCTGGTCTGTAGTCTCAAAATTTTTAACCATAGCTTCATTGTATCTTACAAACATACACAATCCATAATAAATAGTGGAAGGTTGATTTAGAAGAGAGTTGTAGACTTCAAGGTTTCAAAAATAATTATTACCATTTTTATGCTTTCATTAAACGTGAAAGCCTCAGTCAGGAGCATTCCCTCATCAGCGATCTTTTAAACTTTGCTAGATAACTGCAAGCAAACCAGGTCATTTTGTTAGATATCTTATTACTCCTTCACTCTTTTTAAGCTTATTTTAACACTCACTAAGCTCATCAAATTCATTTACACAACATAACCATTAACTTTATGGAAGTACCTCCTGACTTTAACTCTGATCAGTTGGATTAAGAGGCAGAAAAAAACCCAAAACACTCACAATGCATAGTTGCACATGTTTGTAATCTACAGATTCATCCCAGAGTTGTGTTTTGGATGGTGTTTTTTGTGGGGGGTGGGGAAAGGGTGTTCTGTTGTTTGGAGGGCATTCAGGGGCGGGGGGAGGGCAGGGGTTGGGGGTGGTTTGTTTGTTTTTTCATTTGGTTAGGGTTTTTTTAATAAATACATGGCTATTAAGGAAGTATTAGCTCAGAGTCACCACAGAGATTTCATCTAACACTGTTCAAGTCTCTTTCGTCTTCAGTTCTGAGCCATACGAGCTGTTTATTATAGCCTAGAGAGCAACCTCTCAGATAAATAAGAGCTCCAAAAGCTAATAGCTACACAGAACTGCCTAAAAGTAAAGGGCTTCCGTCACACCTCGCTGGGTGGTGCCCCTCCTATGATGTACATGTTTCCACTAGAGGCCTCAAGATACAAAGAAAGAAGACCACACAAGCAACCCTCTCAAAGAGAAGGCAGCACCTCATTACATCTACTTTACTTTTCTGCAAAGAAGTTAACATGTTAACACTTGTTGGCTACTCAGTGTATTTTACAAAAATTGGACAGAAATTCTAGCTGTACAGTGGTATTTGACTAATTGGTGCTTTAAGTGACATAAAACTCTGAGAAATCTAGAAAGAATACTGCGTAATGCTAATTTTCTGTATATGAAAGTGGTCAGAAACATGACTGTGAGCCCAAGGGCACCTTATACACTAAAACAATTAGAGCTAGCCTGTATTTGTTAATTATCTACTGTATTTTGAAATACAGGACCTATATATAGGTGTGAAATAGGAGTAAAATTTTTCACTCATTCACCAGCTATTGAAATAGAGCTACCTGTAAAGCATAAAATGTTGTGCCTGTGATACTATACAGTCACATAGTTTTACATAGAACACTACATAAAACCAAATCCAGAGCAAGAACTTACTTCAGCAGAACATAATTATTCCAGAAATACCTAAAGTCTATTTTCTCAGAACAGTAAGGTTAAAAGTTCTTTTGTGAGGTGTGTTTCAGCATCTTTAATGACCTCAGTGGTCAAGACCTTTGTATTATATCATCTAATAAAGATATGAGATAGTGCCAGCACATATCATAGCCTACCTCATTCTAGATTTACAGATGTAAAGCTGTACTATAAATATGCAGAAGTCAAAATAGTGTGAAGTCATTCTGATTTATTAGAAATACCTTGATAACTATCCTCATGTTTTTTCTGACACTGAATATAACTGACAGACTATTGCCAAGGAAATAGTACAATGTCAAAAATTTAGTTCCATAAGGCAAACAAGGAAGACTAGATAGCATAAAAAAGGGATATACCCCAAATTTGTCAAAACAAATAATGCTGGGTCCAATCTGAAACCTTCCCAATGCAAAGAAAAAAGGTGGAAGGTCCAAGCACTTCAGAAGTCATCAGGAACCAAGAGGTAGAAAAAAAAATAGTAAGACAAAACATTAATTGCACCTCACGCTTTTCTGGTTAATTATGATATTTTTGACATTTTTTCATAATACCAAGGTGCTCCCTTTGGACAGCTTTAACATCAATATTCTACGATAACAGATCCTACAAACATCAGAACACCTTTTGTGCATCAGCACTACTCCTGTTTTCAGAGAAGCCAAACATTCTCTCCCGTTCCACCTTTAGAAACTATTTCACTGAAAACACTCAAAATTAGGGCATCCTCCTTTCATTCTCCTCCCTTTTGATAGCTGTTATGTTGCTTTACTCAACCTGGCCTATTGCATTCCATATAGCTACATTATTTTACCTTTTACAGCTCATTTTTAATTGCATATCATTGCTACCTTTCTTGTAAAGAGACAGGGCTCTGCCATTGCTACTAATTATCCAAATCACCAGTCTGTGTTTGCATGTGTGTGGCCTTGCCTAAAGCTCTTAACCACAAGTTATGTCACTAAATCAAAGCAAGTTAGAGGCGTCCCTGCTGCAGTGACAAACTAATAAAGCTGACATTCTTTTGAGCCATTTAGAAGTATTCCTTAGAAGGATTACAAGACTCAAATACAGCAAATAATTTTGTGGAGGGATGGGAGACAATCCTATACTGCGGGTTCAGGCACTGCCGTCCCATCAAACCACAGCAACAACAGCACTGCAGCGCCAAGTGAATCGACGCAGGTTCAAACACATTTGGTACCAAAACCACCTTCACCTCAGGGTGACTCCAGATCCATCACACTCGTGGCCGAGAAGGAAAAGGTCTTTCTCTGCTGCTTTTCTCTCATGCTGGATTTCAACTTACTCTAACTCAACCTTTTTCAGTGCTAGCTAGTAAGATCACATTTATTAAATCAAGTAGGGAGGTCCAAAATTGAGGAAAAGCTCTAACGTCTTCCTCACTCTTACATCGAAGCTGTAGCATGTGTGGGCGTGCTTGCACACATGCAGGAATCCTGCTCTTAGCAGCATGGCAACACATCCAACACACCTTGGTTTTCTGAAAGGGTACACCTTGCCCTGTCTCTCACACATCCATTGCCTCTATATAATATCTCATCCTTTACTTTCCTTCCTAAATCCATCACAATAAAAAGTAAAGGATAAGCTGAACATGTCCAAAATTTCCCCCTTAGCCCTCACAAAAGCAATCACATGTAAAGCAGGGCAGGAATTCTTTTTTTATATTTCTTTTTAGCTTTCAGATTTTCTCCTCTTCCTTTTCCTCTGAAACTAAGACCTTCCAGAATACTTCACAGCACCATGAGAGAAGGACAGGGAAAGAGGAAGAATCTCTCACCACCTTGCACACATTGGCCATTTGACAAGTCTGCCTGTGTCCACTGTGACAACACTTTCTACCCTCAGCCCTGCACACTTTCCCCACAGGAGAGTTCAGACTACTGTTCCCCTACAGAGCATTTAAACTTTGATGAATATGCTTCCCCCCACCCCAAGAATATGTTAAAAGAATAATCTTTGGTGAGCTCTAAATGGAACAATAACTGAAATTTCAGTTAAATAACAGAATTAAATTTGTATGAATGGTTCCCATTTTCCTATTTTCTTCTAGTGTTTTAAAAATCTTGGTTAGTAATTTTATATTCTAGCAATAAAACATAAAAAAATTGTAATACCACTGTTGCAGTGAAAATACTTAGGTTTTATGATGCCTCTCCAGAGATAGATAGTTAGTGCTCTACAGATAGGTTAATTTAGCATAAAATAGTATAATACCTTCCTTATTTCTGTTCATTCATTTTGAGATTATAATGCCGTGCCAAGAACAAGTCACACATCACACACTGGTCATCGTGTACAGATTTCTCAATTATCTAAGAAATGCAAAAACCTTCCAGCTCCTGTTAATGTCAGTTTATCAGCTGCACACTGTCTTGATCAGAGAAGTGGTGTCTGTACAGGGAAAACCAGAATGTCTAGCAGTTAATAGTGCTCTGAACTGCCATCACCTGGAATTCTTTCAGGTCACCACAACTTCATGGTCAAGTATACGATATCTGTTTCTTGATTTTATTGGCTTTGCATGAATATTTACACTGTACAGAAGTAGTTTTCTTCACCAGGGCCAGAACAAACCTGACTCTTAAGGGATGTTCATATGAGTCTTTAATTTTATTCTAATTTTCGGCCAAAGGTTTTTCTGGAAATCTGAGGAAGTTGACTCTAAATTAAGGACAATTTTTCAGAGCAGTTTGCCCTCATTTTGCGGTTACAAGTGTCAGCAAAAACATGCTGGGAGCTTCTCAAAGAATGAAGGCATCCTCCAGACACCTCACCAACACTTGCTTGTGGCTCAGGAGGGTAGCAAGGGCTGTCTGCTGCAGTAGAGCTGGAAGCTGGCAGGAGCTGGGCTTGGCAAGGCTGGTCTCAACTGCTTCTTGCTTTGATAGAGCTCTTTTCAAGTAGACCCAGAAGGTTCAGGGAACGTGATCTTCAGTTACTATGAACATCAATCAGCTTCATGCGACCACATATTCCTCTTTCAAAAGTAGTATTGCAGAGCAATTCCCCAATAAATGCACTAAAACCAGTCTGCAGCAGCTCTAAAATTAGTAGGAATTGTGTGCCTCTTCTCTCATGGCAGGTCACCCACATGACTGAAAAGGCCTAAATCCTAATCTATTTTGCAGTGGAAGTATTGTGTGAAGCATGCAGGATCTGGCCTCAGGGTAGACTGGTAAAAAGACAAACAAGAAACA
This sequence comes from Nycticryphes semicollaris, assembly GCA_013400055.1. Taxonomy (NCBI): domain Eukaryota; kingdom Metazoa; phylum Chordata; class Aves; order Charadriiformes; family Rostratulidae; genus Nycticryphes; species Nycticryphes semicollaris. The sequence continues at coordinate 530,281 of VXBJ01006802.1, forward strand.
GGTCACTACCCCATTAATCCTTATTACAGGTGTTACCAAGGAGAAAACTATTCCCTTAAATTTGCATTTCTGTGTTACCCCTTGCCCTTGGGTCAACTCAGTCTTGACTTTCAGCAACTGGTATGTTCGCTGAGGAATAAAAAGTTATACTCTAACAGAGGATTGGGTTAGTTGTAATGAGAAAATCATGTTATGTGTTGTTGGTGGGTTTTTTGTTAAATCATGGCCTTTGCTATTCATTAACATCCAAGTGCTGAAAAGCCAATAAATTATTACTAAAAGGAAATGCAAACAACTTTCTCTGAGGAAGGATTGCATACAGTAGGCTGGAACCTCCTTCAAGTTAATTGCAACACAGTTCACTAATGAAACTTTCCATCTATTAAATCTTAACAGGCATAACTATAAAAATGGCGCCAACGCTCTCTCCTGCCCAGACAGCATCTGCAGAACCTTTCACACTTACTGTCTTTGCAGGGATTAGCAATTATCCCCAAATAGCATTGGCAACATATGACTAATTTCATACTGGTTATGGAGTTTTCAAATTAATTTGCATACTGGAGCTGGCCATAGGAAAGGCAATATCTATGGCACTTGGTTCTTACCAAGTATATTGCAGTAGGTCTGACCAAAAGCGCTCTGAAGTCAATAGGAATCGTCAGTCTTTGCTTTCACTGATCTCAGGATTCGGCTTAAGATGGACAAGGACATCATCAGCACTTTGGCCATGAACTGTGTTTGCTTTTGTGGCACAAAGTTAAATTCCACTCTCTCACGCCTGTTCAGATGGGACCAGGCAGTACTGGTAAAGGGGAAACATGTCTCCTGGCATGCAGCACATTACAGGGACTACCTTCGCTAGTTCATGGTTCTGTAGATCATCTTGATCCACCACTGCTCTTAATCTTATCTTTAATTTCCTCCTCTCACCAATGCTACTGGCTGTTCAGATTCTTAATTGACATCTGTGCTTCTCATCTGCAAAATTCATGCAAGATCTTCTGCCAACTTACATCAAGATATTTTAAACCTTGCTTTTCTGCTACTTTGTCTGTGTTTTTAGCTGTTCATTGCTCATCTTATTTTTATCTATAAAATAGGGTGATCCAGAACATTTGGAATCATTCACTCCTGAACGTGACTGTGCTTTCTAAAACATGCTAGAGACTAAAGAAATTCCATATGTCGTTCTTGAATTGAGATTTCTTCACTATAGCTTAAAAGATGCACAGTGAAAACCAAAACACGCCTGTGTTCCCTTAATTTGCCTTCCTAATTCAAGTAGTAAAGTTCTATTGTATTACACTGAGGAAGGAAATATTTAATAATATTATATGTGTTGCATTAATACCAAGTTAATTACATTTAATACATAAACTGTAAATAGAACTTCCAAGTAAAAACAACAAATACATTTTTATTACCCATGTGTTATAATAGGAAAGTGCCAACAGAGTGTGTGGTGCTATGTAGTATACTAACAAGGCCAGCTAAAAGAATATAGCCTGACATACAGAAAAGAAACAGTTTTAGCTGTTTAAAGCATAAATATTTAATACTTCTCCAAAGCTCACCCAAATTTTATAGATTGTCTTAACTGGCAATACATGTTCTTAATATGTTTTAGCGGGTTAACAACTTAGCCAGAGTGATGGCATAGTACCTAAAATGACAAATCCTGTATCCATACAGAAAAAAAAAGAAATAATTACATTTTTCAAATTTAGGTAGAAGGCTTTTTTAAAGCAGTTGCCGAACATTGTTTCCTACTTAAAATAGAAAGCTGTAACAATTTCAGTCCTTTGTTTAGAGGGAATGATGAATAACTTGTGTTTACAGCAACTATTTATATTAATAAAAATATTAAAGCTCTGCTAAGTTTTTCCTTTGTATGATATAACCCTAGAGTTATAGTTTTTTACATTTTTACTGAGACAAAGGGAGTCAGCGTGTGCAGGTCTCATACTCCTGAGAATTTCCCTGAGAGTATTTTGTTAAACAAGTCTTGGCAACCTATCAGCATCTCAGTTCAGGGGCAAATACCAAGATGAACTCTTAAGTGTTCACTAATGAGTTCTGATCTAGCAAACAATTTCTATGAAAAGTTACAGTTCTATCCCCACACAACAGATAAATCACCTTTTGAACTCTGAGAGCTGTTAACTGACATGCATATACAAGTAAACGTCCTGAAGTGATTTTCAAGATGTTCCACTTCTAAGATTACTCCAGACAAGCGGTGCTTTAAACATTATGTACTAGCGTGACACTGAACAACCCATAACATTAGAGTATTCCCTTGGCAGGACAGCATTAATTTACCAGTTAGGAATCACAGGGGTCTATCCAAGTTCAAAAAGAATTGTACTCTACCAAGGCTCAAAATCACTCAAAATGCCAAAATCACTTCATTTAAGGAGTGTGCAGTCAGGTAACTGTCAGGTGGAGCTTTTTCCCTTCTGAAGGTCAACATCATCTTTTTGTCTCTCCACCTGAAATTAACTGCTGCTGCCTAGTGTCACTAACCAAGGCAACTTTGCAGATATCTGGTTCCACAAGGAGCCCAGTTGCCCTGAGAATCACAGCAATTACCAAGGAAGAGCAAAGCTTGGATCCCAGTAGGAGAAACTTGGAATATAGAATTACTATTTAGAAAAAAAGAAAAAAAAAAAAAAGAAAAAAAAAGAGGATCGTCCTTTAGTTTTCCACTGGAGCCCTTTCTTCTCCCTTTCTCTTTTTCAGACTAAGCTTTTCCATGTTGGAGCTACCTTCATTTTCTGCATTTATTATATAGCACACAGTCCATTTTTGGCAGGAAGCAATAAATTAGTATTTCATCTGCAGGTGGTTTTTTTTTTTGGTCATTCTATCTATCCACAGGATATTATCAAGGCATTTCAGGTTGTATTTAGAAGAGACGTAGGAGGAAGTGAGATGATAATTATCCTGCAAAGATCTACTCCTATCATCCCATTAACCAATTTTGAAGTATGAGCTTAAAGTAATGCTTATAAAGCTAATTCAGATGTGAGATTAACTTCAACCAAGTTTCTGTAGTAATGGATTTCTTCCCACCACACAAATACTAATACACCACTACAATCCCACCAGCAACCCAGAAGTACTCTACTTGGATTCAACTTCACCCATCTGGCGTTTTTCTGTTTAGCACCTTTTCTTTTGTAGAGATTTGTTATACCATTCCTCTAAATTCCCAATTGTAATTCTATCAACTAGACAAAACGTTACATTAAGGCAGAGATAATCCATGCTATTAACAAGGTCATATGGTGTCCAGACTCCTGCAGCACCTGGTTCATGAAGAAGGTTGTGGTGCAGTAGCATCTGCCAACAAGTGCAGGAGGTGGTGGTGAAAGAGCAGAACCTGCCTTGTCTGTAATAGGTCTGATGAGGGATAATACTCATCCTTCCACTCCTCTCCCAAAGCACCACTATGCAACACTGCCTCTGTCTTGCTCTCACACGGTGTCCTTTGACAGCACTGTCACACAAGCTAGTCCCTGTACATGGATGATGAGCCTTTGGCTGTAGGAGACATTCAGTAAACTGGTAGTTGACTAGTGGCTAGGACCTTCGTAACCTACATGCCATAAAATCAGCCTGCATTCTCCTTGACCAAGGCACACCTTCTCCCCAGACACCTTCATGTTTTCTCAAGAATGGGACAATTCTCTGCACCAAGGGGGTGGGGATAATAGAGGGAAGCAGGTGACAGGCCTCCTTAAGATGTTCAAGCACAATTCAGTGAAAGAAAAGATGCAACTAAGAACAGAATCAAAAAAGAAAACAGTTTCTGACAATCATTATATCCAATGAAACAACAAAACAAGTAGAGTGTAAGAAAAAGACTGAAAGACCATAGAGTTATACTTTAATAAAGAATTACTGTGCTTTAAAAAGCAAAACCCCCATACAGAATAAGGAAATGATTCTGAACCATCACAAGCACACACTTTTTCTAGCTTTTGTGCAAACTTTTCATCCCAGACCCATCAGAAGTTCATTATATTCTCTGTTAAGACTTAGAAAGCAGCTCTTTAGATATTCTAAATACCTACAGGAAGTCCTATAAAATGAGAACAAATGTAATATTTACAGACACAGTAAGAAAAAACACTAACAGAAAACATCACCGTGCCTATACAGACTGACAGTCTACATCTGGGCATTTGTTACTTCTATGCTTGCTTGCCAACAAAGACCAAAGAGAAAAGGAAATAATATTCCTTATCCAAAACTTGAATAAGTACTTGAAACTTCAACTTTTCCTTGTTATCTCTGTCAGACTCCATACAATTATACGTACACTTTTTTCCTTGCATTTCGTGACAGCCTCCCAGAATCTATGAATAACGGTGTGGTATGATTTGAAAAAAGTATGTGCATATGTTTAAGGAAAATGAAAAATAGGATAAGGCTGTGGTGTTCAACCTTTACTATACTGCATGATGGATGTAGAGCTGCTCTGCAAGAATTTATGAATACTGCATGTTGACCTGGTTATTGAAATGTTTATTGTATGACTATATTGAGTTAAATCAACAGGACTATTGGGGAAATAAGGATGAATCGCTCAAAATAAGGCACTCCAAGGTAACTTGTTAGAGCTAGTTGAAGAAAAAAAAAATAAAGCCTCAACTATTTATTTTCCAAACCCAGCAAGGGTATAAGGCTTTCTTGCTATGTGAAGCTATGGCTGGGAGCTAAATAAGGGACACGCATTTTCTGTATGGGTAGAAAGCCAACTGGGAGTTGTTCACACAGCAGACAACTGGCAAAGCATTTAAATTTGTCATGCTTGGTTTGAGCCTAGAGACTGATAAACATATAGGCAAGATGGAGAGACAGGTACAATTTCAACATTATAGATTTTTTTCTTTTAATTTTTAAAGTAAAATAAAAATACTTACGTGTTGTCAGTATTTTATTAGAACATATCGCCAACTAGCGAGATAGGATTATGAACCCTGTTAGGTACCCTGGCCTACTGTGCTGTTCTCACACATGTAATTTTTGCCATTTTAAGTAAAAACAAAACATCCAACTGTTACATGTATTAAACCAGAACTTACAACTACAGCAATGTGGCTTAAAATAAAAAACAGCATTTGAAATTAATTTTGCTTGACTATTTTGCTTCACAAAAAGACAAGCTGTTTTAATAAAAGAAAAAATAGTGGCAGTATTGCTGCTAAATGAAAGATTGGAGGGCCATTTCTGTAATACATGACAGTAAATGAGACTTAACATTTTTTTCAGAAATAAACTGACTGCTTGATTAGAAAAATGTAGTATACTGAGAGTATAGCATTAAGAAGATTATTTTGGCAAATTTTGTATTCAGAACTAATTATTTTAAAGGTATATTGAGTTCTTTCAGGAAATTATAGTTTTAATCAGACTTTTGCTGTTTGTGTGCTTATTTCTAGAAATCCTTACTTTCTTTGAAGTGTCATTGGAATTAAAAAATAAAAAAAAAATCGTCATTAGGAATGATTTGTGCATATGCCTCCACATACAATAAGTAAGTTTTCATCCAAATAAAAACCTCCAAGTGCACTTATCACACTTTCATTTGCCAAAAATACAACTAAAGCAGTCCATATGGGAACTAAAACTGCCATTAATACAGTTACCAAAACTTCCAATGCAATCACCAAAAAATGTACACAAGAGATTAAGGATCCCACCAAAAAGACAAAACTAATAGAGTACCCAGATGCAGTCCCGATGCCAACAGGCAGAACTGGCCAGCAGGCATCCATTAGAAAGCTGTAGGTGCTGATGCCTTGCTTGCCCGTCCCAGTCCTAGCCCCACCTGCCATCGGGCATCAGGGATAAGTAGGTGGTGAGGTCTGGGCTGCAGACCTGCAAAGGACATTTCTAGCACAAAGGTTGCACCAGTTAACAGTTTTCTGGGTAACAGATATCCAGTTATTCACGCAATTCGTATAGTACCTGGCCAATCTCACTATCACCCTAATCATTAAGCACTTCACTCCTTATTTTCACCTCCTAGCAGCAGTGGAAAAGTTGGCATGACAGGCAATAATGGCTGATCATTTCTGCTCAAGCAGTTTCTAAGGTAAGGTACCAAAGGTCCCCTGCTATTCGTTGGCCTATGCATGAGGTGGAATTGCCTTTTTTATAACCTCATGACACATTTCTGTCCATATTCTATCCAGTTCAGAAATATAATTCAATTACATTGCATCCAGTACATGATTGAAAGAATGTATTTATTAGTCAAGTTTGCCTTTTTACTGCCTAAATTGAACTAGGCATCCTTTTAGATGACAGTTTTGTCAGTTATCCATAAGAAGTCACCTTTATGCTCTCCTTTTCCTCTGAATGGTTGCATTACCCTCTGCACACATCTGCACCTTGAAAACCAGACTGGGTACAAAGCTGCACCAGACTCTGCAGCTTATAGACTAAGCAAGGCAATTTGTCAAGAGCATATGAAAGGAGCGCTCCAAAACTGGTGTGAGTGGCACTAAGAGGGAATTTAGAGGACCCAGCTATGAGACATAAGGACCACAGAAGGTTTGCAGCCACCTAAGCCAAGGGACTCGCCACCCTCCTGTGTGACACTGCCACAGCCAAGAGAGGCATTCAATATGGAAAGCTTCAGATGGTCATTTGCAAGGTGTTGTTTGTGGGCCCTGGGAGAGTCTGGTACTTGTTCACTCACACTCAGCCCCAAGCAGCCAAATCTCATGCCTTCCCAGACATTCTGCAAAAGCTGTACGTTTAATAGGGCTTACAAAAAGACTAAGGGTTTGCTTCTCAAATAAAGAAGGGATGAAAGGAACTTTCCTGGGGTTGTGCTGGCTCAATTCCTGTTTGATTGACTGCTCATGCTGTTGTGCTGGTGGTTATTAGAGCTGGTAAAAACACAATTTCTGTCCCACAGGAATTTCCTATACTTCGACATTTGTTTTCATTCTGAAACAGCATTAAAAATTTCAAAATAATGAACACTTTCATGGAATGAGCAGTCCTAAAAATAAATTTAGAAATGTCTCTGCATGTGTGTGCATGCACGAGCACATTTTCAGTCCAAAGGTCTAACCTCTTTTCTCCCCTAGAAACAGTTACAGGGGTTTACAAGAGTTTTATTTCCAGATACATCATATCAGTATTCTAGCTGATTGGTCTTTCTTGGGAAGATTAGAGCGCAATGCTGAGCTGCCACCACAATAGTTTCTGTCCCCCACCTTAAGTTCCCTAGACTGCTGAAATCCTAGATATGTCAGGAGCATAAAGTAACTATTTGAAGATTTCTCCAGAAAATTCAGTAAACATCAAGCTAGAAACAGCTAGCTCCTGCAGACTCTTTTCCTCACAGTTCTTTTGTGGGGTGCACTGAAATGAGGAGAATATATGACTAGACATTGTGGACCTCAGTGTCCTCAGTTGGAAAATATCTGTAGCTTTGGGGCTACAGACATCCCAGGCAGTTCAGAGTCTTTATACCAACTATTCCAATCCCACTTTTCACTTAGCCCCAGGGCACAGCTAGTGACAAAATCCATCTCTTCTTACCGAACATGGCTGCATTTTAAGTGAGGAGCAAGCAAGAACAAGCAGCTGAAAAAAGTAGGCATTCAATGCAGTGGTTGTCCACCTCTGAATTGCCGCCTTGTTCTTTTCTTCCCCTTTTAAAATAACAATGTATAGCCAAAAATGGACAAGTGACATTCTGCTTGTCTCCAAAGCCACGAAACAAAGGAACTGACTGTCCATTCTTCCCACCTTTCAAGGCTGCAATGGAAGTCTCCTTACCATTTTGCATCTCTCACTCCCAGATCTTGCCACCCCTGGTGGAACCATACAGTGCTAAGGTAAATATTACTACATCACATCCTACTAGGTAGAATACAGCTGCATGAGTGTCTCTTGGCTTAAAATAGTCTTTATGAAGTGCTATGCTTTAGGGAAATAACGTTAGCAAAGAAATGTCAGATTTTGTGAAGAACAAAATCTAACAAGGGTGGTTGTCAGCTATTATGCTTTTGTACTGAAAAATTGTACGATCCTTTTAAGTTACATATAATGATTTTATAGCCTTTTAACAAGAGGAGCACCACTGGGTAGGATTTTAACAGGGGAAACGGGATTGGCGATTTATTTTAAAGCAGATGAATTCCCCAAGATCTTCCTTGATTTAAGCCACGGTCTGTATTACAAACAGAGGAGATTATAGGCATCTAAAGCAGCCATGGTTTTGATAGAACTCTCTTAAGTAATGATGATCCTACAGCATTCAGACAAGTCAGGGGTCAATATGACCTTATTTGCCTGTGCCTTTCATTAGGAGCACTCTTTCTGCAGTACTATACTTCTGGTACCTCCAAATACACAGAGGATTCATGCTTCAGTTCTGCATGTATTAAGAATGCAGCCATAGCAACTACTAGCATTAATGAACTATTTGCTTATGCAGTAATAATTAACTTCCATTACATTACTTTGTGTGATTACTTTCTTAATTGCCTGAATTATGCATCCATTTAATATTTAATAACCATTCTCAGAAATCAGACACTGGTAAAAAAACAAATTGCTCACAGTTTCCTTGCAATAATTAAGCTCACAAGAATAAATGAAACCTTTTAAAAATGAATGCCTTGTGATTATATCCTTGCATATAGAACAAGATCCTAAATTAGCTATTTATTAAGTCTAAATTTAAGACCAAATAGTACATTTTTCACTTACGCCTTGGGAAATCAACCTATACAGTACCTGACATCACCAGCATAATTAAGTGCCATCTATTTACTTTGAGAGTCACGAATTCTGCATTAGTATTTAGAACATTCAGAAGCGTGTGTAGGGAAATCTTTTAAAATGCTTCCTTGGAAAAATAGCATCTTCTTTACCTGAGGTAGCTGCTTAGTTGTGCTTAAAGTACTGGAAAGATCTGTGAAGCGTAAATAGCCTTCTGATGGGGAGGGCTGGGAAGAATTTTTTTTTTTTTTGTCATGTTTTAATTTACATACGAACAATGGAAGTACAGTTATACAGCCTGAGGTCAGGCTTACCAAACAGGATGAAATTCATTGCTGTATATAAAAATAATGTTTACAATCAAAAACCAGCAGTCTGATCTACTTGTTTTTTTCATGTTGTCATCTGTCTCTCTCTGAGTCCTCATGCCCTGCCAGCACCCAAGCAAAGCCGCACACTGATTTGCAAAGTGATAATGCCATTATGTTATTGCACACCAGCTTTGTTTCCCAGCGCTTTACAACGAAGTCACCAGCTTAAATAAAATGTGCAACTGTTTTATTGTAGGTTGTTTTGATGAATAGAGTCTACTGAGCTGGACAAGACAGAACAGTGTTGTGAGGTATTTTGGTTTAACTTTTTTTTTTTTTCTTTTTTTCTCCTGAGTTGCACCTGCAAAATTGCTCTGCCATTCCACATTGATTATGGCAGCCATGTACAGATGTGTTTATCTGAACCATAACACTGTTCGGCTGAAGCTACAGGGACACCAGCATCTTACTCCCTCTCTTTTCCTACGCACACGTGCCACAAATAAAATGTATACAACAAAAAGCATATTCCGGGTACCCGGCACCCAAATAAACCAATCCAATAAAAGAATGAACTGAAAAGAAAGAGCTGCTGAGAGGCAGGTGAAGGAGCAGTGGTTGCTCACCCGCTTGCCCATACAGGTGGATCATTTTCAGCGAGATGCACGGGGAGCCGTGGGGAGTCGGGGAGGGAGGGAGGGACGGCGCCCCTTTGGGGTGTCAGGAGCCAGCAATGGATGCTAGCCTGAGTTCCCAAACTGAGCTAAATTGATGCCAATCTCACTGGCTGTTGTTACAGTGGGCAGCATCATTAGGATTTGCTTTTTAAATGATCTCTCAGCCTGTAAGTCTGAGAGCTGCTAGCAAGGCAAGGTTAGAAAGAAAATGATGGCAGCATGTTGATGCTTCACAGACCTCATGATAGTTTCCGTCTGTCATTATTTACGTCTGACTAGATGCGTCATGTCAGCTACCTAGAAGGCACTTTAATATGAAGCTCTTGTTTTCCTCTGCTTTTTCACATCCAGACTGGGTACTATTATTTTTTTTGCATCACTACACTTAGGTGAAGCTTGCTTCAATCTCTCCATAATGACACACAAAGAAATAAAAATTGTTTAGCTCATGTTATTATACATGCTTCTATTCTAACAGACCTCTTCGACGTTGTTCACAAAATGGTGAATTTAAATCAATAAACAGACATCTATCAAAAGGTCAACTTAATTTTATTCTTTCAGCTTCTTTACCAATATATTTAAGCAAAACCATTTCTTCCTTTAGCTTTCAGTAAATACTGTATAAGTGGACTGCAACAGTAACTAATAGTTTTAATGTTTGATACCACTTAGTAGGTCAATTAACCCAGTATTAATACTGCTTTATAATGTGATGAGCTCTGTCAGAGTCAATGTAAATAAGGTTACAGCTATCAAGTATGTGTCAGTTTTGCCATTATACTACCTCTTGGCAATTCAGATACAAAGGATTCATTGGCACTAGTTTGGGATGAAATGTAATTCACCCCCAAGTAATACAGCCAGCCCTGAATTCGATCCATAACTTTTTACACCAACAGTGGATGAATGATGGAAAAGGACCCAATCCTTCAAGCCTTCCTGCAGACCATATAAAGCTCTCATTAAGAGAGACACTGCCTCTAAGCAGGTGTTGCTCTCCTGAATGGGCTTGGCAGGCCGCAAAATGCCCTTTAAAACCCATCGCTTTGCCATGTCCCAGGGCATGGCATTACATTTTTTTTATTATTTTTAAGTATTTGAGTCCAGAAACAGCAGTTCTATCACTCCATTGACTGACTTTGCTGAATAATCATATAAAAGTTATTAATACAACCTTTTCTTAATCTTTTGGCTGAACAAGCCCACTGTTTTTTTTCTTCTCATGTCGTCACATGTGAAATTATGTGACAAGCTCTTTGAATGCTTTCATTTATCTGGGTTATGAAGGGTCCAGTACAGCTTTGGGTGCAGTAAAGCAATCAACAGCTCAATATTATCAAAAATTATTCAATAACATCTAATGAGCTGGATTTTGTTCATTTGTTTGAGTTTAGGAGTCAGAAAATTGGGTAAAAGGAATATACCTTTAACCAGTTAACTGTGTATTTGCATTGTATGGACTATGGAGCTTTCTGATAGCTGCATATTTTCTTAAAAGTACAGCCACGATAGAGTACAGGAAGGGTAAAATATTTTGATTTCATAGGCATGTCACACTATCAGCTTTAACATTTAGTAGGGTGGCTAAGATTCTGTAAGCATTATTTATCCAAATAAAATTTTAAAGGTCACCAAGTTTTATTCCTCACCGTATTGGGAGGAAAGTTATATATATTTTTAATGGGGATATTTATTTACCAGATCAAAAGCATTTCCTCTTAATCTCTAAAATAACATTACCTTCAGAGGAGCTCCAGACAAACAGAAGATAATGCTTTCCTGAAGTTATATCTGTCTGAGTTACTCATTGAGCTAAGTTCAACAAATCCAAAAAATGCAAATACTCTTTTCTGAAAAGCCTGCAGATGGATCATAATTATTAGAAAGGCAGTGGATCTTTAACATTCTCTGTGAGAAATCTATTTAAAGAAATTTTAAGCTCATAATAGTGTGCAAGTGGCTCGCTCAGCTGTTTGTTATTATTTGCATAATTTGACTAGTCACTTAAATCAAAGGAATTATTTTTCTGTTACCAAAGTGGGTGATCTTAGCCCTGTAAAGACACTACTGGTTTGTCTTCATGGATGATGCCCTAATGGTTAATTCTTCAGAAAGCATTAAATATTTTTTTTCTTTTTTTCCCTGGAATAGCCTATAGGGTTCTGATTGAACTTTGTGAGCAGTAGCTTAATACCTATTTGCTTTCACGCAACATCGTAAACAGAGGGAGGATGAGCTTTGGGGTTTTTTTCTGGACAAAGTGAAAGGTTTTCATATGAATTAAATCCATCTCCCAACACTGGCACTTAAAGTGCAAATAGGGATTCTGTAAATGAAACCCCAAAGGTATGAAACAGTGCTTACTATCAGAAAGACTATTACACAAAAAGGTCCCCTGTACAGTTTATGGTGAGCCCATTTACATTTCTTCTGAAAAAAAAA
>VXBJ01006802.1:542567-556179 GCA_013400055.1 Nycticryphes semicollaris
TGTTTGGATTTTGATTATGTTGTTGTTTTATGGCTGTGGGTTTTTTGTTGTTTTTTTTAAATGCTGCCATGAAAAAGACTGAGCAGCGCTGTCTGATTTCTCAGGATTTCAGGACTCTGATGGTGACCCACGCCAGGTCCCCATGAGGGTCACTGCTAGCGAAGACAGTTCTTCATGATGCAGGATGGGGCTTTCTGTGAAGCAGAAAACAGGGGTGTTTGGTAGGCAGCACCTCTATTTCCTCCTGAACCTGGAATTAAAGCTTGGCTGAGATGAGAGTTAACTGACAGACCCCACTAGAAAACTGCTAGATGCTAAAGAATTATGAAATTTGGTATTTGCCATTTAAAGTCCAAGAAACTTCGAAATCAAGTGGTTTTCTTTGTGTAACTTTGTAGGTTTTGAAATTCAAATGTGGAGCTTCTCCAACTTTTTACCAGCTCCGTATGCTAAACATATCTCCCAAGTTCTTTGACATCTCTTACTCTGGAAATTTATAGATTGTAAACCCCTAGAAATATTATATTTTTTTTTTAATTCAGCTGTAACCTCCTCCGTCTAGTTCAAAACCCACATAAATAGGGTGGTTTTTTCCTACAAATTTGACAAAAATGTCCTTCCCGCTGCCGAAGCCGGCAGACCTCGGGCGTGAGGAGCAGCGAGCAGTAGGTGGCAGTCAAGGCACTGAACTATTTCCGTGGTCCTCCAACACTGCACTACTGTTAGGAGTAATGTGAAAACAGTGTCTTTTGGGGTTTTAGAGATATCATTTTCAAAACGATCTTCTCGAAGGCCTCAGGCTGTACAAGCAGTAATGGATAGTATGTTTCAGCTGAAGAGCAGAAGCAACTCTTAGGCTCGGTTGCCTGATTTTAAGTTCTGAGTTTGTCTGGTTCTCAGGTATTGGGAAGCGTTTTCTAAACTTATCAGAAGGTTCTTCTGATGTAAAGAGGTACCGTGGCTGTCCAGGACTGTCCTGAGGCTGGACATCATGAGTAGCATGAACATACCCAGGACTTATCCCTGCAGAGTAACAGAGAAAACCTCCTCCCAGATGGGGCACAGCTGGGTCAGCAGATCTGCCCACATGCAGATTAATGGGTTAAAAATCAAAGCCTTTGCAATTCACAGGCATGTACAAAAGACAAACCCCACTGAATTAATGTTTTGTTTTCCTTTCTACAGCACACACACTGAGAAAAGCAATTTAACATCATCTCAATCTTTTTCCTTCTATTGAAGTGGCAAATATCATTAAATATAAGTGTCTAGCATCCGGAAAAAGTTACACAGCAGCACAGATATGTCACACTCACAACAGAACTATTAATCAGAGAGTCTCTCTCCATGCACACACAAACCTCCCAATTTATCTCCTAATGGGTCAGCATCAGGAAGTTCTCAGGTGTCTTCTATAACAATATTCAGCAACATTCAAGTGACAGATCAGACCAAAATTTGGATTCATACTTCATAAAATATTGGCAGCTTCATGAATCCATTTTCTGTGTAAGATTCTTCTACCTTATTCATCAACTCATACATGAAAAAAGTAAACCAAAACTAAACAGAGAAGCAAGAGGTATTTTCTAACTCCCAGAGGCAGAAAACAGTGGGTCTCTAGTTACCATTTCTTGAACTACTGAAGCTATGCCACTAACAGCCCTCCCAACCCCCCTTCCAGTTCCTGAAGTATTTTGTTTGTACAAGATTTTTTTTCCCCCCATAGTACGTGTTCCTCATTTAAAGGACTACAGGAGAGAAAAGGTAAGGAGGAAAGATGGTGCATTAATATTTCACTTCCACATGGATCATTCAGTCTGTTTCTGTATGGGGCAACTGTCATAAGTTTAACTTTATTCCTACAAGGATGTAGAATAGCTCTGGGAAAATAATTTTTTGTTTGTTTGTTTCTTAACTTTCCTGAGACAGTAGCTGTGTTTTGTGAGCTCAAGTGGCCCAACTTCACAGCTGTTAGTAGTAAGCATGTATCACTCAATAGGATCATCTAAAGAACACAAGAAAACATGACTTTTCAGAGTGATTAAGAGTATCTTGAATTTGAACTGTGACTTTTGTCACAATCTGCAATGAGATGATGCAACACGGCAAACATGCCAGACAAAATGTCAGTNCATTTCTTCTGAAAAAAAAAATAGTATTTACCTCTTACTCTCATCTAATTAGTAAATACTGATACAGAAATACAGTTTACTCTTTGTGTTTGTCATTTGCATCAAGCAATATGCATGATCCCAGCATTCTTGCGCAGTATTTGTTATAATTACTGTAGGACATGAGACAATAGGGGTCCAAATGACAGCAAAAGCTCTGGACAGTCCCTAAAGTAATGGCATAAGGCTGTAGACTGGATTATAGCTGTTAAAGTGTTGGGGGATTGTTTTAGTTTGGGGNTAAAGAATTATGAAATTTGGTATTTGCCATTTAAAGTCCAAGAAACTTCGAAATCAAGTGGTTTTCTTTGTGTAACTTTGTAGGTTTTGAAATTCAAATGTGGAGCTTCTCCAACTTTTTACCAGCTCCGTATGCTAAACATATCTCCCAAGTTCTTTGACATCTCTTACTCTGGAAATTTATAGATTGTAAACCCCTAGAAATATTATATTTTTTTTTTAATTCAGCTGTAACCTCCTCCGTCTAGTTCAAAACCCACATAAATAGGGTGGTTTTTTCCTACAAATTTGACAAAAATGTCCTTCCCGCTGCCGAAGCCGGCAGACCTCGGGCGTGAGGAGCAGCGAGCAGTAGGTGGCAGTCAAGGCACTGAACTATTTCCGTGGTCCTCCAACACTGCACTACTGTTAGGAGTAATGTGAAAACAGTGTCTTTTGGGGTTTTAGAGATATCATTTTCAAAACGATCTTCTCGAAGGCCTCAGGCTGTACAAGCAGTAATGGATAGTATGTTTCAGCTGAAGAGCAGAAGCAGCTCTTAGGCTCGGTTGCCTGATTTTAAGTTCTGAGTTTGTCTGGTTCTCAGGTATTGGGAAGCGTTTTCTAAACTTATCAGAAGGTTCTTCTGATGTAAAGAGGTACCGTGGCTGTCCAGGACTGTCCTGAGGCTGGACATCATGAGTAGCATGAACATACCCAGGACTTATCCCTGCAGAGTAACAGAGAAAACCTCCTCCCAGATGGGGCACAGCTGGGTCAGCAGATCTGCCCACATGCAGATTAATGGGTTAAAAATCAAAGCCTTTGCAATTCACAGGCATGTACAAAAGACAAACCCCACTGAATTAATGTTTTGTTTTCCTTTCTACAGCACACACACTGAGAAAAGCAATTTAACATCATCTCAATCTTTTTCCTTCTATTGAAGTGGCAAATATCATTAAATATAAGTGTCTAGCATCCGGAAAAAGTTACACAGCAGCACAGATATGTCACACTCACAACAGAACTATTAATCAGAGAGTCTCTCTCCATGCACACACAAACCTCCCAATTTATCTCCTAATGGGTCAGCATCAGGAAGTTCTCAGGTGTCTTCTATAACAATATTCAGCAACATTCAAGTGACAGATCAGACCAAAATTTGGATTCATACTTCATAAAATATTGGCAGCTTCATGAATCCATTTTCTGTGTAAGATTCTTCTACCTTATTCATCAACTCATACATGAAAAAAGTAAACCAAAACTAAACAGAGAAGCAAGAGGTATTTTCTAACTCCCAGAGGCAGAAAACAGTGGGTCTCTAGTTACCATTTCTTGAACTACTGAAGCTATGCCACTAACAGCCCTCCCAACCCCCCTTCCAGTTCCTGAAGTATTTTGTTTGTACAAGATTTTTTTTCCCCCCATAGTACGTGTTCCTCATTTAAAGGACTACAGGAGAGAAAAGGTAAGGAGGAAAGATGGTGCATTAATATTTCACTTCCACATGGATCATTCAGTCTGTTTCTGTATGGGGCAACTGTCATAAGTTTAACTTTATTCCTACAAGGATGTAGAATAGCTCTGGGAAAATAATTTTTTGTTTGTTTGTTTCTTAACTTTCCTGAGACAGTAGCTGTGTTTTGTGAGCTCAAGTGGCCCAACTTCACAGCTGTTAGTAGTAAGCATGTATCACTCAATAGGATCATCTAAAGAACACAAGAAAACATGACTTTTCAGAGTGATTAAGAGTATCTTGAATTTGAACTGTGACTTTTGTCACAATCTGCAATGAGATGATGCAACACGGCAAACATGCCAGACAAAATGTCAGTCTGTACAGCGATATCCAAAATTATATTTCATATGGAGGTGTCTTTCTACAAGGGTAGAAATAATATTTCAGAGCTTTAACTGATTAAAGGGCTGACTGATAACACTCTCCATGTGTTTTAGAAACATTTCATCACGAGATCAAGAGACTTAATATATCCATGTTATCCTTGTTCAGCAGGTAGAACAAAAACTGCAAAATTAAAATGCTGTTGCATGAGCTTACATGAAATACAGTGATAACAAAAGGCAGAGTCTGGGCAAACTATTGGGTTTTTTCCCCTGGGAAAATCATATTTATTCTTTCAATTATGTAGTTATCTTTTTTTTTTTTTTTTTTGCTTTCTTCAGAGTTATGCATCACATCATATCACAGACATTTCCAAACTTCTGAATGAAAATTTTGAAGCCTGAATAGGGTTAAGTTTGTGACAAGATTGAAGTCACAAACTCAAATCACCAGTGGTAACATAGCGCCTTGGACTGCTCAGGAAGCAGTGGTACAGAGCTCTTTCTGTTAATGCTGGTTACAATCCTCTGGCCCTGCAAAAAGGCAGTCAGGGACCGTCAGGTGGGAACAACAACTAACTTCTGATTGAACTAAAACCAGCCATTCAGACTGATACTCAGTCTTGAGCTGATGATTCTTGTCTGATGGTAAGCCTGCCACATTTCCAGTTAAGCTGGTCCAAATCCTGCCTTCTGCATCTTTTTCTAATGGGAATTGGGAAGGTAGAAAGGGAAACAAATTGTAGATAATTTATCTTCATTACCCTCAGTAGCAAAAAAATCTATCTCACAATTGTTCAGTATCTCGGTGATAATTCCTTCCTGAGATCAGCTTCCATTTGAGGATCTAAAATCCTGCCATTCTAGGAGTATATAAAGACCACTGGGCAGGCATATCCATATAAAATAATGCAGATCCACACAGAAGCTCTATCTTGGGCTCCAGAGCAGCATCAGCATGGCTGAATAGCTCTGAGGATGCGGCACCCTGAGGTCCTGAAATCAGGTGCATGCCAAGCCTCTTTAGAGAGCTCTGTGCAAATCTTTTCACCCTTAGCTGCCTTTTGCAGCTCCAGTTGAACATACTCCATTGGCTACTTACTGTGGTTCAACACTTACTGGATGTCTCTGCCAGGAAGTGCTAAAGCAAGCAAGAGACCCCTTTTACAGCTGCCAACCTTTTCCCATTATAGATACTCTATTTATCACACCTTTCTCTACTGGACTTACTATTTCATATCCTTCAGTCTGAAAAAAAAGTATGAAGCACAAACACAAGATGTAAAGCATTCAAACTTTGCTGCACAAAGTATTTAAGACTAACCAGTGTAAAAGATCTGTGTAAAAGGATTCAATTCCTTCAGCCATGCAGCAAGATCAAACTGACGACATCACCAAGAACTCAACAGAAATGTTAGATGATGACATCCACAGAGATGCTACTACCTCTATAGTAGCAAGCACTGTGAATCAATTAAAACACTTTGATAAGCAAACTAATAGAGGTGTTCAGACTTGCAGAAACACCCCAGCCTGTAGACTAGTTTTAAAGGCAACAAAAGTTTATTGTTCTACAGCTAACTGTAAATGATTAGAATACTGCAATAATTCCAAACAGCCCACCAAAAATGCCAAGCCTTTCTGAAAAGTGCTCTGTAATCATGCCAATGTGGTTGATTAGCACATTAAAAACTTAAACCCAGATGCTCACATAACCATGTTATCCCCAGCCACATTATCCAGTGCAGGCAATCAAACATAGGATAAAGTCAAAGGAGTTTATGTTACAGTCAGCACTCAGTAAGATAGATGTAAAACTAGAAAAATACACAAATTGATTCCTACAGATAAAAAGCTGTTGGGTTTTTCCTCCCAATGTTATTAGTCTGTTTAAAACAAAATGGGTAGTAGGAGATGGGAATAGTCACAGGAAGACTTTTGGCAGGCTTTTTGAAGAAAAAAATTGCCTAAAGAGTCACAAAGATGTGTGGCCAATTGCTGCTGCAGCTGCACTCGCACAGAACAGTTTTCCTGGTTAATGCCAGAGTCAAGTTTTCCTTTCTCCGAGAAGAAACAAAATACTTTACATGAAATTTTCCTTCATAAGCATGCACTAAGCAGTACCACTATTTGGTATGTACTGTTAGCACTTGTACTGACCTTATACTAATACTTGCAACTCTTTTCAAATTGTCATTGTGAAGGATGGCAAAAAATCAAAATAAGAAAATAAACTATTCACACACTGTAACAAGTGTATTTTAACAAGACTTTTGTAGACATACTAACATGAAAACAGTGTTGGAGCAGGCCAGTTTCTACATTTTCTAGACCTACGGTTCGTCATTTATCAAAAGAAACCATAATCTGCTGCTTGAACACAATAGCTGACTTTGCAACATTGCATTGTACTAAAAATGTACTTTTAAAATAAATGCATGGTCTTGATGCATTCTGAGATATTACTAAGCTATATGCATAAGCCAGTACTCTAGAAAAATATTTAAATATGTCATAATACTTCTGGCTGCATAATGCAGACTTGTGGACATAATATGACAAATGAACGCTCTGAGCTGAAAATACATCTACCTTCCCTGCAGTATGTGTACTTACAGTATTTGGTGTTTGATCTTTCTGCGTTTTTGAAAGAAATAGTCAGTAAGGCTATTTCCTTGTCCTAAAGAAAATTTCTCATTAATATATGGATAAAATGTCAGATAGGCCTTCGATTTTTTTAGTTCTTTTCTCCTCATTGTTTGCTGGATTCCTCACCTTGCATTTTCCTTTGAAGACAGACATAAGATTTTGATGAAGGTATAGAAGAGCTGGAAAAAATAGTTTACTCATACACAAAGAAGAACTTGTGCTCTCCTGGCCTCTTGGAAAGCGGGGTAGATTTTTTCCTAAAAGGGAAATCAGGAACACTGAGGGAGAAGGTGTGGGTAATAATAAAGTTTGGGAGTTATTCAGTAAGAGTTCTTGCTTGGGTAGCCTAAAAAATGATTGGGACTTTTAAGTCATTCTTGGAAGCTGTCCTCTCCTCAATCTTATCAGATGAAAAAAAGTTATTTAATTCATAAAATAAGACACAATTTTGTTGGTTTTACTCATTATCATTCATAGTGCAACACAGGTCTTTTGCATATTTGTCACAGATTTAGTTCTTTGTGGCAGACACCTGCAAGTCACAAGCCAGACTATCACTGAAGCAACCATCTGCACCAACAGTTCAGAGCAAAAGGGACATTACATGGGTGGTCCGTATTGTCCAGAGAGATCATAACTTGTTAGGTGAAATAGATGACCTATTATGTTACCAAACAGTTTGCAAAGAGTACATGCCACAGGCATACTATACATGGAAACAGATGTGAATTATCAAATTGAGGCAAGGCATTCCACTGCAGTTTTAAGTCTTTCCATCACTAATATGATAGGAAAAGCTTGTTTTATTATCTCAAGTAGGAATGTCTGCTCGTTCTTGTAATCATATATGCTGCACAACTATATGCCATCTCCATGCATTGGTTACAGAATTTAACTAGCAAAACTCCAATTCAACACAAGGAAAAAATTCTGTAACATGAGAGAAAAGTAGAGGAAGGGGACCCCAGAGAGGCTCCAGAACCAAATCCTTCCCTGTCTTTGTACCAGTCAGACTCAAAGACTGGCATTTTAAAGACCTATGTTCTCGAGACTCCTTCACTGCATTGGTTGACATTTAGTCAGGTGAGTTTTCTTTCAAATGTCAACTTATGCTCTGTTAGAACAGATAGCACCTACTACAGTAGAAACTACTAGTTTATTTTAAAGCCTTTTAGCAATTAACTGGACCACTTTTGCCTCAGCCCTTTCCTCTCCCACATCAGATGAGCAACATAGCTTTCTCTTTCATAATTTCAAGAGCATCCATCTCAAGAGAAATACTGAATTCAGTATTTATCCGCCTATTTTATTTAGCAGAAACATTCCGACTTGGAGAATGCAAGACATGAAAGGTGTAATATTCCAAAAACTAGCAGGATAAGTCAAGAAAACTCTTTACTCATCTCAGTGTTTCACAAGGTTCATAACCTTTCTTATTGTGCACATTCTAGGAAGATATAGAGGACGTGAAGGGAATTTGTATTGTTACATTCATTATACACTTTATACTGTTTTTTTTTCTTCATTCATAACAGTTAGATTTCTCTTCAGTCCCAAGCAACACTACTCAAGTAACTAAGCATGTTCCTTGGGAGGCAGCTAAAAAAAAAAAAATTAGTATTTGATCCATAATTCTTACACAGTATTCCACTTATTAGAATTGAATGAGCAACATTGAGTAACTATACAGTGAAATGAATGCTTACATGCAGTAAATGCAAACAGAAAGTTAACTTTAGAAGTTTAAATGTAGGGGAAAAGACTTTTTTTTCTTTTGAAACTTTATAACTCCATATATTTGGAGAAGACTCCACCCAAAAGCTTTGATTCCCACTTGTGAATACCCTCATGCATAACTACAAAAGCTATTTGATGTCCTTGAATACTACTCAAATTCCTATTTCCTACTACTAACATATGCTCAGACATTCCAGCATCAATCACATTTGAATTTGCACTGTAAGCATTTTTTGACACATTAACATGACCAGCGTACATAAGAGCTGAACAATTGGCTTGCTGTGTTAAAGTCAGACTCCTTTTCCTGTAATAATCTTCACATTCAGTATTGGACAGGGAGAAATCGAAGTCCTACTGGTATTCAATTGATGCATGAGTTGCCTGTTTGCATATACTTCATAGATTCTTGAAAGGGCTCAAATAGTCAGTCTGTAGACCCTGATCTCAAATCCACTTATCAGTCTCAGAGACCAAAAGAGGACTCAGAAGAGAGTACAGGTCAAGCACACATAGCATTTCTAACATAAACTTCCAGTCCCCAGCAATTTTTCAGATTTCTCAAGCTTAGTTTCTGCATCTGGCAATCCTTGAGCAGGAATTTCATGCAACTACTTGCCCAGTCTCCCCAAGAGCCTCTGCACACCTTCGTCAAGGTGCTTTATTCATTTCTGGAAAAGATGCCTCTCTATTCTGAGCCAGTTTTCTATAAGTTTCTTTTGATGATACTTAACTCTTGTGCTGAAAGAGACAATGAAAGATCCATCCCTCTCCACCTATTCGCAGTTTTTTCAACACCTACTGTTATCATCCTCAGCTGACTTTTTCCCGACACAAGACAGTCCTAGCCTACTCAGCCCTTCGCATACATCCTCTTCTGAATCTTCCCTGGCCTAATGCATCCTCATTGAGATAGGCGAGTCAGACCTACATACAGTATCCAAGGTACAGGTGAACCATAGATAAAATCATTATGATGCCATATAAATCTGTTTTGTTCTCTAGTCCTTTCCTCATAATTCCTAAAATTTTATTGGCTTTTTAGCTTGCTGTTGAGCATGGGCTGATGTTTTCATGGAACTATCCATCATAACCCAAGGTCTCACTCCTGAATGGCAACAGACAGCTCAGAGCCAATCATTTTATGTGAAGCTAGGATTGTTTTTCCTCACATGCATCACTTCACATTTATCTACACTGAATTTCATCTACTATTTTATTGCCTAGTCACATAGTCTCTTCAGATCCTTGTGTAATTCTTCACAGTCTACCCTCATCCTCACTACCTTGAATAATTGTGTATCAATAGAAAACTTAGTCACCTCACTGCTCTCCCTCTTTTCAAGCCCATTTATATACATGTTTATAAACAGCACAGAACCTATGGGACACCACTAGCAAACCCCACCTGCTGCAGTAGCCAAGCACTCTCCACCCCTCATCTGTCTCCTGTCTTTTGAACAATTATCCCTCTCTGTGCAAGGACCTCCCCTCATCCTAAGGGTTCTTAATTTCCTTAAGTGAGAGAGATTGTTTAAAACCAATCAGAATTTCAGAGAGAAGATATCAACTGAATCACCTCTTCCTCATTAACCACTTTATTTGAAGAGCTCCAAACTTTTTCTTCTATGAATACCAATCTATAGAAAAAGAAAGTACTTTTAACAGTTTTTTTTTTTTCCAAAGCAGCTTAATGTTGAGACATTAGGGACAATGCTAACAAGATGAAAGAGAAAAGAACAGAAACAGAAAATCCAGTTTCCCCTTCAGCTCTAGGACTGAAACTTTGTTCAGGTCCAACCAGGTAGCCTGACTGCTTCAATCCTCCATTTCCTGAACTACAACTAGCAGCCCAGCAAATGGTGGAAATATGAACTTGTCAGAGTTGGAAGCAACCTCTAGAGATCATCTGGTCCAACAACTCCCCTGCCAAAGCACTATTGCCCAGAGCACATTACTCAGGACTGCATCCACGCAGGTCTTGAAGGTCTCCAGAGAAGGGGACTCCACAACCCTCCTGGGCAGCCTGTTCCAGTACTCTGTCACCCTCACCAAAAGAAGATTTTCCTCGTATTCGAATGGGACTTCCTATGTTCCAACTTGTGTCTGTTGCCCCTTATCCTGTCACTGGGAACCACTGAAATGAGTCCAACTCCATCCTCCGTCAACCCACCCTTCAGATACTTATAAGCATTAATAAGGTCTCTTCTCAGCCTTCTTTTCTCCAGGTTAAAGAGTCTCAGCTCTCTCAGCCTTTCCTGATAAGGGAGATGCTCCAATCCCTTAATCATCTTTGTTGCCTTAGGCTGGACTCTCTCCAGTAGTTCCCCCTGTCTCTCTTGAACTGGGGAGCTCTGAACTGGATGCAGTATTCTGGATATATATAAAGCCTCTCCAGTCCTGAGTAGAGGGGGAAAATGACCTCCCTACCTGGAAAAAACCTGACCTGGTTTCCAAATGATTTATTTCTGACCAACGTTGGTGTCTCATGGGGCTCAGAGTTCTGTTGGTCTCACCTCTCCTATATGCAGTCACCCACTGCAAAACTGTCAAAAATGAAACCGATAAAGCTGCTCAAAAGACACAAGAACTATTTGTTTCTCTGAACAGCACCATTTCTCAAGAGCTGAAGGAGTGACAGGAGGACACAGAGGCAGTGGTTGCATAAGCCTTCTTGCCATAAGAAACAGGTTAAGCCTGAAGATAAATAAATCTTAGTAACACTAGATGTTATTTTGATATTTCTAATATACCCTGGACTCATTCAAAAACACTCCATGAAGGTTCAATTATTTTTACTCATGTATCCCAATTTGGCTATAAAGTAACAGCTACAGTAGTTTATATGGGATAAACATTAAGGGCTTTTATGATTTAGGCTTTGGAGTTCAAATAGATTGGCAAGAGTCTTCTCTCTGGTGCAATGACCCAATCTCACTTTGGCATGGCAAAGTGGGGTTTAACCTGACTAAACGAAGCAGTGACCCATTATTAGAGACACCTGCTTGCAATTATATCAAATGCAGTGACTCCACCAATTTCACCACATTATTCTTTTGGAAATATTTCTTAAAGGAAGAATGTCCTGCTTGCTTATGAAGCAAGCTTATTGTTTTGACCCAGCCATGGTGCAGTCAAGCACAGCCATAAATATACCTTTAGAGATAACATTGGCAGGGAGAGAAATACAGGACCACTTAGTGTGGGTGGTTATAGATATACATGGCTGGCTCCAACTATGTGCTCCAAACCAGTTATTTTTGAGCTTTACAGCTGTCTAACATCAGCCTTTGTCCACAGGAGTGAAGTTAATCATGGGACACCTCGTATTGCCTCTGCACACGTGTCCCTGCACCACAGCTGCAGGCTGCAGGAGCATCATCTAGCTGGGCTGTTAGGATCCACCATTGCATGGCCACTTTCTGCAGAACATCTCTGGATGCTACACCAGCAATCAAAGGGAGGGTAACACAGGAAAACCGGCCATGGGATTCTAAGTAATATGATCTCTGGAGAGAGTTGAAACAGAAGTTTTACAAGGTGAAAACTTTTTTACATATATATAGTTCACATTTGAATCATTCAAACTTCATAATTAATTTAAAAAGAATAAAGGATTTCTTTCACACTGAGAGCAGCTTACCCAGTTTTGACTCTTCAACATGGTACAACTTTAAGATGTAAAATAAACTGAGGGGAAATTTATGATTCAACAATTCAGATGTACTCAGTGGCCATAGAAGAGCATTATGACTCTGATTCTTTATATGTAATATATAAGGAGTTTAGTTTAGAGTTTGCTGCTGTATAAAGACCATGTACCTCATCATTATCAGAAGAAAGTATCTCAGTACAAAACAAAATTGAGGTTAAAAAAAAAAATCGCCAAAGCTAGATGTTTAAACTTGTTCTTCTAATACCCTCCATAGGCTTCCAAAAATCAACCTGTTTTCACTTCTGAGAATCTGGACACCACTATTTAAAACCCTGACTACAGATCTAAAAGCCTAATTTTAAGCACTCAGATTTGAAACTTGCAGTCTTATTTACTAAAGAAGAAAAATAAAGGGAGCAAAATACCTTGAAGACAATACTGTGGAAGGTATTAAGCTGCTTGCTTGTAAATCTCACAGTATGATACTGTTCACACAGTGAAGGAATAAAGTTCTTACCTTCAAACAAGCACTTAAAACTACAACACTTGAAGGCAACTGGGAAGATGAACTTACTGACCTAGTAATTGCTGGGCTCTTTTTTCAAAGAGCAGACTGAATCACAGATAAAAGCAGAACCTATTCTCCCATATGTATGAGCAATATCAATGAATAAAAAAATAATTCCAAAACATATAAGGGCAGTTTTCCTGATGAAGGGGGGTACGGTTTATTTATTTTGAAGGCATGGGAGAAAAAAATTTGTAAATTAAAATCTGAAAGGAAAAACACGTTCAAAAATTGTACCTTTTGAAATTAACCTTTACTTTTTAGAGGGGAAAATATTGTTCTAGAACATATATAAAGCAGCTCTGAGAAGTTTTTTGGGTTTTGTATCAAAAATGAAGCAATGATGTACCCTTACAGATCTGTAAGCACAGTTATGTAGGGAGGTTTCCCTTCAACTTCTTATTAAAATAGAGGTATAAAAACACTGCAAATAAAGTGTACTGGTATTGTTGAATTGTAAAAGTATCACAGGGTTTATGGATAGAATACCATTTGAAATCTAAATCTTAAAGCACTGAGTCATATTTCCAGGCAAAAAAAAAAAATCATGTAAGAATGCAATATTTGTTAAAGCATTATTAACACAACACAGTACTAAGCACAAGGGAAAAAATAGTTTACAGTACTTCTAGACTGGTAGTTACCTATGAGCATAACAATAACAATATTTTAAGTATTGAGCTAATATTCACATGAAGAAACCTTATGTCATTCTTCCCCCTTCCTATTTTCCTGTTTCTTTTTCTTTACTTTTTTTTTTTT
>VXBJ01006802.1:556220-618720 GCA_013400055.1 Nycticryphes semicollaris
CCCCCCCCCCCCCGGCAGGAGAATGACCTGAGAATAGCCTTTTTGTCCTCATCTTTCCCACTTGGAATCAGGCATTTTCAGCATTTCCAGGGGAAAGAAACACAGATTCATCAACCTAACACCAGCCCAGCCCAGCACATTTCTTTTCCCTCCCTAACCAGCCACACATACATGCCCCAGGACACACACCAGTGGGTGATTACCCAATGCATCTTCAGTTTAGCAGAAAAAAAAAGGAAATTATTGGAAGGAGACAGAGTCCTTTACCCATATGAACATCTGTGGAAACAAACTGAAGTCTTTTTGTATCAGAATGACCAGTAGAGTTAACAAATACATCCTCATACAGACAAATACATTCCAGTTAATCACCTATAAAGACACACAACAGCAGTTCACCAAATTGAAATCAGTACTCCTGTTTTGTAACCTAGCTACAACTTCCTAAGGCATTTTTCTGTGATTGTTTTCTTCCTCATCACATCATCGCCAGCTACATCTGCTTGTCTCATTTTTGCCTCACTTTAAGGCCCAATCCCCGTCTGCTGCCAAAATGACTTTTGGCAGTAAAGCCCAGCAGAGTAACATTTACAGATAAGTCCCGAGTCATCACAGACAGGAACATTATCTCTCCCTAACACTACAGCTGTTTCTGGGTTATCAGGGTTACCAAAATATTGTGCTTGCCCCTTTCAAAGTGTTTGAATGCTCCCTAGTTGAGCAGTAACTTCTAGAGAGCTACAGGTATGACCTGTGCTTGATGCACCAATAAAGCCAGTGATCTGCATCCCAAGACCTATCTTGGCTTATTCTCTCCAGAACCATAACAGTCTACAAACAGCTGATTTTCACTGAATGCTCAAAAGTCAGTCAAACAAAAGTCTCTGTGATACAAAAGATAATTTTCCTAAGATTTCAGCTATGGAAACCACTGCTGCAAGAGCCAAGTGAAAAAACTCAACTTTCTAGCAGTAAAAGAATAATCTATTCTTATTGATTTGACTTTCATGCAATAAGGTCTCCACCCCTCCCACTTCACGCAAGCACATGCAAACCCAGAGAAATGAAACTATTTCCTCTACAGTCTTGGAGAAGGAGAGGAAAGAAGGTTAAGTAAATCTGGTTTTAATTCTTTTTAATAAAAATCGAGAGGAATGCTAAGACCAAAGAACTGTGTATCGAGTCATGTCAACTTAGTGTAGTAATGCAACTGGTAACAGTAATGAGAGATTAAGCTGGTTTCCACCAGGTCAGGATCCTGATGTCTCATGAGACAAGTTTTTCATGGTCAGTGTTGTAGCCATAGAAAAAGATAGGTGTGTACAAGGGCACATGATTTAAAACATCATGTGCTAGTTAAGTACAATAGCCAGAACCCAGCAAATTAAGAGTTACTTTAAGTTTTTTTTCCCTTTGGTTTACTGTCTATTGTGACAGTTGGTCATAAATCGTGTTCATGTAGGCAGCCATTTCACCTGACAACAAATTATCATCTTCTCCCTGATGAGTCAGTGATCAATAAGACAGGAGCTAAAACCAGCAACAAATGAACTAAAAGTTTTTCCTTCTATAGTATATTGCTCAAATTTTCCAAAGTTGCTGTGTACCATGAAAAGCGCAGAGACTCTCATACATAGTACTAAAGACAAAGAATTATCGTTGTTGGAAAGACAGAGGGGGGGGGACCTTCTGCACTCAGATTTAAACATTGGAGGACAACAGCTACAACTCTAGCACTTAGTGAAGACTGATCGTTTAAAAACAAAATTGCAGACAAATATCTTTTTGTCAGAGATCTCAAAACTAATATTTTCATATGTGACAAAGCTATTTGAAGAGGTTCAACATAACATCCACTAGTAGAGAATCCCCTAATTTCTGATTAATTTATAAATCCTTCTTTTAAAGGGGTACAATGTATTTTAAAAATGTGAATGTTCCCAAATTTAATGAGTATGCATAACCTGGATCAAACTCTGCATCTTGAAGGCAGGCCTGGTTGTTACTAATTCAGACACACCCAAACTCTTGACTTCTTGGAAGATGAAAGGTGTTTTGGCTTTCTCTATTCAATACTGAAATTAAGAAAACAGCCAACACAATAATAATTGGAAGTGACACAAAAATTCAGAGTCAGCTTAGAAGAGAAGGTCCGAAAGTTACATACCACTAACAAAATATTAAGTTTTTGAATTTCACAGTTATCTACAGAATTTTATATTACAGTGTTCCCAAAGATCAATTTATTCCAATGCTGATCCCAGTCTGATCAAATAAAAGTGCCCAATCTAAATTTTTTTAGTTGGTTATATTTAGAAAAATTATGTAGTTAATAGAAACAGGTTTTTCCTCTTTCAGTCCGTGTTCCTTAGAGGGAATCAGAGGCTGCAAGGGCTGTCTAAGAGCTAAGGAGGATTCATAGGGGACCATTTAATCCTCATTGTCGAGAAAGACAGTCACTCTGCAAATTAGAACTGAAGAAAAAGATCATAGGTTATGGTCCAGTTTGCAAAAGCCTAAAATGCTTTCAATTGTATTGAAAAAATTAAATATTTTAAGAAAACAGAAGACAGTGAAAAATAAGCAGAAATGGCAGAAACGTTAAAGCAGAACAGTCTTTGGCTGTAAGTACTGTTTTATTCATACTTCATCATGAGACATAGGAGAAAAAAAAAAATACTTTTTTGCCAAATATCTATCTGCAGTTTTTTTTCCTGGCACTACTTATTCAAAAGAATAAAAAGGCTGGGGGGGTGGGGGATGGGGCAGGGGGAAGAATAGATTTTTTTTTACCAGTACTTGAAAAAAAGTTTAAGTTATTCAAAGTTTTGCTTTTTCTTTTGACTTTTGTTTTTTTTAAGATATTAGAAAACTCAAACACCTAGAACTGAATTACTAGAATGAGTGCCATAAAGCTGTCTAGATTTAACATTCCAGCA
Organism: Nycticryphes semicollaris; assembly: GCA_013400055.1. Taxonomy (NCBI): domain Eukaryota; kingdom Metazoa; phylum Chordata; class Aves; order Charadriiformes; family Rostratulidae; genus Nycticryphes; species Nycticryphes semicollaris. The sequence goes on from VXBJ01006802.1 coordinate 559,160, forward strand.
GCTATGCAAGTTGTTTCTCCACATAGAATCACTTCATCTTGATATATTGCAAACAGCAATTGCACATTTTACATGGTAGGCATGGTAAAGATGGTGGCTTGCAATACATGAAAAATCATGTCGAATTAGTAGATCCAGTTTTAAGAGTTTCAGGCATTTCTAAAATGGCAGTAATTGTAGTCAGGAGATGTTGAAACTGCTGTCCACTCTTTTCCTTAACTCAGGCAGTTCTTATCTGCTATCTCCTAAATCCCTCAAATTAAACTGATTAAAATGAATTACACAGAAGTCACTGAAGGAAAAATTGTGGCTTTAAGCCACCAACCAAGTTGTTTATATGTAGTTAAAACTAGCGCATTCAAAAGAGAAATGCCTGTTATCAAAATACAGAGGGGCAGTTCAGCATGCCCTGGTGTAACTGTACTTGATCTCCTTCCTACTTGTGTAGTTCCTGAACTACTCAGCACCACTCCACAAAGTTAAACATATGATCAAACTCTAGTGCTATTACTAGTGTATCTTTTTATTTGTAGAGCCTTCCTTGGTTGTGGTAGAATTCTCTTTTCACTGTTTTTCCCCTCTGTTGATTTTGCTAGGTGATATTTTCTGTACACATTTATGTCGTTTTATCTCTGCATTTTTTATGAGGCAAATACATTTGGGAATGAAACAGAAAAGACAGACTCGGATACATCGAAGATGGTTGCAGAAGCCTTCCGGTGCCAAAGTCTTGAATTGGCTCAGCTATCCTGCTGCTTGCTATTATGCAGTTTCCAGCTTCCTGAATTTTTTGCAGATGAAGTACATGAGGGTTACTCTCTTCAGGGTGACATGTAGTTATTCACTCAAGGACTCATTTACTCCTGTGGCTCTAAACCAAAGCAGCAGCAGCCGCCATCAGCTGCGTGAAAGAATAAACAGAGAATACCCATAAATACCTGCATCTGGCAAATTCATAAATAAACCTGGACTATGAAGTCCAATCTGGCTTGAAATACTTCTGTGCATACATACTGTGTAGCTTTTGGGAGGTAGGACTGCAAAAGAAAGACCTATAGAAATACACAGCAGAGTAGCAACCAAATCACAGTATGCAGCACTCACCAGGAACAAAAAAGGAGAATGGTAAGAAAAACTACAATACATGAAGATACATGGGCTGAAGAGAGGTTACTAGGAAAATAATTTTGCAAACAAAACAGTCGGTAAGTATTTCAGAGCAAAACCCATTGAGACACATGAAAGCAACAACAATTTATCCCTAGAGGTAGTTATTAGCTTAAAATCAGCATTAGCTTCTAGCTATTAAAAGGTACAAGTAAGCAGAGGGCATTGCAACTTGTCATTTCCTATGTTTTGTCCCTTTCATTTGCTAAAATCAGCTTAGAATATTTGGCCTTCCTGGCTTACATTGCATCTATCAGTGATAAGAAAGTTTTAGTCAGGCTAATACAAAAGCATTTCTATGCCAGTGAATTAAATTAGGACAGTATAAATATGCTTGCATTTCTGCAACAAAATGTGTTGTCTTAATGTAGACTGGGACTGACAATCTGCATCCAAACAAGGCTTCCCATTCTCCATGAGTAAAATTAAAAGTTAATTCATTTCATAAGGTGAATACTTGCAGAAGCTATTACAGTGTTTGTTTGGCTCTCTTGGGCACCTCTCCCTCACAGTTCCTCCACAAGCTGTGGCACATGCATCTCCAAGTTGGCACTGCCATGTAAGACTTGCAGATACACAGCAGCTGAGTATTTCACAATTGTTTTGTTAGTGTGGTTGAAATTTTAAACAACTTGTGTGTATTAGGTAACCCGTTACTGCATGCGGATTCTCAGGCTAACACTTTCAGAGGCTGCACAACACCTCCCTGCATGCTCCAGTAAATCTTAACTGCACAGCAACACTTCCATCAGCAGCGCAGGAGTGTGATCAAGCACTCCACACAGATCTGCAGCACACACAGCTGTAATTATGTGTGCTTTGAACAATTCAGACTACATATAAGATGGCACTAATTTACACCCTTCTCTTTTTTTGGAAGACTTTCCTTTTGTCAGAAGCAATTCGACAACTACAGCAAAACAGACTAGATCAAGATGCAGTACCTGACTGTCACTAACGCTTTCACACTGTCCCAACTTTTGATTCCTGTGTTTATCACAGTGGATGAGCCCAGAACAGAGAAATGATGTTTTTATTATGAAGTTTTGCATTATTTCTTAAGAATTCCAGCTGTAGCACGTTGATATACAAGGCAATGATTTTACAACACTTATTGGCAGGGTATTTCAGGCCACTCTGTAACATATATTAGTATACTCTACATATGTAAAAAGAGAACGCTAATAGTGGCAATAAAAAGGTGCAGAAGCTAACAGTAAACTGAAGAGATGTGTTCTGCAGGAAGGCTGAAAAGATTTCTCCAGTTCCTGGTACTACACATGCTACTTGCTAGCTACAGACTTTGCGTTCCTATGGATGAATGATAGCAGTAAGGAACAACAGTTCCACATTTTAACTGCAACACTTTCTCAGCTCCTTAATTTTCTATTTTCACTCAAGCTGAGAAGAGGAAGGCATACTCTGGTAGAAATTAAGTATAAAGGAGATAAGAAATTCCAATTAAATTTTCCAGCACACAATTATTTTAGAGACTCTTTCACTCATGTTCTTTCTATAAATAACTAGCTTCTCCAGCTCAGGATAAAGGCCTTGCCAATGATTGATACTATTTTCCTTCTCTTTGCCTTTACTATAGCACTCATCTCACTTACAGAGGACATATGTAACAACTGTAACATTCTTGGCTTTTGAATAACAGCTGTATTGACATGGTTGCTTTAGTTTGCTATCTAAAACCTAGGATCTATCTACTCTTGCATATAAGCCATTTGAGTTTTTTTGGTTTAGTTCCCTTCAGTGAGCTCAAGGCAATTATAAATTTTGTATCTTCTCCCTCAGAGCTGCTGATTCCCAGGCTGATGTGATAAAACCTTCAGAGAACTTCCAAGTTGGACTAATGAAAGGTTTAAAAATGACCATGCTTGACATCTCTTGCTACTGCATTACTTCTAAGGCTGTATCCTACATTCCTTCATCCAAGCACCTTCGCCATATCCCATTTAATCCAGTGTCTTCAAGACACTGACACCAATGATGTTTCCAGCTTCTGCGAGGTTTTCTGCAGATTCTCTCCACCTATTCTATGAACAGACTCCCAGAAGTGAACAGTCCCAGTACAGAAGTTGCTAGTGCCACCTATTCAAAATACATCCACTGCCATTAATCACAATTTCTCACAATGAATTATCAGGATGCTTGCAGTTGGTTACAGTCACTCACGCTGCTTAAGGAGATCGCAAGACAGAGGAACACTCCTCAAGCCTCACGCACAAGTTCTTTGTTGGACTTGCTTCAGTTTAAGCAACCTAGTGCTGTAGCTTCTCCAGTTTGTGCACACCTCTTCATATGGAAACATATAGCTTCATTAGAGTTAGGTACAAGTAGCAATCCCTCATAGCAGTACAAATACTCCTAGCTGCTCCCCATTACACAAGGTGAAAAATATTCTTCACAATACAAAGCCACACGAACAATCCTGATATTTTAGTAAATACTCTCCACTACAATGCACATCTGACACATGCTGAGCTGCTTGGGACAATCTTATATCTGTTTTTGGAATTTCTTTCATGTATTTTCCTTGATTTTCTTTTTCTGTGGTTCCTCCACTTCCAAAATCCTTTGTATGTTTAAATACATCACCACTGTTTCATCAGCTTTAGTCACTGTCTCTCAACACCTTCTCTTCTATTACTTCTTATTGTGACTTAAGCAATAAAATCATAGCAGCTACATTTGTATATCCTCTGAGCTGTCACTTCAAACAGCTGCAATCTGCTGATTGTTCCTTCTCCTCCCTCTATTCTCAACCCCATTTTTTCCTCCAAGAAGTTTGTTTGAAATGCCATTAATTTGTGGAATAAAATCTACTTTTAAGTGTACAGATCTTCTCGCACACTTTTGAGTCCTACTGAATTTCAGTAAGCAGGTTTTTTTTAAAAAGCCCACAGTGAAATTAGCATACGCTATCTAATAATTAATCATTGGAAAACAAGCTTTTCAGAATTGCTTCTATTTAGAGGAGTAACAGAGGGAAGGAGATCTCATTAACAGGTTGCTTATTTATGGATACCAAATTCTTTTTCCTGTGAAAACAGCAAAAGAGAAAAGCATCAGCACACTTTCCCGTTTAGAAATTGTCAAACTCACATAATGGATTTCACACAGGAAAAAGTCACTCCTCTTTGCCATTTACCTTTTTCTGATCCAGCATATAAAAGTTTACGCCCATGACTTTTCTTTCACCAGGTCTGGCCAAGCAGTCCAGTTCCCAGCCCTCAGTAGCCACTCTTCCCAACTGCCTTGCACAAGTGAAATAATTTTTTTTCTTTGAACCTAAAGAAGTCTTTCACATGGCTTACAGGTTAATAACCCTCCCACTACTTTTGGATCAAAGACCTCCTTGATGCAGGACATGGGTACCTTGGAGGGTAACAATATGAAGTGCTAAGATCAGTGACAAAAAGGTCATTTAACAGATTTAATCATCTTCAAAAAAAGGTGGCAATCATATAGCATAAGTGTGTAAACATTTACATATTTTAAAATTCACGTTCTGTGTTCACTAAACATAACTTTCCTGCAATATACAGATCTTTTAAAAATTTTCTAGACAGGTCACCTCTTTTTGCTATGCGCAGCAGAAGGCTCAACACCCCCATCCTCTAAATCATAACCTACACAGTGCTTTAGTGATATTCCCTCAGATCCCTTTCTAAGGCTTTCACTAAAAAAAAAAAAAAACCAACCAACAAAAAAACCCCCAACAACTTACAAAACTCTGATTTATTGTCACCATTTGTTTCCAAGAGCTTTATTACCTAACAGTAGACTTAGCTTGCTTCAGGCATTAACAACAGGACATTAGCAGGACAATTATAACACTCTAAAAGTTTAATTTGTAAATTAGTACAAGTCATTACTGTTTCACAAAATGAGGTTTCCATACAATTACTAACATATATTAGCAATGCCAATTTTAGTCTAATTGTGGGTTTGATTTAAGATGCTTATGTCAATTTTATTGACAAGCAGCATCATCTACAATATATTACAGATGACCTGAAAGTTTACAAACAGAAAGCTAAAGATACAGCTGTAAGTATACTTTTAGGTGTTCCCTATACTTTGATTAGTTTCAGGAACCAGACAGAAATGATGCTGAGGACAATTCTGGGAGGGGAATTATTGCCTCAATATATACAAAATGCAACATTTATTTTAATGCTCTACAGAAGTTTTTCTGCCAATGGAAGTGGACATAAATGCTTGCTGTTGTACTCACACAGCTTCTCAGTAAACCAGTAGAATTAGAGTGGTTCAGTGAAGGATCACAAAACTCAATTGACTGCAGGGGTTTTGCTTTCTTACATTCAAACCAAGCGACCACAGCAGTCTTATACCTGTCCATTTCCGATTTTTCTTTCTTGCTGTATTTAACAGAGTTGTTTGGGTGCTGTGGTTTCAGCTAGGATGGAGTACACTTTCTTTTTAGCAGCTGGTGTAATACTATGCTTTGTGTTTGGTGTGGGAATACTGTTGATAGCACCTTAATATTTTCATGTGTTACTAAGCAGTCAAGGCATTTTCTGCTCCTCACTCCACCCCATCAGTGAGCGCTCTGGGAGTGCACAAAAAGTTGGGATGGGACACAGCCAGGACAGCTGACTCCAACTGACCAGAGGAATATTCCATATCATGTGACATCATGCTCAGTATGTCAAGCTGGAGGAAGAGGAAGGGGAGACATTCAGTCTAATATCCTTTTGATTTCCCAAGTAACTGTCACACACGGAGCCCTGCTGTCCTGGGGATGGCTGAATACCTGCCTACCAATTCTTTGTTCTGCTTTACTTGTGTGCACAGCTTTTGCTTTACTTAAATTCTCTTTATCTCATCCCACAAGTTTTCTTGCTTTTACCATTCTGATTCTCTTTCTCATCCCACTTGCTTTGAGGGGAGCAAGCAAGTGGCTGCATGGTGCTCGGTTGCTGGCGGGGGTTAAACCACGACACTGGATTATGATTAGAGAACCATAGAACCATTTGTTCCTGTCAACCCAGTAGTAAAGATCTGCTTTTATTACGACAGGAATTTTACTCCCAGGCTTTCCAAGGGAGGCTTTACTCTGCTAGAGGCCATGAAAGTGCATCAAGTTTGATAGGTTTAATCTCTGATTACACTTCTGAAGCATGCAATCAGGCTGTCTTTGTGTCGTTTGCAGAGTAGTAAGATCCCAAGAAGCTACAAGAAGCACTCAAGAAAACAAATAATGTCCCTGTCGCATTCCTGGGAGAGAGCTGTCAGCCCCATTAGTAGAGAAAAATGTAGGTCAGTCAATATGCAAGATGCTTAGTGCCTTCGTTTTCCATATTATAAAGAGAGCCATTATAGATGACATACAGGCTTACAAGCAAATCTCAGAATAAGTGGCATAATGCCTGCTATTAACTGTGTTGGAGACACTTTAAATATCTCTATCAATACAAAACCTCATCCTTTCATGCGTCTACTGGATCTTTTTAGCTTGCACCCTTCCAAATCAGAAGAAAAGCCACAATGCAAGATGGCTCAAGTGACAGAGGCAGGAACATGCTGATTGTCATCAAGGCTTCTCATTTAATGGAAGCAGTGTTATCACAAGAGTTACAGCATTTGAAAGTGAGAGGATGGAACTTGTTTTGCCTGATTTCAAATATTTATGATGTCATGTTTAAGTATTATATTTGCATCCCATTTAAGAGATGTTGAAGTAGGAGGCAGACAGTGAAACAAATTATGCGGGGAAAAACAGATAAAGGGAGATGAAAGAACCAAAAGAAATTCAAACCATCAAAAATAAAGGACTAGAGTACTCCAGTGAAAAATCACAATAGATAGATATATACATGGCAGCTATTTAAAGTACTAAATTAAAGCAAGAGTGAGGGAGGTCATAATGCCTCAGGCAATGCAGAAGTCTCCCTTCAGCTAGCAAGGGACATATATACTGTCAGTCCATCACATGGAGAAAGTGTGCAGGCAGAAAAGAAGTGATTGCATGGGAGACAATGACACTGACTCAGTTCACCCAGCCAGGCTTCAGCTTAAGCCAGGAATACCTACAGGTCATTTAACTTTACCCATCGAGTGGGTTTTCAAAGTCTTTGCAGTATCTTCAAAAATGTTGACAGTATCTCAGTAGTAAACTTAGACACCTGAGAAGTCAAAGATTTGTGCTACTTATTGTAAGAATATGGCTAATCTCTAGGCAATGGAAGTCAACAGTATCCAAAAAGTGACTAGAGCCCACCACAACCTAGAGATGGACAACCACTGGGCATGGCCCATTAATTTAGTGGCTTTAATTCCATTCCATGGTGGAATTAAGACAACAATTGGCTTGATTATGTCCTCCTCTCACTTGAGCTTTATCATTTCTTTCTAGGATCATATAAAACCAGTTGTCAAAGAGCTGTATTTCATGTCTCCTGCCAACACGAGTCCAACTCTAATGTTTTTCCCTCTGTCTCTTTAAAGGATGGGTTAGGTTAATCAAGAGTTAAAGCAAGAAGTGTGTCAAGACTGGGGTGGAGATCTCTTTAAAGCAAGCAAGCAGTTTATTAGTCTAAACAGCACATAGCTACAAGGAAAAATTTCCCCTCATTTTATAACACCAAAATTGCTAGCATGCATAGGAGCTTTCTTACCAAGGAAGGTCTCACCAAAATAGAAGTTTGCATTGTGTTTTGCTTATTAAGCAGCCTTATTGTTTTAAGCAGTAGTCAATTAATCATTGAAAAATGTTGCCCTGACTATAATTAATAACTACAGACAAAATACTATCGGCAAAAAGACAAGGTAGATCTTGAGAAAAGCAAACATCTCCAAGAATAGATTTTTGCTCTCTTTATCACTCCTGGAGCTCACAGATTGCTGTAACAGAACCCGTGGCTGAACTACAAAAAGTAAGAAGATGGTGAAAAAGAAAAAGTGCTATTAAAGCACAGCTACTTTTGAACCTTTACATGCAGGAATAAAGAACAACTGCTCAAGAAAGAAGGAATGAACAGTAATACTTTGTAGATAAAAATGGATACCAAGATTATAAAATCACGTCCTTTCACCCTTCATACAGAAGCATTAAAATACATAAACTGTTATGTATATGAACATGTGTAAATCTGAAAGCCAAATTTTGCATGAATGCACAAATTTTCTAATTGCTTCTCAAACAGGTAATTTGCAGCCCTAGGATGGTGCGAATGGGGAGCGGAAGGAAAGAAGGAATAAATACTTGAACCAGTTCTTCAGACGCCACCAGATATCCCAGCTACTCTAAAGCCACAGGCTGGAAGACAGCTGAGCTGAGAGCAACTTGGCACAAAAAACAGGGAGGGGAACAGCCTGTCTCTGGTTCATGTCTTGGGAGCCCCACTCCCTCCCTAGCACCACCCTGCGACTGCCCAGGGCCTTCCATTTGAACTCCCACCACTTCTACAGGCTTCAGCACCCAATGGCCCTCCTGGTGGCTCAGTGTTGTTAGAGCTGCTGCCAGGTGAGCAATAACTGTGCCAGCATAAGGCTGTAAGAAAGGGGAGGAAATGGGACTGGAACATCCTTGGCAGTAGTGGCGAGGCACAAATTTGTTTTGTCTCATGCAACTGCCACTAAAGTGACCACCCGCTGGTGCACACCAGCTGAGCTGCTCCTAGGGATGCTTTGCTGAATGGCACAGATTTCAATAGCCTGGTCTACAACTAAGGGGCATGATGTAGGATAATACAATATATTTGCAAAACCCTCCCAGTTTTTACAAAAGCTTAAAAAAAGTCACTGTGGAACAATACAATATAGTTTATGAAGGAGTTCATTCTACAACAAAGATTATAAACAAAAAGGTATGTATTCCTTTAATTCCATCTATACAAACAGAAGTTCTATCTTAAATAAGTTACATTTAAAACATATCACTAGGCAATATTGTTATGCCAGCAAAAAAACTGTAGTATAGAGTTCACAAATAGAATTTCAAATAAGCAAAGATGACAGGCATAACTATGAGGAACTTGTTCTTCAAATTCATCAAGGGCCTTCTCCACCACTTTCGGTTAAATCAAAGATGGTCTTGGTCTTTGAGGTTAAATTGAATACTACTTTTTTCATATAACATTCCCACTGACTTAGAATAAGCACTCTCTATACAAAATCACTGACAAATATTTATTGTTTCCATTTTATCTATAAGAACATATACATCATGATATAATATATTCATTCCTAGCCTGTGTACATACTCAGTAAATATAAAGACTAGGAATATATGCATTATTCTGTGCTAATTTTGTCCTAAGAGCTATATATTTAACTCCAAACCCAATTTCCATTCTTTTCTTCGCAACACATTTCATATCTTAACTTATGAATGTGCAACACGGGATGTCATTTAGATGTCAAAGAAGCAATCAGCTGAAGAACACTATCATTCAGAAGCCATTTAGAGGCAAACTGAAAAGAAAATTTTTTTTTTAACCTTTAAAAATGCTACAGTATATTAGGAAAATAAGAATTGCTTCTATTACTGCCTGGAGTGCTGAATTTTTATTCATACTTAGGATTATTGCCCTTACAAAGTACTAAATTCAGCAAGCACTTGTCATAAATTACAACAGTGAATTCTACGTAAAGAGACATGCTACTGAACTCAAGAAGTGCAGCATAAAATACTTGAAGAGAAATAAAAATCCTTGCAAGCTACACAGAGTCAATACAGAGTCATCAGCAAAGTCTACCGGTCAAGCACAGTTTGTAACCAGAACTCCCAAAGTTCCCAGTTTTCTGCTCACTTCATCTATACCATCTCATGCAGCTAGATATCATGCTTCTCACTCCACCCAAGCTAGGAGACACCATCCCTCAATCCCACATCATAGTAAGCACATAGGGGACCCAGTGCAAAAAAATATCTGAGACCCAAAAAAACCCAAAACCAACCAACCAAACAAAAATTCCCTCTGATGGACAACCCACCCCTTAACATACTATGCATGCTTAGAAAGCATTCAGCTGCTGCTATTGCCCAGCTGCAGCCTCTCACAGAGTTCAAGGCTGGAAGGACAACACCACCCACACAAAAAAGGCATGGAAGGAAAGAGCTGGCCCAGGAATATATGCAAGGAGAAGGGCTTTTGGAAGAGAAAAAGAAAACCCACCTCCCAAAGCAGCCAGTGCAAAAGTATATACACAGAGATCCCAAGTGGACAGATACACCTGTTTCTGATTCTCAAAGCCAATTATTTTGAAATTATATTTGGTTCAGTAATAATCATTTTTGCTGTGCATCCTGCATATGAAGCTCTCAGTAAGCCCTGCAGACAGACTTTGTGCATGTCTCAAACACAGTGGTTTGAAACACTTAATCCATTAAAGCAACAGTACACAGGATGCAGTTTCAGTCACAGCTTTAGGACCAAGAAGTTAGGAAGAAGAAAGTGGCAAGAATGACACATGCTGAGGGATAAGCTATGGTCCTGCAAGGTAGGAGAGGCTAAAGGAAGGTATCAGACCAAGGTGCAGAACCTGTCACCACTGCAGGGAGCAGCAGCTTCAGAAACAGCACCAAGAAAGGGAGAACAGAAGGAAAAGCAGAAAAGTCAAAGGGAAATGAAAGTGAGGGACATTGCAAAAAATTCAGAAAGTATTGTGACATTAAGCTTCTTCATCTATCTGATTTTGACCATTCAAACTTCTTAGAGACATTTAGAAAAATTATTTTTGCATTGCTTGCATTATGCTGGACATTCACTAGCTCAACTCTAAAGTTAGAGGAATAGTGCCAGTCCTGAGAAAACAAGCCCCGCAACATCTCTAGCAAAAGTCATCCTGAAATGGGTTCTACTGGATTTATAACAGAAACAGTCACATAACAGTGATACATGGCATGGAGCAGCGCTGCTCCGAGTCAGAGTGAACAGAGAGAAAACTAACATTTTCAAACAGGTTTAAACAGAAATTCTACAGATATGAACGATGTTAGCCTGTGGCACTATTACAATACAAGGAAGAGCTGAAAGAGTTACAAAAGGATTTTCAAATGAAGTACAAAGTTATTTTTAAATTATATGAACTGCTAAGCACCTCGGTGCCATTCACACAACAACTTGCACAGCCTAGTAATCCAGTAAAGTCTGCTGCATCAGACACTTACCAGTCACTACAGGCAAATCCCAGCATCACTGGTAAGTGGTACCTTAAATGGTCAAGCTGCCACAAAGCAAGGAATTGTCCCTTGTAGTATTTTTATTTTTTATTTCTTAAGTTCTTAGATATATTTGTTTCTATTAGAATATTGTTGATACCTTTTTTATATTGCTGTGGTATTCAAATGTGCAGTTTGAGATTGTTTAACAAAAGGTTTTCCAAAGTAGCAGCAATCATAAATGTATGTCTTTGATAAAGTAAATCCTTACTCCATTTACACAGCCTCCAATTGCTCCTGTACAGTACTAAGTGTTTCCTCTTCCCCTTTTTAAGCCTCACCTAATGTGCCAATTTTGCTTTCTGGTTAGAGATAGAATGCTGGAGGTGAAAGATGGAAATAATCATGAGGATATTTTTGAAAACACATTCATCGAAAAAAAAAAACCAACCAAGTTTTATTAGTCAAAGTATGATGGCAGTCAGGAATTACACTTATTAGAAGCTTTGCAATGTGTACGCATCATGATTTAATCACATTTTGCCTCTTCTCCGTGGTACTCTGGCAATCATTTACTACAGACATCTATGATGAAGGCAGTATCTTTGATAAGGGCTGCATAAACAGTGTATGTTATATGCTTAAGTTTCTCCCCGCCTATTAGATTTCTATCACAGAAGGAAAAAGCATTCATTAGAAAAACACACTAAGTGCAAGGAAACAAGGCTTGATTTATAAAGGCACATGGGTGGGAGCACCCCCCCTGCTCAGTTCATGGAATCCAGAGTCCATGACAAGTCCACAGCCACAAGCCCTCTCCTGGAAGGAGTGACCCAGCCAGAAACCAAATCTTACACACAGACAATGGGCACAGCATCTCAAAGGAGCAGGTAGTGGTCATGAATTGCTGTAAGACAGTTGCAAGATGGCACAGAGTAAGGTAAGGAGGTAAGGGGTGGGGGGGAGGCGGGCAGAGGGGGGTGTTAAAAGGAAGTGTTGGTCAAGACAGAAAAAGAGTTGCTACAAAAGCAATCCTGACCTCAATAGGGAATACATAGCAGAGAGTAACACTAGGAATTTGGAACCTTGCAGCTAAAATAAATAGCTGTAAAGCATAACACATCAAAACAGATAATGTAGTTCCAGAGCTAAACAATTATTGCACTTTCTGGGAGTTAAGTCACTGCAGAGAAAACAAACAGCACTCACACATAGGAATTTCTGGTACAAATTCATAGACTTTGGATCTATACTGAAGCAGTGGACCTTTGGGGTAAGTGTCATTCACAGTATGATTCTTGCTGAGTAATAATATGGGTAAATGAAAACCGTTTGGGAAGGATGGGCTTGTATCATCTGTAACAGTAAATTAATCATTAGGGACCAATTCCTGTCTTTCAGTAAATATTTTTAGAGGGATGAAGGGAAATTGCACATTTAAGAGTAGGAAGTCTTTCTACAGCCATTTTCCAGCCCCAGACTGAAATGAAGGTCAGCCTTTAAATTCCCAAAACCAGAAGTCTATTGTTTGCCTTGGTTTCTTTACAGTCTTTTGTTATTGAGGCAATATTGAGGCAATCCTACCCCTTTGATGCCAGAACCATAAAAGTATTTTAAGCTTAAACATTTATTTTCAAACTCAAGTTCAAGTACTACTTTTTGTTACTTTTCTCACATGACCACACTTAATTGGATAGTATTATTTGACACTTAAAAGTTCAACCATAAAGAAGTTTTTTCGCTCACTATGATTCCAGATCACTGAAAGAGTATGAAAAACAAGCATACTGTTTTGCAAATTTTACCATCTGGCAAATCATATTTGACCTACTGAGCTTTCAATAGCTCAGAGGCAGGTTGATCTAAACTATTGCCTTGAAGGATTACAAGATCCAAAAACAATACTTCATGAGGAAATTTCAAAATCACACATATGAAGCTTTTACAGTAACAGTAATACTTAACATAGGCACTAGGACTCAAACCATGGAAAACAGGACTATGAATTTGACGCTCATTGTGCATGGTCCAAATAGTGATTTTGTGCAGCCTAGTCAGGGGTATTTTCATTGCTGACACTGAATTCAAACAGAAATATTGCTTAACACTGACAGAGTGGTGCAGAGGATACCATTCTTTCTAGATAGTCATCACTAGATCATACCTGGATTTATGCAGAGGTGAACTTCCCAGATGAGACTGATGCACTTTGTGGGAGAAAACGCCTTGTCCTGCAAAGAGATGCTCCAGTTGTCCCACTCTCCCCAGCTGTAACGTCTCTTAAAGGCACCCCAAAGGCTGTCAGAGGTGGGTGGCTGCCTGCCTCCATCCTTGGACAATATTACAGCACAGTAACCTCAGCCTGATGCTCCAGATGAAGCACACATGTATCAGCGCAAGAGAGGTTCCTACCCAGCAACAGCAAATGGCTTTTTTGGCCACACAAATGGTATTTGAGCCATAGAGCCAGCAGATTATTTTTATGGATAACGAGCAACAACTAAATTCAACTTTAATCAAAACTTTGTTAGCAAAACTTCTGGACTAGCTATATTAAAAGTCATCTAAGACTGTTATAAGTGAGATTAATTACTATGATATCAAAGAGAAGTTCTGTTCACAAAGCCCCGGTATTCTAATCTCCCTAAATGTACAGAACTCAGAAATCCTGCTGAAGTCAGGATCTGTCATGCAGAAACAAGACTAGTACTTTGCCCTAAGTAGTCTATGTTATATGTTGCATTATATTGCTTGAAAACAAACTGTATTGATAGGAGGCAAGAATAATTTTCCCTAATCTAAATATGTGGGATTCCAGGAAAAGAAGGGCAGACAGAAGGCCAAAAGCATGAATTATGCATACTGTATCATCAAACTCCTATCCTACTTTAGAGCTGGAGCAGATTTCACATGGAAAAAGAAATTAGGATAGAACATATATTGAACAATTTTCTCCATAACTGGTTCTTACTCACCTTAAATGTAAAATTTTATTTAGCTTATATCACAGGGAGACATCCTTATTAAAGTAGCACATTTACGTGGGTCCCTTTGAAAGGATTTAATGCAAACAAGTCTAAAAATAATTGAAGGGAAGACATTTTCTGACTGTTCTCAAAAGAGCTTAGTGAAGAAGAGGATAGCAGGAAAGAATTATTTTATTATATTGATTTTCTTGGAAAAAAAGGTAGGTCAAATAAACCAATTCTCTTTTTGAAAAATCAATAGAAATATGCAGAACATGAGTGAATTTACATGTCAAAAAGTGTTCGCAACCATACTGCAAAACAAAATCTGCACATTATTACTCTAATAAGGCAGGTAATATAAGGGACTAGCTTGGTTCATTACTGCACACTGCTATTTTAAAATAGTTTAAAGTGCAACATATACACAGTTTTCCTAACTTAATCAAGCCATTAATATGATATATGGCTGATTATGTATTACATTGCAACACACTAAAACACATTGAATCATAGGACATGACTGGTCTGCATCTGCTTAAAACACATCTATCTAAAAGTGAAAAATAGTTCTACACAACAGTGCAAAGAAAATTTATTTAAATCTTTATCAAAGACATGCATTCTCAATGTCCGAGACTCTTTCACTCTGACAAGTTTCAGCCATCACCCAAAAGCTAAACACACTAATTTCTACTGCACATTCTTAATATTTTGCTGGATATACAACTGTGAAGCAAAAATTAATGTCTACTAGTGCTTCAGCACTTGTTAAAACCTAAAAATTATACCAGCTTCTTTAAATTAATATAGTTTCACATCAAATAACCACAAAGGAGTTCCTCCTTTACTTGATAAATACCCTCCAGGGGATATCTGCAGTCCCAGGTACTTGAAATTGCAAGTGTTTTGGAGCACTAACCTCAGCTCAGTTGTAACAGTTATTCTTATTAACATCAATCACATAAAAATCAGCTATAGGACCAACTCATAGTTTCCAGTAAGACCCAAGTTGAAGGCATAGTAACTTCTGTTACAGCCTGACAGTACAACACGGTATCCAGCTGTGGGACTCAAGGGACACAGGTGTCCACTTGAGCCTCTTCACTGCAGAGTTCCAGCCACCTCCACTACACCTTCCACAACCTATGAAAGATGCATATATTTCCCTACATTTCTTTATAGCTTTTCTACCTTGGTCATTAACTTTGCATATATAAAAAAGTGTTTGCATAAACATCTACAGGGCTTCAAGGAACATCCCCCTAAATCCACCAAAAAGTGGTAAATAATCTACTGGAAATGAGGACTTACAAGTCAATTTTGAAGTTTTGTGACTGATATCAAAGCTTCTCCTAACTTTGCCAGAGGTAAAATTAACAAGCTCAGGACACAGATTGAGTGTCTCTCATCAGTAAATCTTCACAAGTAAAACCAAGAATGGGAACTTAGACCACTTCCATTTAATCACTCAGGTGCACACCAAGTACTTGATCCTATTTCTTCTGCCTTCCCCTTGCAGCACTGTCTGAGATTCAAACTCATTTATTTGCATTATTAAAGCCTCTTCTGAAATTATTCATAAGAGCAAATATAAGAAAAGCAGATAACCTTAACAGAAATAGCATTATATCCTCTACTGAATTCATATTGGACAATCACCATATAGTAATTAATAATTAGAGCCATAAAAGACAAATTTCTCACTTTTTCCAAAGAGTACAATCTGTCTTCCTACTGTTAAATGAACTGAGTACTGCCAGGATAGTCAAATTCTTCAAAAAGCTAACAAAAAAAGTGTTCTAAAACAATTAAATTGTCTTCTCCTCAAAAAAAAAAAAAAAAAAAAAAGTTAAGTAGTACTCCAAAGCAGTACTAAACATGTTCTCATTTCAGAGAAGGAACCATGCATTTACTTGGTTTCCAATAGCATTTAAAAAAAAAATAATCTTTTCCATAAGCAAGTAATTTTACATTCCTGACAAATAAGCATAGCAAAGTTATAAGAACAAGTGTCACTATGTAAGGTTGCACTCAGCCTTGCACAACGTTCATTATTTCCAGTAGAAATTAATGCAATTTCCCCAGGTATTCTAGAAATACTGTCCTTTGTTTCCCCATCTCTATTCTAACATGCATCAATCAGAAAGAAGAAAATTTTTACTTAAGATATCTATTGTGTAACACTCTCTTCAGTATTAAAAAAAAAAAAAAGCAACAAAAAAGCTACAAAACTCTGCACAGACCCCATTCCCACCCAGCCTTTCCAAAGCCCAGCTTCGGTCCACCTCAATGTGAGCAGAACCCAGCCACAGCTTTTCACTTCTACCATCTGAGTTTACTATGGGGAAAAGTCCAGACTTTTGTAAACATATCACAGTTCAGTGTTTATTTACAGCAATAGTTAAGACACCTCTGGCTTTCATTTTCCTTTTCACTTTTATTCTCCCTTTATGACTTCTGAGCCACAGAGGAAGGAAGGAGACAGAGGCAGGGGGAAGATTTGCTTTGCCAGTTGCTGCCACACCACCAGACTGCTCCCCCTAACCCTCCTGCAGATATTCATACAAGCATGAATGTAGCACCAGAAGGACAAGACCACTCAGAGAAGCAGCACAGAAACAGGTGATGGGATAACCAGGCCACTCACAGTGTGCTCAGCTTGTGGTCTGTCTGCAGAGCTCCTACGCCTGGACTGGAGTAAGACAAAAAGTGACCACAACTCCTATTTCTTTTCTACACTTTGCTCTGCTCTTTAAAGTTTTGACTTCCTGCAGTTACCCTATAATTGTCCTTTTCATGGCTGTTTCTCTTCATTTCCTTACCACTTCCTGTTCAGTTAATTTTGTTTTCCTACCTAGCTTTTTACTGCCTGCATATTTCCCCTTCTGCTACTTTCTCCATTTTCTTTAAGTTTTTTTCCACGTTTGAAAGCACCAATTTGTTTTTAGTGATGAAATCAAATGCCTTCACAGGACTACAATTTTAACTTCGCTTTTGTTTTTTAAAGGAACATAAACATTTATAACCACTGAAAAGTATATTTTTAATTATGCATTCACAACTGGCACACATAATATATTTGACTTATTTTTGTATATTTTACTGCAGAAAGTTTAAGTAAATACCAAGTAGAAGAATTCAGAGTATGTTACTCCCTGCATTCCTTTATCCTGGTAACCAGACATGAGTTTTATGTCACTCAATAGAGGTTCTTCCTGTTTTCTTCATGACTCTGTCTGCTGGGTATTAGAAAAATAATCAAAGTAAGGGCAGCATGCAATAGCGGGGGCGGGGGGAAGGACACACAGGCCTTTCACTCTCCATGTGAGAGAAACTACCTTCTCCATTATAACAACTGGCAGTCATTTACTGACATCAGTAATCCAGCATAAACTCAAAGTAACTACAGGGGAAGCAGCCACAGCCACCAGCAGACATTACCTGTTGCTCAAAACCGCATAGAAGTTCACCAACACAGACTGCAGCTTCCCTTGTCAGCAGCATATGGCATAGTTGCATCAGTACACAACTAGTGAGCTGGCAGATAACACAGAGAGTTTCAGTCCTGGTAAATTAGAATTAGACCTAAAGAAGCCAGTGAACTTCAAGCTGGCAAGAAAATATGCAGGACTTCTACAACCACCATTTAAAGCAGCTGTGTTTAGTTCCTCAGGAGTAGTCTTACATCACACAGTTGCACTCAGATTTCTTCACTGAGCTTTGTCAGTCAAACCTTATCCTAATTTCTTTAGAGTAAAACAGTTCTTTGAGAGCCAGTCTCATTTTTACCATGAGAGTGCCAGAGTCATGGTAGGGTTACAGAGAGCAAAACAGAAATATTGGTTTGATTCCATGTGTTTATTGCTCACAGAGGATAGTTTAATTATGCTGATCCCGAGCAACACTGCACTTGGTACCTACCCAACAGCACCCATTCAATGTTAAAAACCACACTACAAAGCAACAATTACAAGGTACACAAGACAGAAAACAGAGTGAGGCATCTGAAGGAAGAAACACGGATTCCTACTCCACTTCCAGCAGCTCCAGAAGAGACACTGCACCTCAAGTCCTACAGGAACTAAAGAACAGTCTCCATACTAAACCTACTAAAAGAAAAGCCTTCAGAAAGGCACCCCTCATAGCCATCACCATAGTGAACCTGTAAACAAAGAATCAAATTGCAATATTCAAAATGAGTAAATACCTGGAAACCAGCACAGAGACACAGCCCCATCACATTCAAAGCAACACCAAGCCAAACCTGAGCAAAGCAGCTCCTCTACCCCCTTCCTAGCTCTTCTATGTCTCTTGATCAGGGTAAGACAATGCACCTGCCTCAACAGCCGTGCCACCCACCCAGCTGCTCTCCTGCCTCCCCTTAGGGTTCATGGGCTTCCCTGCCTGCAGCTGGGGCTGTTGTAGCCTCCCCCGAGCCGCCGGGGGCTTTGGTTAGCACCAAGAACATCAGCAGCTGTGCCAGCCACCTTCTCTTCTAGCATACTGGCATTGAGTGGAGATGAGTAGCTTATTCAGCGTTAACAAAGCTTGCACAAAGGTTTACGCTTGCTTCTGAAGTAATGCTAAAGAGGGCTAAATGGTAAATTTAACTTTCTTATGCTATAGCATACCTGTAGTAATACAAGATCAGTGTTGGCCCAAAGCTTAAAGAAGTATTTCTCTAAGAAGGAATAGTCTTTAAATATAGCCTATATTGCGCTACGCCTCCTCAGAGTAAGGCTTTGTCTTTTTTACCATTAGAAATGCAATTATTGCTGATAATCTTTTAAATCAAGGACTGAAAGAGTTCATTGCAGACCATGTGAGACTGATGAATACAATGAAAAAAAGCCTCTTGAATTCTAATAGGAATAGAAATGTAAAAAATGCAAGTCCCATTTTCCTGCGAGTATTCTAACAGTCTTATTACAGGTTTATATGGAAATGTATCTCAATACAAAAATATCAGGCACATTTGTGGTAAATTGTATGTCTTGACAGACAGACTTAGTGACATACAATGTAGAATTAGTGACAAAGGAGAACAGACTATTTTTTTATGCTACTTGGTACTTACTGAAATGTATCAGGAACTTTTTAGTTGCCTGTTGTTAATGGTTAGAAGAGGGGATCAACATTAGTGTGTGATAATCAGCTGCAACTATGCAGGACCTGTGCACATGAAAATTTTTCTTCCAGGACCTGTTGAGAGCCCTGCGGTTGCACTGAAGACTACAAGAGAAGGGCTTCTCCCACTCCAAAGGTGACTCCGTAGCTGGAACTTTCACAAGGACGTCTTGCAGTTGTGTAGCACTCCTAGCCTTGCCTACAGTCCTGGGGCATAAAGAACAACTGTGTTAAAAATCTGGCTAAAGTGTTCCAGCTATCAGACTGGACTGAGAGGCTGGAGTGATAGCAAGGGAAGCGTAAAGAAGCGAGAGTAGTGCTCTGCCTTGTCTGACACAATGCTACTGTCCCTATGAAATACAAAATACAGACCTACAATGTGGTCCAACTGTATTTTACATCTTGAAACTGGCACAGGCTGGGGTAGAGGCAAGTACGTTTTCTTATAGCATGGAATTAAAAGGAAAATTTTCTGTATGTCCACTTTTTCTCTCCTATGACTGAAAATGCAGATAACTTGGTTTATAGAAAAAAAAAAGGAGAAAAAAAAAAAAGGACTAACATTCTTAACAGAAAGCAGGTATGACAAACTGTTTTTGCCCCAAATTGATAGTGGTTTGATTTGCTTTAACAATGAAAAAAAAAAATCCCAAAGAAAAAACATCAGGACAGACAGTTGTGTTATTAGCGAATATCATCTGGTTGGCAATTTCTCCTCTCTGGTGTACTTTAGCTAACAGGAAGAGTTTGCTGCTCTCTTGAAGTTCTCCTTTTAAACAGTGAGATTGTGTCTTACCTCATTGCTGAATTATCTCAAGGTAACAATACTGAATTCATAATGATTCTTACCTGAGTAGTAGGTGGCCACAGACTGGACACTGAAGGGGACATTTTGCTCTCTTGACATACTGTCTTCTGACTACAGTAGAAATAAAATGTCTTTGTTATAGCTTGCTCACAGGAATGTTTTCTGATCCCAAAGTCCTTACCTCCAAGATTCTCCGGCCATTCTGTTTTGTGTAAAAAGACAGAGTTTGGGGCAGCCCTACCCCAATCATTCCTTTTTGTAAAGTTACTTCTGCAACATAGCAGGGTTTTAAACACTTGTTGCAGGCAGACAAACTTTTTTTGAGCAAGACAATTGCACTGAGGTAGCACTGTAACATGCTTCTCTGGAATAAGGATCAAAATTCTCCAGATCCTTTTTCTTTTTTTAACTGGTCATGATTTTGAATTCATATTTTCCTTTCCAGACGTGTAAGTACATGGAAGAGCAGAAGAAGCAGCAGGGAGTGTTTTGCCACAGACTTTTTGGTTTTTTTAGCAACAGAAAATTCCCGCTTTCAGACAGTGTGCTGCCTGCACACATCACTGCGGTACAAGAGAGCGCTGCACTCCAATGTCCCCTCCAAGAGGTGGCTGGAGTGACTTCTCTCCGCCCAACTGCTTCTGCAAGACCTTGAAAGATCTCGCACTGCAGAAATATATCTATCAGTTCCCAGCCATTACTGGCTTTGGCTATACTGCAGCCGTTTATTATAATGGCATGGAGCCTCTCATGAAAAGAAATAGTTTTCTCATTGGAAAGCTGTACTTTGGTATATCTGTGAGACATAAGTAAATGAAATGTGTAAATAAACACATTAGAGTGAATCAAAACAAAGAAAAATTAAAACCCTTTAACAACTTAAAGTATTTTTAATAAATGTATCAAGTGTCTCATCTTCAAGTATCAATTACAGAAAATCAAGGAAATGGATATAAACACATAATAAATTCTGTGGTGCTTCAGTACACATTTGTTTTATAAATAATGTATTGCATCACAGCATAACCTTAATTCTGACTTTAAATAAATACTATTATAAGAGAACTCTCACTTTCTAACCATAACAACAATGAGTACTTCTGGAAAAGACAACCATAAAAAAATATTTATATACACATTAATGATATCTACTGACAAGCATCAAATGCAAGTCTGCACATATATATTTTCTTGGAATAAGAGGGAGAATACTTCAATAGACTCTGGTAGAGCTAACAGAAGTCACAGCAATTAAAAATACTTCAAATTGTACAGCCTGTTAATATTTTAAACTATTGAAATGTCTGTAAGAGTATCCATTAACATGTTGATGTAAAGAATCCCCAACAAACTGTCCAGGGTCATGACTGTAGCACTGTTGTCAAGTATGTACTTCTTTGCAGTTGGATGAAAGTGTGTTTATTAGGGGGCTGACAGCTCAGCTGCTATGTCCAGAAGTATTTATTTCTTTCATTTTAAAAAGCTTGTTTTCTGGTGATTTGTTATTACCATTTGCCCAATGAATTAGATTTTTAGGTTTGGTTTTGATTTTTTTCCTAGCAACTTCTCTGCAATAAAGCTACAGTGTTATAAATCAGAGGGAAACATGCGCATGGATCAGCTCAGCTGGGCTCTCAACAGTCAGAGTTACAGGAAGATTTGATGGCGCTGCAGCAGGTTGCCCCTTCACAAACTCTTTTCAGCAGCACTTACAGACTTGCTATGGGCATCTTGCCAGATGGCAGCACCCAAAGGAGTGTTTGCATATATTTACCCCTATTTGGCACCCTTTTGCCCTGCCCTTGCTACAATTCTCTGTACTCCTCACAAAGAAATTCAGAAAATTGAACCTAAATGAGATTACTTTGATAATACAGCACTCCTTTGGAGGCCACCTTTGAGAACAAGGTACGATACTGCAAATCTCCAAGCTGAGCAGGTGTGATAATAAATTCAAGAGCTGCGAATGTGTCACTGTGAATTCAGTTGTTCTCAAAGCTTAATATGTGCATGTTGCAATTTGATGATGCTTTATGCAACCGCAGGGTTGTTACTGTCAGAAACAATCTGTTTACTTTGCATATTTTCACATTTTTGTGAGCTGCCTAGATTCTATCTTCTGCAATTGGAATGAAGATTTACCAATTTATTTTATTTTTCAAGATGAGTAGCCTTGCAAAGGATCTGAAAAGGTCCCAGCATGCAAAATTTGGGAAAATTCTGGGGCATAATGATATTCATGAGGATTCAGATTCCACATTCATCTGACCTTGACAGCTGAAACAAGGCCAGAGGATCTCAAAGACCAATCTCCATGGGTCAGAAAACCCCAGGAACAGAACACACTCTTGGTTTGCCAGTTCAATACTCTGATATTGGATGGAGAGGCTCCGAGTGATGAAAAAACAATATAAATAGCCTGGCAGTAGCAATGATAGCTTTAACCAAATAAGAGATGGAGAAAAACATTTCTGCTGGTCCTCTGTCTGTGCAGCCTGTGGAGAAGACAGGCATTTGAAGAGAGGGTGGCAAGTCAACCCTGAGATTGATCACTGGGCAACAAAGCCCAGGCTACCAGCTACCCATACCCACAGGGCAGCAGGCTTATGGCAGGAAGGGGACAGGCAAGGACCAGAAGGCTTCCACCTCTTCTCCTGAGTTGGAGGAGCCGTTCTGAACTACTCTGACCAGAAGACAATAATCTGAGTCATTACCTGTGAGACCTGTTCTCACCTATGCTTGTCTGCTAAGATAGAGGATGCTCATAACTAGGATGTTAAATCACCATTTCTGCTCCAGTGTGGATGTTGTCAGCCGGGCTTGACTCCTCCCTATTGCCATCAATGGTCCCCTGACACGTGAGACTGGGACAGACTTGGCTTTAAAGCAGTTGAAAAATCCCACCTGAATAGCAATGCTGCTAACAAAGCCTGTCTCCACCTCTGTTAAACTGCTTGTACCCAGCCTGTTCTGCATGACGGCACACCTTTAGAACCCTTTACTGTTTTTACCTTTTTAACATAGAAACTCATGTCTAGTTTACTGTACTCTTAGAAAACCCCTTCCCGTGGAGTCTCTCAATAAAGGGATAGATAAACAACTATGATAGTAGAAGTTTTGTAAGTTGCTTATTTTTCTACTAGCCTTTCGGTCATTAAAGAAATCATCCTTAATTCTATGTAAAGCCTTGAAATCAAAAAAAGAACACCAGTACTGCTCTTATGGACTACTTCAAAAGTTAAGCTCCTTTTAAATGACCTTTTACATTGTTAAGTGAACCTTGATATCATATTTCACATATATATATACACGTTAGATATAAAATATATGTATAGACTGTTTATTTGCAGATCTGTAAGTCCCACCATGTCACTAGGAATGACACAAATGCACCCTCTGGAAAGTGGCCAGTCCACAGTGTCTGAGTTGTTTCAATTAGAAGTCATTTTCTTGAAGCTGTTAATTTAACCGGGAACTTTGTGAAGCAGAATCCTCCTGTGAGATATCTGCATTGTCAAGCTCCTGCTAGAATTTGTTCTTTACCCCATGCAATATTTGCAGAAAATACAGGACTTAATTACTTGCATCTAGACTGTAAACAGAATAGAAGTCAGGGTATTGCCTTCTTACATGAGGGATGTCATCCAAGAATGCCAGCAACCAGCTGGCATTCAAAAAAAAACACGTTGGTTCTTCAGTTCACAGGCCAGATTTAACTGTACTAAGAGGTTCCAACAAAAACATTGTACTCTAAATTTGAATCTGAAAAAAGTGAGTTGCAGAAAATTGTTAAAGATAGTAGTTAATAATACAGTTTTGGAGCCTTATATTTAGCTGTTGCTAATGTGACTGCAATTGCAGTTATCAACAATCTCCAGATACTAAATATAGTCCTTCGCTGCTATTTTAATAAGTGCCACATCTCTGAATTTAATTGATGTCATATAATAGACACAGGATTGTATTACCTGGCTATCACAGCCACCACATGCACACTCTCCACTGTATTTGCAAAAATGAAAACATCTTATTGCATATTTCCTCCCCAGTAGGAAAGCACCAGTACAGCTGGCAATATCCCCTTCTGCAGTCGATGAGTCCCAGAGGCTGGCTGAAAACAACAGGTTTAGTTTGCTTTCAGTCATATGCTCATTTGATAAATGCCTTCTCTGCGTTATGTAATCACAATTATTTCATAAACTTCAATATAAATTCAGTTAAACTTTGCAAGAAGCCACGGTGGTGGGAATTCAGGGCATGCTACACTTCCAAAGCAGAGGGCTTCATGGACTAAGCATTTAAAGGTCCTAAGGATGGATATGTTTAAAAGTGAAACAAAATTATGTATGTAAGAGTGGTTTTGCAAGCTAGACTTTAAAAGCAAAGCACTCTTTAAAATCTTCAGATCCACACTTTTCAAAAGTCTAAGTTTTAATATGAAAAACACCTAGAAAAATAAGTTTAAAATTATTTATACAATTAAAATGTGTCTACAGAACCACTTTCCAGGCTTTTTCAGTGACATGTTAATTTGACAAGATCAACAGTTAGTGCTACAGAAAATAATTTCAAAATTTCAAAACACATAATTTCTATTTAAAAGCAATAAATTAATATTAATTTTGAACTAAATTAACATTAATATTTTCTTGAACAAAACTTTTGTGTTTAATTTACTTTTAAAAATGCTTGATCTGCGTAAATAGTTCTTTGCTGGAGGGAAAAAAAAATAAAATCCAAATATTTGTAGAGGCAAGCTTAAAATCACATTATTTTTTTTAATCCATGAATTCTGTATTCCCGACAGCAAAGTTCAAGAGACAGCTAAAAAAAATCCCTGATTTTAGTAGCAGTTGAGACTAGTTGCCACTTTTCAGGAGATGCTCAGCAGCATGCAGGATTGGGCCTGCAGGTCTTGGATCAGTGAAAAAATTAAAAAGCAGCACATTCCTGAATGTTAGGTTCTGCTTGCTTTCCTTCTTGCTTTCTTTCCCCTAAGGCTGTCTGGGTTTTTAATCTAAATTTCTGAAGTTTAGATGATTTCTCTTGTGTTGCTTACTTCCAAGTTGGTTTTTAGATGTTGGAGAGAAGTATAACAGGACTGAGAAATTTCATAAACTCTGCTAGTATTTTCTATTTTAAGATGTTAAGCTAAATGCATTCCTCTTTTCAAAAGATAGTTTAATGAAAGTAAAAATAGTCCAGCAAGTCAATTTGGGACTTACTTTCATATCTTTTTCATTCAAAATATATTTGAGATTACACTACCAAAAAAGAAAAACAGGCTTGGTCCCTAGAAAGCTTAAGGATTGTTTACCCGTTTGCTTAATTTAATTTTTTTTTTAATGTGGTTAGCATCTAAATAAACCTTATCAAACATTTCTTACTCCACTGACAATTTTCTGACCTCCTAGTTGAAGATCTGAGCCCTAGCTTGGTTCATGGATGAGTAATCACAGCAGGTCCACAGCAGAACCTATCCTAGAACTACAAATATATCATCTGCAGCGTTGTAAATCAAAGCCTCAAAGAGCATCATTTAGCCTGAAGCTAAAATTGCTTGTTTATCAGATGGTGCCTAGCTTAGCATGGAGCAGTTCCTTGTAAATCTCAGGGACCTTTTACAGCATATACTTAAGCAAGCATATTGGCTCCTGGGAGACTTTCCGAGAGCTTTAATGACTGCAGACTGCTAAAAGATCGAGGCCTTGGTTTAGTTAAGTGGATACTTGTATAGCTTGGCTCCATTTTGTAAACTCCCAAAGATAAGGTGTCTGCTTTATCTGGGGAAAGAGCAAGCATTAGTTTCTTAGGAAATCTTTATATCCTAAGTGTTAATGTTCTTGTGGCTTTTGGTATTTTGACCTTTGTCTGCTCACTTTTGATTTACGGTGGGAGCAGAATCTTTTCCCCCTAAGCCCTTCCTATGTTTTATAGCTACTTTGAAAAGCACAGTGAAATACTTGCAGCACGGCTTTTAAAAGTAGGTGTAAGGCTGCCCTATTCATAAATACATTGTGCAGCTCAGGGCTCTCTAAGAACAAGGAATTAAGAAGACCACCCATTGTATTTCCTATTATCATTCAGTATTCTATTTCCTAATAAAATGGGTGGTCACAACTACTCCATGGACTGACTGTTTGGTGTAGCCTGAGTCAAAGACCAGGCTCTTCAATCCCGTTGGCACCCAGTCCCTCTGTGACAGAAAGGCTGGTGGCAGCAGTGGTAGCAATGGAAAATCACCCAGGCAGCTCCCCTTGGTTTACCGCTTGGAAAAACCCTCACTGTGATCATGAATAACACATTGGCTGGATTTACCACTAGGACACCGGTGCCCAGGCTGATAGATACTTGCTGATAGATACTTGCATACACTTGATGTAATTTGCTAATTGTAGAGCTTGTTATCTGGGTCTCTCACTTTTTGATTTGAATTAATTAGAGTTCACCTCGATACAGCCACCTGCTGTGCTGTCACACGCAGCATACATTGGTACAACAAAAACAAGGAATTTTTTTAATAGGCTTATTCAAGCAAAATCTGCTCCCACTTAGATGTGTGAAATGGCATCACTACAATGTCATAGATTAAAAAGGGGAACATCATTTATTTCAGCTGGCATGGTAATGATGCAAATGAGAGGAAAAAATGGTCCATTGCATTTATAGGCAGAAGACCCAATGCATTTAAAATCTAATTTGACTTCACCAATTATTCAATATCTTTAAGTCTTTCTCACTTTCCGTATTTTTTTCCTTTCCCCAAGCTAAGAGCAAGAAGGTCTGATTTCTGTTGCTGTTAGTAGTGGTGTTAACATGTCTTAAACCAAGAATTTTCGCTGATCTTTTGTGTGCAAACCTTCTCCAGCACCAATGCAAGGATTTTCCCATATTCCTGTGGGTAAGTACACGCTGCTTACTGTAGAGCTGAAAATATATTCCCTTGCTACACGTTTTTCAAATAGAACAAATCATTATAACACACAGCTAAGGAAAAGCTAAATAACTTTAAAGGTGCACAGAAGCGGCTGTCTTTCGAAGCTGATACTTTCAAACTACACTGAAAAATGTAAGTTTTCTTTTCACTAGGTATTTAACATTGGCAGTGGCAGAGTTATTTGGAGATGCAATTGTATTTGTTTGTTTTCTTACACTTTAAGAACAGTATTGAAAACCAAATCCTATTTTCATATACACAGCCCAAGTAAGTAGGATTTTGTACAAAAGTCGCAAGAACCTCTGAAGTACATCTGGAGTTATTTTTTAAGCACAGGATCAGTAATGGGTGACATATTTACTCTATTACTGTGTACAGATATTTGAGCTGGCTTTGAACTACCTTTTGCAGTCTAGACTGGGCTGCCAGGAGCTCAGAGCAAAATAACTCACCCTGGCTGCTACAACCTGTGGGCATACTGCTCTTTCCCCTAAAACTCCACTTTTTTTCCCTGTTCAGTATCATTCACTGTTCTGCATATCATCTGGATGTTCAGTCAGGGACATCTGCATGTCTGGACATAGAGAAACTTCTTTGAATCTGACATGTACTCTATAGGAGATATTACATCAGTACTGTTGATAAGAGAAATTGTGATTGCTTCTGATTTTTATTGGAAGGCAAAAGAAAAATCAAACAGGAATTATAGAAAGAAAATTACAACCAGATAGCTGGATATATAGATATATTGTACAGCTCATATCAATTTTTCTTTTTGAAAATAATTTGTACTGAATCAGTAGAGGGGTTAAAACCTAGATTATTCACATATGGCTACTGCTTGCACCAGCAAGGGCTGCTTCCAGGAAAGGACACTGTGCCATAGAAGCTGCAAATTCCACACAGGACTTTGGGTAAACATTGCTGCCTTAGCTAAGAATTTTGGGTGTAATTTCTTGAGTTGCAATTATGCCTTTGGATACGTATGGGCACAGAATGGCAATTAGTGGCAAAGTCAGAACACTCATTTTTGTTTTCCCAGCTAAAACACGTGTAAGAGAGAGCAACTTCCAACACAGACACAGAAAAACCCAAAAGCCCTGTGCACGCAGGACTGCACTACAGACTGGAGTAAGCAGGAAAGCAAACAGAAATATTCTGTGATGAAGGCTGCAGTGTGACTTGAACTTTGAAACTAAAGAACTGCAAGAAGAGAAGGCTTCATTTAATAAACATTGTCCAGTTGTTGATGCAAGTTGTTTCAGAGAGAGCTTAACACAGAAAGTCCATACAAGGGAAAAAGAAGGCATTTGAGCCTTCCCATCACTGATCCTACAGTTGAATTTAGCATTTGGTCACTGCCCTCCCTTTTTTCCTTCAAATATTGTTGCCCCCATGTCAGACTCCCAGGTGTAGTATTGCCTGACTCTGTCACTTAGATTCTGTTTCGATTTCATATCTGGAGTCTAAATCCTTATTCCAGATTTAAATCCTTATTCCATGCAATACAAAATATAAAATGTACGAACAAACTCATATAAAGCAAGTTTTTCAACCAATATATTAATCAGAGGAAGAATCATAACTATCCGACAAAGGTTTAATCTCCTAAGGCCTGTGAGGTGAAGACAATCCTGGACCCAGTGAAGCTGAGTGCAAAAACTCCACTGAGTCAATTTGCCTCAAGAGCTGCTCCTTTCTGTGTGGCTGTATTCTTAAGAGCATCCATTACTTCAAAACATGTTGAAAATCAATATTTTTGTAACTATATAGAATTTATTGTGTTGGTGTTATTAAGAACTAGAGCAGAGTTGGAATTTAAAGGCTAACAATTTTAAAACAGACAAATGGTGCTGATTTTTAACAGTGAGGATAATGAATCAAACTCCTACACGCCATAATGGTTTCTTCAGCTCTGGAAACCTCCTAGGTGAAGGCTGAGTGTGGCTTTGCAAGGTTCTCAGGTCAAACAAATATCTGTCCCAGTGCTACAATAGTGGGCTAAGTTTATCAATACATCGATAAGAAAATAATAGATGCTAAAATTAGGTAGTCCAGTGATCTCTTCCTGCACAGGCACCTGGGAATCAGGGGAACAGTTTCAAATACAGAGAAACTGGGAAAGCTACAATGTTCCAGTTTAACCTAGCTACAGAACTAGTTCTAAATGGAAGAAATGGCTAAAATAATAAATGCTTATTGAGGAAGACTATTTCTGAAATGCTCCCACTGGTTAGTCGGTAGCTGTGGGACTTCAAAGCGTTCCCACATCTCAATATAATTTTTTTTATGCAAGTAGGTTGCTGTCATTGACTTCACTGGGCAAAAATTTTAACCCAATTTTTCCAGAGAATAATGTTTTTAACAGACTTTACTGAAGCGTTTCGCAAATGTGAGCCATCTCACAAGTAATGAGTTTATTACTCACAAGTATGAGTTTATATGCAATTGGTTTTGGAGCAGACATGACTAACTTCAGCACCATAAGGGAACAGAGGGGCAAGCGAGTGAGACTGGTTTTAGGGCAAGCTGGGGAATACCGGGGTTATTTTTGCCCACCTAGAAGCTTCAAGGAAAACACTTTTATTTAGACTATAAGGTCATGCGGTGGCAGACGTGCAGTGCCCACATTTGTTTACAGAGCATGTCATAATTACTGCTGTTAAAATAATACCACTGGAAAATGTTTTACTGATATTTTTTTTTTACTGTTTGATTAGCCTTAGGGGATAACAAACCTTCTCTAAACCATGAAACCTGTAAAACTCTTTGCTTTGATAAATCAGCACCCCCTCTTTGCTTTAGCAAAGCCCTGCCACCATGTGCAGAGCCTAGTGAGAAGCAGTGGGAGCGGCTGGGTCCCGTACCTAGACAGCTGCCATGCTGACACCTGCGGGGTCTGTGCCATCAGGGTTTCAGTGAAACTGCTGCTGCTGCTGCTGTATGGGTAAATAAAACAGGAAACATACTTTCTCATTTTTCTTTGATCTTTAGAAAAATGAGAAGAACTTGCTGAAGAGTAAACAAACAGTGATTTCTGCAAGTCAGCTCCATGGGCGTCTGGTGAGACTGCACATCACTTGACATTTCCATACATATGGAGGGTGGAAAATATGAGATCCTACCTTAAACCAAGGTAGGATCACTGCACCTACAGAGAAGGAGTTAACAGTAATACTGCCACACTTAGCTGTCTCTGAATGTCTCCTTAGGAATAAAAGAGGCTTGAGTTTCTAAGAGAAGCACAACAGGGAATCTACCGTGTCCCTTCCATGTATTAGCACAAATAACCTCAAGCAAATTTTTTCTTCTTCCATATTTCCAGTCAGGTCAGTCTCATTAATGCCACCCAGGCACCAGCAGTAAGGTAGGTGGCTTGCATTTGCTGCTAGTTACTTATTTACTTATTTTTACATTGATCTGTGAATACATCCGGGAGCACTTGCACCATCTGCTGCGCATTTGTCAGTCACTGAAAGGAGGGTGGACATCTGGGGATGTCACTGGGTTTTGTTGACTTTCCCCCACTAGAGCTACTGTTTCCCTTTTAAGCATGAAGTGAGCAAAGAACCTAGCTGACTGTCGTGCAGAGGAAGAAGGGTGTATGTGACACTACCTCCAAATCCTCCAGGTCTGAATCTTCTCCCAAGCTTCCTGCAACTTTGTAGAGCTCAGAGAATAAAAACAGCATGAAATGTAAAAAGATCAATCTTAGAGCTCCTTTGGAAATGAATACCATCATTAAGTAGTAATACGACAGCCAAACTGAAGTACCTCCCATATGTCCAGGATACCACAAAGCCCCAGATTTGAGAAAAATCACATAATTTAATAAGGTGCCCTGAATTCTGTTTTAGCAGCTGTTGCACACCCATAGGTGCAGATGAGGAGCACCAAAGCTGCCTGCCTGGGCTTCAGAACCAGAATGTTTATTAATACTCTTCAGAAAAACCCCATTTTGTCACAAGTAATTAGGCCTTATCTCCCCTTTTGCCTGTGTATCTACTACCTACACACTCACAAATACCCTTCTTACAAGCATGGTCTACAGAATCAACACTGTGCTACCAAATATTCATGTTTAAACCCTGATTTTTGGGACAACTGAAAATAATAAAAGATCGGTTTCAACTTTAGAACTTCTAGCTTATTCGGACTACATTTGGTTTGTGTTTCCAAGATAAGCCTATTAGTCTGAAACCTAAAATTTAGATATAGTTATCTGATTCCAGCTACTGGTGTGCAAGGAAAAAAGGTAACATACGGATATTATGAGAAGTAAAACAACCACTGCCAGCTGCCAGCATTTTATACTTCAAAGTTACCCAGCTTTATGCAACCTGCTCGAGAGAAATGTCAAATGCTGCCATAAGGACATCCCTGTGCCGGGAGAGGAAAGTGCAGGCTCGAAATGAAGCCACTCAAGGTGTGCTCTGAGGCACAGGGTCCTCTGGCCAAAGAGGCATCACGCTGTGGTGCTCAGCCCCTCTGGTTCTGAGGGCACGTGGCTTTCACCCACCAAAGACATGGTTTGTTGAGGCTAGTGTAAAGTGATTGCACCTTCTAAGCACAGCTATGGCTGTGCCTGATCGTAAAAATTCAAGTCTGCTGGAGCTGAAAATTTGCTTGGGTAGGTTTGTAGAGCACACCTGCATACAAATTTTTCACATTTTCCTAGTGGTTTGCCAGATGGCAAACCCTGCTTAGAGATTCTGTCATAAAGTTTTGAAAAATCTTTTATTTCCTACCTCTCACAGTTCACAAGATACATAAAAGGAAGACGTTTCTTTACCGTGACACTCATCAAGCATTTTTGTGAACAGTAAATAAAGAGTAAAATAACATTGATAATCTTGCAGTTCAGTGTCTATAGTAGCAGACATTGCTCAAGATCACACCAGTGGGCAGTGGAATGATCTGCCTAACACACACTCTGCCAAAACATGTTACCCAGGAAGTTTTGTTTGCTTTGCTTTTAGTTCTACAGTAGTACACCAAAAGGATTTCAGAATTAACTGATGGTTTGCAAGCTTTGCTAGCCATAAAAAGTCCAGAGATTATTGTAGGCACTGTTCTTGAGGCAGTTGTTATCACTATGCTCTATAAATATGTTAGAATAACAAGGTTTCAGACAGTCACTGTGACCACCGTTGGGATCCTCTATGGAGAGGGAGGGAAGGAAAATCGTTTACCCACCTTCCACGGGCTACTGCAATAGCCCACAGCTCCTGCTGTCTCCAGGAATACAAACTAGGAATGGAGTGACTGTATGTTAATTCAACAGTGTAATGCTATCAAACTTAGGTTTTTTTCAGAATTGTCTCTTACATTTCACTTACTGTAAATCATCAGTATTAGAAAACATCCAATTGCAACCAGTTCCCAAGAAATCCAAGAATAGCTTTTGTTTTGATGTTTTGATAACAGGTATGCAGATACACCCTTGCCTTCAAATTTTACTTTTCTGTTTTCTTTGTGGAATTTTTCTCATCATTTTTCTGCTCTCAGCCTTGCTACCTACAGGATGTTGGCAGAGATGAGATATACATCTTATCCTCGTGTCATAAATGAAATGAAAATAAATACTGCTTATCACTTGCTCTTGGCCTATTTTCTATCTCATTCTGTTGCTTCTCAGTGTAATATACCATTACAGCCTTTTCTGCCTGTGCAGGAGTCGTGGACGGAATTTCCACTCTAAAATGACTGTGAATTTCAAATTCATCATATACGTGCATAACAGTTGGGAAAAGGAGAATTATAGAGTTACCCAGAAGTGTTTTCCGGTAATGAATTAGGACTAAAAGAAATTAATTAGTATCACTCCTCTATCTGGATTATATTCAGTAGGATATAGGGTGGTGGAATCACATGATAGATAATTTAATGTTTTATAGGGGTCATAGTTAGAGAGGGGGTCATAGTACAAATCCAAAATGCTCAATACTACAGGCAGTTTAAAAGGTATGCTTGATTGGATGTACTGATATTTTAATTCAGTTCTTAAGGTTTCTAATTTTCTATATGAATTGTAAAATAAGAATACAATAATGGGGGTTTGTTGATAACAGTTTCACAAATGTCAGAGAATGAAATTTTTGTTTGTTTGTTTGCTCGAGGCAGAATGAGCAGTCCATTCTTTTGCTTGACCTCTGTATATCTGGAGAATATGTAAACATATTGAAACTTTGTTGTGTTCTACAGTGAGGGAATGAAGTGCATCGATTGCTTGCGATTATTAGCTAGAGTGGGATAAGCCTTCTCCTTATTATGCAGATTAGTGAAGCTCTCAGTTCCAACATATTGTACAGATGCAGGAGAGCAGCTGCTCTTACAGATGGCAAGTACACAGCTCCATTAGTATGTATCTATTGTCTGCTCTTGGCTTGTTCAGAGGATGGAGAGGATGGGTAAAGAGGAATTGTTACACAGTGAAATGTAAAGGAGAACACACACTCTTAAAAATCCATACCCAAGAGACTATTTACCCAGCAGGGCAGACAGCAATCAAATTAAAAATCTACCCTAAATAAGGACTTTCATATGTCACAATTAAGCTTCTCTAGTTTTAAAACAGACTAACCATTAAAATCAAGGAATGGAATTCAAATTTTACAACTACTTAGTATTAAATAAAAAGAAATCCTGGAAGGTTCGTTGAAAAATTGGTCATGTATTTGGCCCGCCCAAAGATTTAACAGCACCTCCCCCCTCCAAACACACCTCACTACCCCAAAGAGCAAATCCTCACTTATTTTGCATAACATAAAAGACAGAAAAGCAGAACTGTGCTTAATTTATTAAAATTTTCACCATCATAATATAGCATTTCATGCAATTTTTTGCATTAATGAGAGCTGAAGCAGCTAAATTTAAGTTAGTATAGACAACATTGATTGTGCATCTATGTCAATTATACTTTGCAAAAATGCTAAACAGAACATTAGTTAACCATGTGGTATTTTTAATGTGGAGAACAATTCCTGAGGAAAGATATAGCTACAGGCTGACCTGCTGAAAATAGAGTCTAGTAAAGGACAACTATTTATAATGCATTCTGTGGCTCGATGCACAAATTACGGCTGTACCAGAAGGTTTTATGGTATGCTTCACATACAGTTTATTTGTATTTAGTACAGGGATGACTTACAGTGGAAAAGGGTGATACGGTACAAATGAAGAAGGTGTTAAACCCAAAATTATGGTCTCATTCCAGCCTTAAAGTCTGGGAAGCCAAAGATGCCTAACCAAGCACAAAGAAAAGAATAAATATGTAAATATGTAAACAGACCCATCAGGTCCATATAACATTTAGGAGTTCAAAGTCCTTTGTGACAAGTCTTTCACTCAAGGCAATCTGAGAAGAGGACTTGGCTATGAGCAAAGTCAATTATATCTGTTCTCGTGATGTGCAGGGTCTGGAGATCAGCTGCACCGTGGCTGGGCTACAGGGTGCCCTTGCTGCCCTTCAGAGCAAAGTATGGGGTCCTCTGTGTTCAGGGAGAAATGGCTTGATTTATATTGAGCATAGATTTTACAAGTAAAATACTGAAAGGTAAGACCAAAGCAAAGTGCCATTGGCTTCTCTCTCTGACTCCTGCCCAGGTGGTGGAATTGCAATTAGTCATCTTATTTCATTTTGGCTTGAAAACCAACAGTCTTCACCCAGCTGATGGGTGAAGCTGCTGTGTTTACTTGCATCCTTCTTCTGAACTTCATCTGGAAAAAAAGTCCCTTTTTTGAGAACATTGTGTGAACATTCAGTTTCAAAACATAGTTGAAGTTTTGCAAGAATAAGATATGAAAATGTCAGGGGAAGAAGCCTGCTTTCAGCTGGCCGAGCACAGAATATTTTTCTCCCACAAAACCAGAAAGTATAATTTAATTTTCTTAGTATCTTGGCATTCACATAAATTCATAAATTCACATTCACATTTAGTATTCACATAAAAAATTATGTGAATATTAGTGGTGTCAGGCAAACCAAATACGCATCTGCTTTTCTAAGCTTGATCCTGTCAAACTGCGTATCTGGGAAGAGATTGTTCTCCTTCCTATGAAGTCTTACTTCCTAACTAGCTATAGATTTACTTAGGGAGGTTCGAGGGTTTGGTTGATAAAATGAAAATTTTCAGAAAGTTGAATAACGGGTCTTTCCTTCTAGCAGCAATGATTTTGACTTCTGCCTAACAGAAGAGAGTAGCTATGCCAGGGTGCTAGGGTGGCTTTCCTGCTCTATCTGCTCACAGGCAGTCCAGAGATAAAAGTTGAAAGTATGTCCAGGCACTCATGCTGTGCACTCTGAGTCTAAAATAAATTTAAAACAGTTTTGAGCCTCTGGGCCAGGCAGATATGCAGAGCGTGGATGCTGAAGTCTCTTCAGACAACGAGCTGTGTGAGCATCACCATGTCAGGCAGCATCTCAGGCAGCCCCTGTGGGAAACTCCAGTGTCTGGAGATCTATAGATTAGCAGTACATTCAAATTAATCTTGTATCTGGTCTCACAGATTAAATGGATACACTTGAAGGATTTTGTTTTGAATGAGTCTTACAGGATTTGGGCTTAGATGAGAGCAGAATTTTTACTTTCCTCCCAGACACATCCTGTGCATCTGAGTCCACAGCATGCAGCCCAATCTGAGGACAATCGTGCAATCCCATCAGTTCCCCTCTTCTTAAGGCTATTGTTTCTATGTTAATCCAGTCATAAATAAGTCCTCAAGTATCAGGAAAAATTGTTTGTTATTAATTATATTATTAATTATATTATTAATTATATTATTAATGATAAAGATATAATCATCATACAAAGGGAACAGGTTTGGGGAGAGAAAAAATTACACTGGGTTTCTTCATTCCAAATATTTCCTAGGTAATTCATTTTCTCCTTTCCACCTGGTTTGGGGTTTTTTTTTTAATCTTTGATGGACTGTTTTTTCATGTTAATTGCACCTAAAAGCCTGTGCTTCCTTTGCAGCACATAACCATGAATTCCAGTACTAGGTCCCAAGACCAATGCTTAATAATGAGAACATTATCCTTTTGATACTTTTCTATTTGGTAGTTTATCTGTAACAAAATGTACAGATTACCTAGAACACATGAAAGAGCAATGCACTTCAAATTGTAGTTTTGAGGGGTTTCCAACACTATTTGAGATTAAGATGATTTTGTCAAAACCTATTATGTCTTAAGAAATATTTGAATTTAGTTTCAAGATTAAATCTCCAGAGGCCTTCAATATGAAAAAATTGGGAAAGACAGGGATCTATCTTTGTTCCGAATTTAGAGGGCTTTAATTCACCCAATCTCTAATGCTAACAACCAGGACCATGCCCTAATTTTATCTCCTGACACTGTAGCTGGTTTCAGGTCAATACTCCACATATACCACAGTCTATACACGCATAGTGCCGTGCTAATTTGCAAATTTCTAATACTTGTGGTTGGGACAGTAATGTTTAAGAAGTGGGCAAGCATAGAAGAGAAACTTTAAACAGCACAACACAAAGAGAGTAGCATAATTCCTGCTCTGAAACATTTTTCATACTAACTGCTAAACACAATGCAAAGCACAAGCAGAATTGGTTTTTATGGATCTAGGAAATCAGAATTCTTTTTCCTGGATTCTGCTATTCTATAAATATAGAATCTGGTTTTTGAGATACAAAAGATGATACTATACTTGTGTGTGGATTTTTTTTTAATTGACTGTCTTGCCAGAAAACAATATGTGCAGAAAATAATGACCTAGACCCATGTCATTATCCTATCAGGGAGATAGAGTAACAGGCTGCCAGTGAACAGGCTGTGCAAAACAAGGGAGACAAAAATCTCAACTCGATGCTGTAAAATGACAGCTTGTGATAAAGTATTCTCTATTGATTTAAAATAAAAGGCTAATAAAATGGAAATCTTAAAGTTATGACTTTAAGTCTCCCTTAAAATTTAAATCCATAAATCGCTAATTTGACGTATATTTTAATAATAGTGTTAAATATGTACATGCATAAATACATTTTTTCACTATATGTATGCAATAGTCAAGATATTGTTCAAAAGACAATATCATATGGAATATATATGGTATATTATTTAGGAAAGATAAAAGGCATTTTTGATGTTGTTCAAACAAACAAAACCAGGGAAACCCACTTTGCATTGCTGTTTGTAAATCTGGGATACGCAGTTGACATCCTGGAACTTACAGCTTTCCAGAAGAGACCTTTATGTTTGAAAGCCATGCATAAAGCAAAATTTGATGACAAGGAGCTCAAGCTTTCTGAAATAAACCTGCTGGGTTTTAAGTATTCAGTAATTCCCCCACCAGAATAAAAAAGGAAACAAAGAACTTTCAAATCAACTTTTAAATATAAGGAAGTCACACAATACAAATGGTCATTATTACCAATGTCACATCCATCTTCTATGCTACTCTGAGGCTGGATGGGCTTTACAGACATTTATGCTCCATGAACCAAGAATATAAAATCTTAAAGAGAAAGTTTTTACACAAAGTGTGTAAACGTGAGAAGTACACACTGTACTGTATTTTTTCCTATTGAACTACTTTATATGGTAAAAACATACTTAATATGGAAAAAGTTGAGGGGGTCATCCCCCCATTGACTACCTTCAGACAAAAGCTGTTCTTTCAGGCCTTTTCTAGCCTGTTTACCTATTATATTCAGTCAATTAGGGTAAAATTTCTGGTCTGGAGTTAAATAATTTCAAATGGCATCCATCTAGGATACAAATTCCCTGTCACAGGTACCATAATGGGCAATAATTTAGGGTTCCCAGGAAGGTGGAAAACTGACCAACATAATACATTCATCCATTTCTGGTATAATTAGTACAGCTGACCATGAATACTTTTCTCACACTTCAAAGCCTTTCCAAATTTCAGAATTTTTCCTGTTTCACAGTAGAGAAAACTCCTTGAATATCTTTTTCAAATGGGAAAATAATTTCCTAGGCTTTTCAAAAACCTTGTCACCAGGGGATTCACATGGGACGGGGTAGAAAACGACTGAATATTGTGTGAGGACCAAAATCTATACATTTAGGTTTATTTGCTATATGAAAGCAGCTTCCTGGGACTGCCTATGATGAACAGAATGTGTCCCTCCAGAGCGCCTCAGAAAAGGTTTAGTCAGAACTGATCTGGAAGAATAAGAATACCTCAGAACAGAGGTGTGATCTTCCAGCACAAAGCCCTGGTGCTTCAGCTTTTAGCAAACCTAAAGACCAAAAGAGACTTCTCTGTGCTACCATAACTCACTTCTATTCATGGAAACAATTCATATAATTCAAGGGAACTGAAAAACAAAAAAGCACACCTGACAGCTGGACCAAATTGTTCTACTGAAATTAAAACCTCCCACAGCTCTTCAAACAGTAGCCCTTAAGTACCAAAACCTGCTGTATCATGCATGATTTTCAGTGTAGTCTTTCCATACTGCATAAACCTTATATTTTCACAATTCTTTCCCTGATGAGGTTCATAAAATAATTTATGCGAAATAAATGAGAAAAAAGAAAGGTCAATCAGGGTACACAAACTACAGGAGGAGGTTGCTGGTTTTATTTTGTTTTCTTTTTCCAGACTACTGTTTAAATCTCTAGATATCAAGAATGCTTAAGAGAAATAGATAACAGACAACAATTGAGCTGAAGTTAGATGCCCTTAAGATTTCAGAACTCCTGTATTTTAAACAAATTCTTTTCAAGACAAATCCTGTCCAAATAAATAGAAGTTTAGAGTTAAAAAAATCTTTTACCACATATCAACAGATGTCTTCAAATATTCTATGTATATAAAAAAAGGACTCAAAATTCAGCTGTAGCTAATGGAAATGGTTTTCTTTTCAAAAGAATATTAAGAAATTGTAACTAGAACAGAGGAACCCAACCCAAAGGATCCAGAACTTAAACAGCAATATTTGTTGGCAGTCACAGCTGAAAAAATAATGAATTATAGGAATCATGTAAATGCTGTGTAGTAGGCTTTGCATCTTTGATTATTTACCTTTTATTTGCAGATCTTAACAGAGAGACTTCTGCTTGAGAAACAAACTCTTTTAAAGCCTCAAAATGATTATTTTTCAGGACACTTCTAGCATGGTTCCATTTTGCACAACAAGAATTTCAAAAGTAGCAGCATGTATGACTCTTTACGCTGACAAGCATCTCATAATACATTTTGGCTACAAAACCTGGAAGTACAAGGTAATGTCTTTGCATAAGTGAAGCCTGAGTGAGTAGGTAAGTGGTAAAATATCTTCTTTCTGAGGTAAAAAGTGGACATTACTGCCTGGAAAACTCAGCTGATACATTTTCTCATGATTCCTACTGTTCCCACTCTTCAATGTAAAACAGAAAATGAAGATGATTCTAAGTGGGGAGATAATTCATTAAAGCCACAGCTTTCATTCTCAATTTGCTGTAAATGTTTTTTTAAAATCAATGCATGTTAGTAATAGTAGAAAAAACATATGACTATCGGTGATATACGTGCCCACTAAGTGTTGCTTACGTGTATGTATTTTTAAAATACTACAGAAAGTTTTGGATGTATTTAGGAGGGCAATTCTGTAGCTAAGACTTGGGGCTGGAGCTCAGAAGATGGGAAAATGAACAAAGCCTGCCCTAGCCACTGCCTGTCCTTGCTTCGGCTTCCAGTGATGAAGTGGAAACATTTCTTCCCACCTTCTCTGTTTAGCTCTTAAACGATTTTGGGACAGGTGTAGTATTATACCACAGTCTCCTCTGGGGGTGCTATGTATTGTTCTATTGCAAATAAACAATGCAATATTGAAAATTGTTCATAAAAAGTGAAGGTAATTTCTGCTTGTGCCTACTATGATTTCCTTTTAGCATGGATGAGCCCTCACAGACTTGTGGCTGCCAAGCAGAAGTCAAGACACACTCCACATGGCACCACTTTACCAGAGAGGTCTGTGGCACCCTAGAAAGGGAGCTACTGAAAAACACAGGCCAGTCAGAAGAGAAAAATAAGCATTTGTGTTCCCTGCCACCTGTATTTGTTGGAAGCCAAAAGTGATTTCCACAAGGCATACTAAAGTTGGATAGGGAGGGATGGACAAGCAGGGGAGGAGAGAGAAGGTGGCACCAGGCACCACCCACTACCCAACTTTCCCTTCCCTTCCAGACCTACGATTTTGCTATTTTTCCATCTGCCCTGATCCAAGGCACATCGCACACAGGGATGTGCATAGATATTGGTCCAACCCTACAAAAAGTCACCTGTCTTGTCCCAAAACTTGCAGGCTGCATGCATTTTCCTTTCTCTGAATACAAGGGTTCAGCTTCCAGCAAGATTTGCCTTGACAAGTAAAGCATTGCTAAGCATGAAACACTTCTTTCCTTCTTCTGTCAGTCAGCACTGCAGGTTCTCAGGAGTCAGACACCTGAATCCTACAGAAGAAGATGTGCCAGGAGCATGTTCTCTTTCCCAAATACTGTTTTTAAGACATCTGAAACAACATACCTCTGATCTTATCACCAGAAATCAGCTCGCAGCTGCCAAGAGCCTGCCTTTTCCTCTAACTTTAGAATATAGGTCATAAAATAATTTTGAAATACCAAAAGAAAGCTCTGCGCAAACATTTCCTGCTCTAAACAGTTGTAACCTATAGTGGACCATATCAGCAGAAATTGGGTGGTATGGGTTCCAAGAGCCAGTCCGTGTCCAAATTAGACAGTCCATCAACCTGATCTTGGTGCTGCATCTGTTACTGACTGGACAAATCAGGGATCAGTGATGCTTGCTGATTTTACACTTGGGAAAGGAGATATAGATAGATATGGATGTGGAATGATAAAAGAATGATATATAGATATATATAATGATGTGGCCCTTAACTAGAGGTTGTTTTTTCACCTCCATCAGGACGAGCCTCTACAGAGACTTGCAGCGCTTCCCTGAGCCAGCAGTCACAGATGTTCCTTCTGGGCTTGATAATGAGGCTTCAACCCTGTTTGCATCAACACGTCTTCTTCAGTCATAAAAATAAAATTCCCATTGATGTCACATCGATATTAGTGGGGACTGCGATTGCCTTAGAAATACCCAGAGTAAAGCTATATCAGATCTTGACTCTCACTAACTCCTTAACCATACATGCAGATGCTTGGGCTAGAGGGAGGAAGAAGCACAGACAGAACAGTATAATACAGCATATATTATCACCATCCCTCCTTAAAAGGATTTCTGATTATTTCAGTGAAAAAAAAGAGACAATCACTTATACAAATAGTGTGATAAAACTACTTACACTACAGCACTCTGAACAAATCTCCTCTAACCTCTCCCACCAGAAGAGTTCAACTCGCTCAGAGGTTTAGGCTTGAAAGAATGAATTGTCCCCTGAAATCCAGGGCCTTTTATATAAGGTTTATCTATCCTTTTATAGAAAATTCAATTAAAATGCTTCTTCTAGGTGAAGGGCTTCCCCTTAGCTTGTGTGTGTGCTTTACCTGCTTCACATTTTCAGGGAAAGTGACATGCCCAATATCCTGAAAACCGCTACAGACGAGTAGACCCATTAGCGTGGCAGAGAAGCACCTTTACTTCTTTGTCTCACCTCTGTAGGTAATAATTTTGACCCTCGTATCACATCATATCTTATCACATGTTTGTATTCAGAGGGTCAGCAATAGTAGGCACACAAATATTCCAGTGCCCATTATTGTTTGCTTGTTTGTTTTCCGAAAAGAAACAAACAGGGAAGAAAGTTATTTGTATTGGTAGCAACACCTGGAGTAACACAATTGCTCAGCGTATGTCCCTGTAAGTACAATATTGGGGACTTTTATACATGAGTTACTAACTTAAAAATCTTGAAAGCCACACCCAAATTAACTTTTACAGTTTAGCTCTTGATATGAAGGACCAACACAAAGCCCAACTGCGAGATCAGTAACCACTAGGGTGTCATTAGTGTCTTGAAATGACCGAAAAGAATTGATGATTTTGTGAGTATCATGCAGAAAGGAAGAATCCTGTTTGAATTACTCACATAACAGATGTTTGCTAGGATCCACCATGCAGCCTGCATACACAGTTATGCTAATTTGGCACTGTTTCCCTTCAAGTTAGCTCTGAGTCATTAGAGCACGCAGCTAGTAGGTCCTTCTGTCTAACTAATAATTGCCTATTATTGATATTAATTAACATTTTTTGCACCTTCCCTCTGTTTTGACCTAGTATCCGTTGGTAGTCTAATCACAGTGGCCTATTAAAAGTCAAAATCAGAGGCCTATAGCAGTCACGAGCCATTTATCAAAAAGCAAACAAGGCCAATTAAACAGGCAGCCAGACAGTTGTCTTGATTTGCCGCTGACTGTTTCTTGATCACCATTATAAATTGCTAATCGGGCAGAAAGTGCTAAGCAGTGCATCTGCAGGGGGTGGTTATTGCTCATTCCCTGCCTGGTGACAGGTGAGGGAGGCTAGTGATGGTCTTATTGATGTGAACTGCCCATCAGTTGGTAGTTATTGTTAAAGTTCATGATGCTACAGCTGATCCTTTCCTGCTGAGAGTCAATCAAATTAATTAGTGCTAGAAATTCTTCTGTATTATTCTAACACAGAAATACAGAAGGAACATATTGTAATTTAGTTCTAGAGGCACTGGGAAAAAAATCTCCATGTATTACAGAGTGGGGGATA
This sequence comes from Nycticryphes semicollaris, assembly GCA_013400055.1. Taxonomy (NCBI): domain Eukaryota; kingdom Metazoa; phylum Chordata; class Aves; order Charadriiformes; family Rostratulidae; genus Nycticryphes; species Nycticryphes semicollaris. The sequence goes on from VXBJ01006802.1 coordinate 602,004, forward strand.
AAAAAAAAATAGGAAAAAAAATCGAATATTGCTTCTTCCATTATTTTATAATAAGGGCTGCGGCTAAAGGTTTTTATAGCCACAGATCAAGAGATCATAATAGAAGCATATTGACAGAATTTTTTTCTGCAATACTCCAAGGAACTGGCTGTAGCAGGAAAATATATCAAAACCTTATCATCAGAGCTGAGATCTTCTGTGAAAAATCAATAAAGAGTTATACATGGTTTGAGTTTAAACAGTTCTCTGTAGTCATTTAAACATAGTGCATCTGTGCAGCTTTTTACCTCTGGAGACTGGTGTAGCCTAGCAACTGCAAGGCTTAAACCGATTAACTACAAATGAAGTACTGTACGCCTATCAAAGCAATTGCTCATGGTTGCCTTTGTTGCAGGGGCTGAGCTAATTGAACATGATACAGTATGAAGATAATTAACACCCATGAGTTTGTTAATTGCCTGTTAGCATTACAACACAGCCTCTGCGTTTCTTTTTAACTTGTTCTTCTGCAGCCTCTTCCTCCCTTAAAAGGGTGCAGGACTCATTTAGTTGGCAATGATATCTTATAGTTTATTAACCCTTTTCCAAGGAAAAAAAATAACCCACGTGCAGTAATGAAGCAAATGCATGCTCTTGTCAAACACAAGCTCCCACTTAGTCCAAGCAATTTACAGGGAGAAGAAATTTGGTTTACATAGCCTGTACAAAATATGTTTATTTTCAGGGGTAATTTATTTCAAGCAATTTAGCCATTATAAATGCTTTAAAATATCTTTTGTGGGCTGCTTTTATGACTCAGCTGCTCTCCCTTCTAAACTGAACGATAAATGTCTTTTAGGGTTGGAATATTAATTGAAGGCAGCATCTGGTCAGCAGCTGACCTCCCATACTTGTCTTTGTTGACTGCCCAGTTAAAACTAACAGCTTATTTGCTTTATTTACCAGCTTCTCTTTCTGTTCCGGGGGTGGAGGGCTAAACTCAATTTTATTTATACCAAAATGTAGTGCTAACTAATATAAAATAAAATTGATTTTCCACAATCTATTAATCTGGAATAAATTTAATCTGAGAAAATTCCTTTTCAATTGGTTATTGTGCTTGGGAAAGTATTTCCTGTATTACGCAATATTCAGAATTCATGAAGAGTACATATGAAAACTCATAAAGACAATGTAATACGTGCAATATAATTATATAGGGCATTTCCTTAAAAGAAGGCAATGCTTAAAGTGAAAAAAGATACAAGCAAAATAGACAAGAATAGTAGCATTTGGTTGCCACAGGTGAGTTTCCAATGTTTAAGCTCTACTTTTTCAACACAGAATGTAAATGCCTTGCTGGTGTCACAGTTGTTTAGAGTAGATCTTTTTAAATGATCTTGGGTTTCTGAGCTGTTCCTGTCATAGTTAATACTTGCAGAGAAGCTGTTCCCCTGAGGAACACTACTAGTGCCCAATTACAAGTTCCATCATCAATCATAAGTATTATTTATTCAGCAAAATGAATTGCTAATTAATAACTGATGAGCATTATGGCCTTGAAGTCTGTAACACTATTAATTACCTTGGCAATTGGGATTCTGCTGGTGAAGGACTACCAAGCACATTTTCTCTACAATTAGTACGGTGAGATTACAAGGTGCATACCTGCTATGATAACAAGGGGGTGATGATCTCTAAGGCTTTTAGAGGCCGCTTAGTTTCTGTGAAGAATAAACAAGATTACACTCCCACAGCACCAGACTGCATTCTCACAATTGTTCAGTGACAAAGAGAAAACTATTCTGTACAGTCTGTCAACTGGAATATTTGGCATCACTTCCTAAAACAAGTGTTCCTGCGTAGAAGCAATGTGGTAGCAGTATGCTCAGGGCGACAGTGTTGCCTGGTGCTTGGTACCACACGGCTGTTTGGCTGGTGCGGCACGCTGTGATTAGTACACTGACCTGTGACTTTACACCTCAAGCAACTGCTACATACACGGTCTCATAGTGGTTCCACATTAACATCACTGTAAAAGCGAATATTTAATGAGAAAAGAACACAGTCTAAAAGAAGAGCAGCTTTTTCAGTGACTTTGGTATTCACAACACTGATGCTAATATTGCTCTACAAGCTAATGATTTACTTCAAGTCCTTCTGCTTTCTCTTCTACTCCTACTCTTCTGCACCAGAATGCCACCTTGCATTTTGAGTGTAAATTCCTTGGGGCAGAGACTGGATTTGTCCTTGTCTGTAAAGTACCCAGAGCATCCATGGAGCTATACAAACAACTTGAATATTGCCCAATAAACTGCAAGATCATGATCAGCTCCTGCCACAACATCAAGATTTGTTTTCTGAATGCCAATAAAAAAGTTAAGCTGTTGCAAGAGCTCAGCTAAACTCCTAGACTAGGTGATAGCTGGCACAGTGATAAAGACCAAAATTATTATTGTGGAACAGAGGACTCTAATGTGGTATATGCACTATAAAAACAAAATTTCCAGCTGCAGTACAAAAGCAAAGCCCTATCTGAAAGCCATCATATTTGCATCTGTTTTCTTTAAAGTGCTGAAACAGGCTAGAGGATTTTGGAAAAGTGCTAGGTCTATCTTTTCTATACCAATTTGATAGCAGGCTGGTGGCCAGTCCCTATTGTTATTTTAATTCCTTACCCCAATGCTAAATTTTACCTTTGTCTGACAATAAAACCCACAGAAGTTTTTGTACCATGCAGCAAGGAGCACCATCACATCAAGAGGAGGATATTTGCTGCAATTATCCCACATGAAGATGATAATATGCACTCATAATGGTGAGGTAATCAGCTTTGTTGGAAATCTCAATGTACTGGACAATTTTCAAATAGCAAAACACAAGCCCACTAACTCGATCTTGTTAATCACTGCAACTGTCTTTATGGGAAACTTTCCACAGTTTAAGTCTCGATAGTACATTTCTGACTTGTATATGTGAAGTGAAAAAGAATAAATATGCCCTTTCCTGATAAATTACACAGTGACAGCAGTGATCTCCCTGATCTTTGTAAAGAGAAATCTCCTTGTCTCCCATGGCTTACACATAGACAATTTTATGTGAATATGGGGGACTTTACCTTTTCTTCCTAAACCAAATGGTTTCTACTGCACGTCAAACCACTTTTTGCCTCTGTATTGGCTAGCTGTAAAAATCAAACAAAATACTTGGCCTAATGATTCTCTTTATATATATATATATATATTTATATATGAACAGTAGAATATGGAGAAAAAGTTTCTTGCTCATGAAATCTGCCTTCATACAAAATACTACACATTACACTTAAAAAAAGGAAAACTGACAGCATTTACAGTTTTCCTATTTTCCTACTAATTATAAAGTCTGCTTGGATCCATTTTTCTTACATCAAATTTTGTGAGGTAAAGGGAGGAGTGTATCCTGTGCTCCAGAATAAGACCACCAACTCACAGACCACCACCATTCCAAACTCAACAATTTGGGAATCAACTAATTCGGAAAGGTATTGCTAGAGGAAATCTCTGATCATTGTATGTTCATTTTCTCTTACGCTTCAATGTGAAACAACCCAGGTAAAGAAGAGACAACTTCACTGACAGAGAGCATGAACACAGCCTGTGCCAGGTTTTGTTCCCTCTACCCAGAGCAGTCCTCCACTGCTTTTTTGGCAGGCCCTATACTGTCTGACACCCTGACATATCCTCACATCATGACAGCATGCCATAAAAACAAAAGCCTGGAAGCAAAACAGCTTTAACAATATTTGGCCATCTGGCTTCATTTGTTTTAACTCAGGATCTGGAGAGAGCGAGAGGCCTTGGCTGTGATCTCCTGGGATCTGGCCCAAACCTAGGGCCACTGCTGGGAAGTTTCTCCAGCCAGGTCCCTCTCCCAACTAACACAAAACGTCTCTGTGCCTACAAGTCATGAGGTCTCCTGAATGGGCCAGGTCTTTTTTTGTAGTAGTAGTGTGCCTATCTTGTATAGGAAATTAAAAACTTGTGTGTATGTGTATAGATACACACACCCAGTACTGGAGTACTGCATCCAGCTCTGGAGTCCTCAACACAGGAAGGACCTGGACCTGTTGGAGTGAGTCCAGAGGAGGGCCATGAAGATGATCAGAGGGATGGAGCACCTCTCCTATGAAGACAAGCTGAGAGAGTTGGGGTTCTTCATCCTGGAGAAGAGAAGGTTCCAGGAAGACCTTATTGCAGCCTTCCAGTAGGTAAAGGGCACCCTACAGAAAAGATTGGGAAGGACTCTATAGCAGGGAGTGTAGTGATAATATGGAGGGTAATGGTTTTAATCTGAAACAGGGTAGATTTAGATTAGATATTGGAAAGGAATTCTTTACTGTGTGGGTGGTGAGACACTGGAACAGGTTGCCCAGAGAAGTTGTGCATGCCCCATGCCTGGAAGTGTTCAAACTTGGGATGGATGAGGCTTTGAACAACCTGGTATAGTGGAAGGTGTCTCTGCCCCTGGCAGGGGGGTTGGAACTCAATAATTTCCATTCCGATGTCCCTTACAACTCTAACAATTCTCCTATTCTATGATATATATTATGTGTGTTTTGGAGCGTGCCACCAGCTCCTGAACAGCAGCTACTGATGGAGCAGGGGGTGAGCAGGAACACCACGGCCCACATCAAACAGCAACCATGTTGCTGTGTTTTCTGTATGGAAGCACACGGGGTTATTTACTGTTGGGAGGCAGGTGTATGACTTGGGTCAGGGGTGAACTGCAGAGACTGGCTCTGTGAAATCTGTGAGGTAGGTGCTACACCAGAGCATACTCCACATGAAACACTACAGGGAGAGACCCAGCCTTGAGCAATAAAACAAAACAGCCCCTACCAGTTACTTGGGGGACCAAAGCTCGCTGCACAGACCACAAAAAACAGATATGCACTCTTTTGCTCCTAAAACAGGGTATGCACCTTTGCTAGAAGACAGCCCTGAAATGCACTAAGGGAACTACCACAGAGTTGGCTCAGGCAAAGCTGTCCTGAAGCCAAATCACACTAAAGCATCATTATGTTTTCAGAAAACTATGTTTGAGCGGTGCCAACAGGAACCCTGGAACCCATAAACTCTCTCAAGATACCAAAAGCTGTGATACATTTTAGCCAATAACAAAAAATTGTTTTCTTTTCTCATTACTAAATATTGTAGGAATCTGTAAGTTTATAATGCTAGAAAATGCTGTACAATAATCTGGGATAATATTACTTGAAAAGATGAAGTAATTTTGTTCTGTCTCCAGTTATACTTCCTTTGGATAAAGCGAAGGAAGCATTTAAGATGTGGGCTACATTATTTGTAATACTTAATCCTGGAAATATCTATATCTGGAGGAAAAAGCCTGTGTTTAATTTTGCATTTCATTTTGAGAAAGTTCTGTAAACAGCTCAAACTGGGTGAAAATGTAAAGTTCATAGTCAGAATTGCAGAATAAAGGATCCCATTTCACAAACAATATCTATCACAAATGTTAAAGCTGATGGAGCTTATATTTTGTTTCTTTCAATTCCTAGACAGTGCAGCATGTAAAATAATCATGAGGTACTCAGATTAATACCTATTCCATATTTCATAAACCATAAGGTAGCAGATTTTCTATTCCCTGATCGAAGTCAAAATAAAAAAGACAAACAGCAAAATTTCTTCTCAGTAAAATCACTCATTTGTTCAATTTCATCAAGCTGGTATTTGGTCCTCCAGAGACATGCTCATCTCTAGAGAGTTCTTTTAAGAAGTTACCAAGGAACTTAATGGAAGACTGAAGCCAATGGGACACTCCAGGGAAAAGAAACTGGAAAATTGTGTTCTAAAAAGCAGCATGAGCTGTTTGAGACGTGTTGCAGAAGCTTTCAGCTCCCCTGTATGACTAGCATACACATTTCACTGTGAATTTTCATTCCTTTCTTCAATCAACTTTCTTCTTGCCAAATTCCTCTTCATTTTAAGCTATCTGCAGCAATGTGTTTATCTGGATTCAACAATGTGCCTTCTTAGCACTGTTTATGATAAAGATCTGGTTTTAAAATAATTTGGTTTAGATTGTAGACAGTAGGGAAGTTTATAGTACTAGTCTAACATACGAGTTCAAAATTATAATTCTTGCCAAGAAGTAACATAAAGTCAAATAGACTTGAAAAAACTGAATTTCCCATTTCCACTTAGGTTTTTTATAACTCAGGATTTGGTATGAGATCGTGTTGATGAATTAAGCAAATAAAGCTTTCAGGGAAGGGAGACTACATCTTTCATTGTGAGCAGCAGCAAACCTAGGTCAGAATATACCTTTCTGAAAAAACGAATGAGATGCAAACAGCCTACAGTTTGTTGAAGCCCTGTACTGAAGTGCTGAAGAGAAAAGTTAGGAGGAAAACTAAATTAGGAGGAAAATAAAGGAGAAAAGATGGAGTGCTGACTATCCAAAAAATTAGTAAAACTTATTTTACAACTAAAATTCATTGTAGAACAATAGCATGTAATGGAGACAGTAATGGAGAAATTGACCAAAGAATCTAGAACTCTAGCAATTATCTGTACAAAACAGTTACTAAAATAGAAGCACTTTTCTAGGAAGAGGCAGGGTAAAGGAGGGCGGGGAAAATATTTCATAGAGGAATACACAATCCTGAAGGGAATAGAAATGAGATTTTACAAGGCTGTTTGAGTTTATGTCAAACACAAGAACGAAGGAGCATAAACTAAAACTAAGGGAAGGGTCAGACCCTCAAGGAATTTAGGCAGAATTTCTTTAGATAGGGAAAAGTGAATATATAGAATAAAAGGCAAAGGGCAGCAATAGAGGAAAAAATTACCTCCAAACTATTTCAAATGGCTATAAAACAGAAGCAGAACTCTAAAAACAGTAAGAAGCATTATGTAGTAAAATTCATAACAGGAAAGAGGCAAATGGTGGGACTTGTTTCCTTTAAAGTTTATTTTCTACTTCTCTCTTCTACAAATGCAAAGTGAGTGCTGCACAAGCCCCACATGACACAGAAATACACCATTGTGTCACCATCAGGACTTCTGGCCACCCAGACCCTGGTGACTCTGTGTTTCTACTCAAGCACTTGCTTATCCCACCTTTATAGAAAATTTAAGTCCTCAGACCCCCATCGAGCTGCCAGCTGTCTCCAAAGCCACTTAAAATCCATAGATGCCTTCCATTTTTCAACACTGATTTTTTAAATGTCCCTAAAAAGTCTGTTTCCAGGCAGGTCCTGACAATCTTGACAGGCTGGAAAGCTTACAGTCTGTCTCTCCCTATTGCTTACAGGGATCCACAAACAAGTTTTTATTCTGTTTACATCACCGTGGACCTGCAGCAGACCCAGAAGATGCAAGTCATGCACATAATGCAAAGGGAAGAGACAGTAGCATTCATTCTCAAAGAAGACACCAAAATGGGGAATGAAACTCAGGTTTCACTGCTCCCAGTGGGTGGCTGGCCCATGGGCTTTTTGGGTTTATTCTTGCCACTCTCCAGCCCAAGAAATTTAACTTAAAACTTGAGGATTTTCTACCAGGGAATGCAAAATTCCCACACTCAAAATGCTCCTTCAGTTCGTAACTCTCCTGAAGAACAGGATGTCACTCTGAACCCCTCCCCCAGGAAGGTTTTTAGGCAGACAGGTTCCCACATGCCAGGTAATCACAATGGACATTGAGCTTTCACAAAAAGGGAGGCACACTGTCCCCTTGCTCAGACACACCTACGGACGAAGGCTTTCCTTCTTTCTTTCTGCCTGGCTTGAGAACAACCGTGGCTGTTTCCTGCAAAGCTTTTCTGTGTCCAGAGCAAAAGATGAGCATAACCAGGGGATGATGCCTGTGGGCTGGAGAGGCTGGGGAGCAAGTCAGCCCCACTGGTGCAGGCCTGGTCAGCTGAGCTGTGGAGATGCCACGGTGGGTGGTACCACCACCACAGCACAACAGAACAGCATGCCCCACATCCTACACAGGGCTCCTGCTCAGGGCTGATTGTAGTGATGCACTAATATTTAGGTGTAAGGTACGTCACGGTTCTGGTCCTCACTCCTAATGGGGATCAAGCCTTTCAGACCAAAACCTCTCTTAGATGTTTACACATCTCACTCCCACTAATTTCCACTGGGCTGAGTGGTCAAGCCCCTTTGATGCCCTAGATTTAAGAAAATTGCTCCTGTAAATGACACATGAAACGGTAAAATCACTGATGAAGGTGTATACTTCAGTCTCCTGCTTCTGGAGCTTCCTCGGCTGCATGCCTGAAAACATTTTGCCCAGGCTAAACAAAATACAGGCAGCCGTTTGCACAGCTCCCCATGGACAATCACTCAGCAGCCTAATATATTTCAGTAATGATTTTTTCCTAAGATTCAGCTTAAATTTTCTCTTGCTTAATTTCACCCCATCACTCTTAGTTATACCTTTTGGTACCATCTAAACTCTTTCCTCTCTCCTTTTTTTTTTTCTTTTTTTTGAGTTCAGGCTCCCTTCAAACTTATCTGTGTTTCCCATCAATCATCTTCTAGAAAAGTCATAGATATGGCACTTAGCTTTTTTTTTAATCTTTCCTCATCATTTGGTCCCTTCTGCCCTGATTGCTTTGTTGCTCCTCTCACCTTCTCAGCAGTTTGTCAATATTTTCGTAACGATGCTTTTTCCAGGATTTCATGCAGTATTGCAGGTGTGGCTTTAGACTGAAACCTACCAAGGCTATTGCCATTCTAATGTAACATCTTTATACATAAAAGCCCAAACTACTCCAATAACTGCCTCACCTTCCCAGTTCACTAAAGACACAGAGCACCAGCTTCAGGACCCAGTTTTCAGGAGGCCCCAGCTTCAAATGTGGCACCAGCTTGAAAAAAAAGCCAACACCAAGATGTTTCCAAATCTGGTCCTTGTCTCCAAGCCTGCTGAGAGTGTGGTCCCAAATGAAAGCAGTAAGTGTTTAGGAAAACCAAATAAATTGGTTTGGGGCTTTTTCAGAAAATTGTCTGGAACATCACCCCAGTGGAATTCAGTTATGTGATCCCGAGCAACCCAGTGCAGCCCCAAAAACCCTTCAGCCGCGTCATGTAAAGTGGTGACATTTTCACGTAGGGAACCTGGTACAAAAACAAGGCAAGGTCCACTTGAAAAACTTCAGGGGTTGCTCTGGATTTTGTTTTTCACTAGGGAGACTGGAGCTGGAGTACAGAAAGGGCAAACCTGTCATCTGTTAAACAAAAGGCCTAGGGGAAGCCAAGCCAAGCTTCTGAATCACAGTGATGCCAAAGGTCCGCTGCTTCACAGGGCTCTGCCGGACCACTACAAGCTCACCCACAGCCCTAGCACACCTGCAAGCACAGGGAGACTGGCACTCCTGTTCCTTTTCACAGAGACAAAAAATTGTATTACCACCAATACAACTTTAATAAAATTTACCCCATTTTATGCTCTGGGACACAATAGATTATATTTTCAGTGAATTCTGACAAGTCTCTCTTAGTATTGATAGCTGCTTTCAGGAATTCATTCTCTGGCTCTCTCTTCTCCACATGCAGCTTAAAAAATAACGTTTGCCATGTGAGCACATAATATGCAGGATGTCTCATGGGAGGTAGTGCTCATATAATTCAACTAAAGAGAAGTGAAAAGATAAACTTACACACAAAAGATAAGTGCTTACCACAATTCAGGCAGTAAAGTGCTAGCCCTCTGCTCACCAGGTATGCACGTGAGATGTATGCCAGTCACTTCATGAAGAGATACTACATTCAGTAACTGTTAAGAAGGGGGAGAGAAGAGAGAGAGAGAGAGAGAAAGGGAGAGAGAGAGAGAGAATCTCTCCAGTTGCATTTGCTATTCACACCAGTAATACCTAAGTGATCAGAATCAAGTCTATGGACTTGCCTTAGTTCACATTGACTGAAAAAAGAGGCAGTGTGTTGTGTGTTAGCACCAACTTAGTGGAAGACATTATGAAGAAAAATTTCTTTTCATACCTTTATTTTAGTTTAAGTTTTACCCACATGCAAAGCCCAGGTAAGACAGAGTGCGGATGTACAGAAAGAGCCATGGAAAGTGAATTTTCATGCCTAAACTAGGTACTGCTTGTTAGCTGAGCAGCATTACTTCTAACTGCTCTTAACCTATAGTAATTACAAAATTCAGCATGTGATTTTAAACCTTTCATTTCCGTTTACACAAGGGACAATACCAGGCCACATAAATTACTGAGACACAAGGTACTAAAACCAAAAAGGACCCTGTGAATGTCTCCTCCTCCAGGCCACCTATCATTTGGATTTGTTTGAGCAAATCCCAAGGCAATTACAAATTTCAGAGATTAAGTATTCTCCTGAAAAATACTAGGGGAAAAAAGTAATCTGCAGTGAAGAACGATCAGGGCTGGTGTAGAGGTGGGACAGCACAACTGATCTCAACTAGCCAGGAATAATGAAATAATCTGTTGATATCACTTTGGCTTAAACCTAGATATCGCATGTACAGTTGGTTTGGGTTACAACATGGAAAAGTAAAACCATTTACTTCATAAGCCAAATTTATAGAAGATAGTTACCACACCAGTTCAAAATAATAGTTCATCTAATGCAGCAGAGGCAGGGGTTCCTACCAAAGTTTCAAGTTTTTTATGGAAGTTCAGGAAGCCCGTGGCAGGTGAACAGAATAAATGGACATAGGGGACAGCCTTTCCTGGAGCCTTTTGATTATTTTTTGCTTAGATCCTGAATCCTAAGGGCTGTTCCCCTAAAGCCATGTACACTTTATCTAAAGTAACTCAGACGAGACAATGTAAATGTCTAATTATTTCTCAAGTTGCAATAGCCACTTGGCTTGCACTGTACCTCACTGCAATAAGCCTTTTAAGATGAGTTCAAATACCTCTGTTTTTTTAGGCTGAAATGTGTATTTTATCCATTTAATTGATTGTCCTTTTATCAGGTGTCATGACAAGAGGAAAAGTGGTTCTGGATTTACCTTCTCAATAGCAACTGTTACCAGCTGTACCTCCATCATGTCCCTTCTTGTTTATCTTCATCTAAATTAAATAGTCCCAATCTTTTCACTCTCTCTTCGTTTATAAGTCTTTTCAGATCTCCACAAATTTCCATCATCCCAGTACAAGCTCTGTTATTCCTGCTATTTCCTTTTTGAGTCAGAGTAATGAGAACTGAACACAAAGAAAGGTATTGTAATATTGTCATTCTAATATTCTCACTGTTATTGCACTCTCCAGACTGATACCTTTCATTTGATTTTTAACCACTGCAAGGCACAGAGGGGAGGCCTTCACTGGGCTGTCCAAGATGATGCCCACATCTCTTTCACAAGTGGTTATGGTGAATTGGGGATCAGTAATGTGATCCAGATCTTCCCTCGTAATCTCTGCCATCTCTGCTGACGCTGAGTACCCCGGAGCCTCTGTTTATTCATTCTGTCAGACCAAAGAACCTGATTGCATTTACTACTCTCCTAAGAGCCAAGCCCCAAGGATTTTAGTCCTTATATTAAATCAAACTTGTCCTGAAGGCAGTGGGAGTTTTCCAGAGCACAAAGACTGAGTCAAACTCGGTCCTTCAAACTCAGAGCAGCTCAGACCTTGTTAGTAACAAGCACTGCAGGGCCAGAAGGTCAGAGGAGTGGGAGAAGCTGTAATTGCAGAACACTTATTGTCAAATCATCAGCACAGTGTCTCCATACCTTGCAAAGCCTCCTCCCCCTGCAAGCCCTTCAATTCTGTTTTGCTGCTTCTGAAAAGTGAGACTGCAAAAAGCTTTACAGATAGCAAAATTCCTCCTCTGTGCTGGTTGCCTTGGCCCAGCTGGCAAAGAGCATGGCTCCAGCCCCACGTACTGACTCAGTTACGCAGCCTGGGATGGCTTCACAGGGGTCTCACTCCTTGCCCAAGTGCCCTTCACAAGTGCTATGTTCTGTTTGCTATTACCTAAATTAGTCACAGGTTTGCCATTCATTAAAAGCAACCTATGGCTTATTGCACTTGAGAATACAGACTTGCCTTAGCAAGCATTTCAGGCAAAGGCATTCTCTCTTGGTCAGGCTGGCATACCTCTGGCCAGATGTGCTAAGGGGCTGCTCAGTCTAGAGGCAGACAGTGGGTCATGCCAGCAGAATTTGGCCCCAGAAACAGCCCCAGCAGCCCATCCTCAGTCACAGCAGCACTGAGGACACAGGGCAGCACAAGTTAGTAGCAATGACCAAAGGAACATCCCACCAAGCCACTGGGGTTTGGTACAATTAAAATTGCCTTCCCAGCCAGCAGCAAGTCCCCAGATGTAACATCTGCCACGAGTCATTACATTCATTCACTTAACCTGCCCAGAGACCTGCATGGGTACATGCTGACCATCTTGAATTTGTGAGGAACCACATTTTGAATGATCCACCAAAAATTTGCTCAGTTCTCCTATGGACTCGTATATTAGCTTCTTCTCATAACCTAAAAGAAACAATAGGATTTTATTGACTGTTACAAAAATATATTTGCACGTAATAGATACAGAGCAGATAGTTGTATGCAGTTAGTCACTGAGCCACTTTGTCACTACCTGTTATTAAAATAAAATTTAATAATCTGTATCCATCATCTGTAGTCACACCATTGACCAAGAGGGACTATCTCAGTAATCATGCATTTCTAGTATAATGAATATGTTTGTAAAAAGTTGTCATGGCTTAACACAAGCCGGCAGCTAAACACCACGCAGCTGCTCGCTCACTCCCCCTCTGGTGAGATGGGGGAAAGAACCATAAGAATAAAATTGAGAAGATTCATGGGTTGAGATAAAGACAGTTTAACAGGTAAAGAAAAAGCTGTGCATGCAAATAAAACTAAATAAGAAATTCATTCACTGCTTCTCATCCCCAGGACATCAGGACTCCATCACACATACTGGTTACTTGTGAAGACATAAGGACATAACTCTGAACATCCTCCTCTTCTATCTTCTTCCCCCAGCTTTATATGCTAAGCATGACATCACCTGGTATGGAATATCCCTTTAATCAGTTGGGGTTAGCTGTCATGGCTGTGTCTCCTCCCAGCTTCTAGTGCATCCCCAGCCAACTCACTGGTGAGGTGAGGAGAGGAGCAGAAAAGACCTTGACTCTGTACAAGCACTGGTCAGCAGTAACTGGAATATCCTTGTATTATCAACACTGTTTCCAGCACAAATCCAAAACATAGTCACATACTATCTACTATGAAAAAATTAACTCTACCCCAGCAAAAATCAGCCCAAAAATACAGAATGGGCCTTTCTATTTTCACTTGCCTTTTCTTTTGATGTATTTGCTCTTTTGCGCAACCATGAGGAGAAGGCAAAACATCTGGCACAGTCAGGGTGACTCAGTGATGTATCAGGCCCTAGAAGTACTTAATTCATGCAGTTTGCAACTCCATTTCAAGCTGATGGTCATACAACATGCATAGAAGTTGGGGGGAACTACACTATACGTAATATGCTGAAGAAAAACAGCCTCTATTAATTTGGATGCTTTATGACTTTATGTAATAGAACACGACATGTGAGCGATTAAAATATCAACCCATAGCAACCCTGGTTGGAATTTTGGCTTAGCATGGAAGAAAATCTCAACTGCATGACAAACATGGAGTATTTAAAGGTGTGTCAGAGGATACAGGTATATCTATTTGCCAAGCAAAATGCAACATTAGTTCAGTAACCAACAAGGTTATCTCACTAACTTTTTATTATCTTGAGGTACTACATGGTGTGAATTAGTTTCCTGGGGAAATCTCATGTTGCATAAACAACACGCACAAAAAGCTGCTTCTCAGCTGTACCAGAGAAAACCACCAAAAAGCAGTTCTCTACCTGAGAATTGAAACAATGGGTAAAGAGCAACAAATTAGATCTTAACTCAAACACACAGCAAAAGACCACATTTAGAATGGGGCAGAGGAGACAAAGATGTCTTCTAGGTCTTGGGTCCAGGCAGATCCTGCACCAACTCACCTTCCAACCACCACCCTCAGCTGAGATAGTTAGAGGCAGTACAAGGGGTACATCTTGTTAGATAACAAACAGCTAAATTAGATGGTGGATCTAGCCTTAAGAAATCCATCCTGGGCACAAATCCATTCTTCCCCAAAGTATTTCAACTACTGACAGGGCTCTAGGAGTACCCTGTGTGATGTGAAAACAACTGCATTTCTCCCTTATTGCTCCCACATTTGGACTGTAGCACCCTCAATACAGCAGCAGACAGCAAAGAGTTAAACTCATCTGAGATTAAGGTTAAAAATTGTTAAACTGCAAAAAGTTATTTTTTACCAGGTCTTTTCACATTGTGCAAGAAAAAGATGTTTGGGAAGCAGCTAAAATAGTTCTGCTAAAGGCTAGCAGGGAAAAGATACAAAAATGAGGTTGAAAGTAATAGGCCTATAAATCTGACATCCAGGGCCCTGGTCTTGCAATCTGATCTCCACCTGCAAAGAGACCGATTGATTTCAGCAGGTCCCGTACCTGCCCGAGCGCCTGTCACACACAGCCCCTGGAAGGGCTGGGGCATGTGCTGCTGCAACAGCAACACAGAGTTGTTTGGAGCCACTTACATACCATGCAAGAGGATGTACATATTTCCAAAGAACTTTTTCCAAGACAACATTCCCATGAACCATTTCATTTTCCTATATTTTCATACTGCATTTATTCTTCCCTCACCATCATCCACTTAATGCACTGTGAGACGGATGGGTCTTGCACAAACACAGGAACATGCTCCTGTCTCTCAACAAAGTTGCCAAAAACATTCTTTGACGTTTCCTGAACAACGTTTCTAAATAACATTTAATCATTTAATAGTCCTCCAAACAGCTGAATCAGATCACTTGCACAATTGGCTACTTCAGTAGTAACAGAGCAGAGATTTTTTTTCCTTGCATTTTAAAACTATGCAAAACACGACAATAAGTTGCAATTTTCTAATAGCATCAATAGGTGGTGCTATCAATTTCCATAATGGTCCACTATAACTTCAATTAGGAAAGAAAAGACGAGTTCTTGGCACCATATTTCATTTTTCAAAAGCTGCAATATGCCCCTCGATAAAGGCTGCAGTTCTTTATTATGGCACATTAGCGAAGATTCTCAGGAAGATCTAAAACTAACGTGTCAGGAAAAAAGCCTCATCTGTCCTTTTATTCTCCCCAAAGTCTCAGCGATTCTTCAAAGATTTCGTGTCAAACTTGAGTCAGATATTCAAATGTTTTCAGCTTGTTGTGCAACAAACTCTTGCAAATGTTGCCAAATTATCACAGAGGTACTGAGATTTGGAGGGACAACCAAATCCATACACTGGACATGAGAGAACTTCATCTTTCATAAGTAAGAATGAGAAGTGCATAATTTTAAAATGTTAAGTCCAAATAATAGCCAAATAAAAAAAATATTTCAAATTTACTTTTAAATCCAATTATTTTCAAATACACTTTATAATACATTGTAGATAGATTGTACTCTAAAAGGAAACATGCAAGTGAATTGTTACCCTAGCAGATATACCCAAGCTGCTATTAGAACTACATCAATAAAAAAAGGTATCAATATAAAAAAATGTATCAATAGTGTATTTTCCAAAATGCAGGTACTTCGTGGTTTGAGAACTTCATTTATAAACCATGCTCTTCTGAAATTTACCTTTCTGCTATGCTATATATTTACATCTACTGACTTAAATATTCTAAATATAGTAAGCAAGCCATTAAGCCATTATGACCTTCTCCTAATGGAACAAGACAGACAAGAGTGTGTGTTACAGTACGTCTATATCTGGGGGAGAGAGCATGTGCACACAAGACAGTGTGGGTAACGAGATCTTCTCTGCTATTACAAGCAACCTATGGCTCTGGGGCACCCACCTCTTAGGGCTACTTCCAGAATTCAAAAATGGCTCAGCTGAGTTTTCCATAAGTCTTTATCTGAGAAGCGACCTGTTATGACCCAAGAGCTGGTACCGTTTTGTTCCTGAGTACTAGATAACTCAGAGCAAAGAGCCTGCATCATCCTGCCCAGCAGTTAGCCCTAGTCAAGATGAAAATACTCATTTGGTCAGGCTCAGCTATGATCCAGTTTATGAACGGCTGTTCATTTGTTCCCAAAGCTTAAGTGAAGAGGGTTAATTGCTTCCCTTTGTTACAATTAACGATGCTAAACGCCATGGAAAGGGCAGAGCTGAAGAGCATGAATTACTTTTCCAAGCAACATTCTGGCATTAAAAAAGCACTCTTCTAGCAAGACAAAAAATTTGAAATTTCCTGTGGAAAAAAAAACCCAGAGCATATTGATTTGAAAATGCCATATTTCATCTTGACAATGCTGCAACCCTTTGTTTTAATAACAGCATTTTATTTCAATTCTTGTCAATTAGAACATTATATGTACATACCATCCCAGACTACATATTTCAGTGCTCCCCAAACAACACATCCCAACCTTTTCCCTATCAGAAAACGTCAGTGAAATGGGAAACACTACTGTGAAACATTTTGATGAGAAATATCTAATACTCTTTCAGTAAAAATGTTTTAGTCTCTCTGGCTTTTTGACTGGCACAGTCATTGAATTTTGCCTGCTTTAATGGAAAACGTGCAGATTAATGCTTTTGGAAAATGTGCCTGGGCAGGCAGCTATACCCTCACGGGGCCTGAGGCCCAGATCATA
>VXBJ01006802.1:621220-653720 GCA_013400055.1 Nycticryphes semicollaris
CTAGCTGAAGGCCTAGTGCTTCAAGGAAAAGGGAAAAGCTGCAACTGTGAGAAGTGTTTAACATTCATAAAATACTTGGTGAGTGACAATCTTGCCCAGGACTGAATCAGAGATCCTCAAAAATGCCTCCTCATAGCCTTCTTACCAACATGAGACCATGTTTACTTTCTGCAACTGGAATTAAATTAACAAATACTGGAAAAGTTTGACTAGCACAACAGAGAAGATGGGAGTGAAATTACTGTAGCTGATCACATATGCCCCTGCTTTGTATCTCTGCTATTTTTTTTAATCCTGTTGTAGGACTTCCCATATATTAGCATGCACTGTATTGCCCACATCTCTCAGGCCATGTTGCAGCCAGATTCCACTCCCAATACATTTGTTACTCACGACTGGGGTGACAGGAATGGAGATGTCAGTTTGGTTAGGCCCTCTCATTTAAGCCCAGGCCTAAACCAAGGTAAACCTAAGGACACAAGCCTCTGGCGTTAACCGAAAGGGCACTCACTCAGCACCAGACTTAGCCACCTGCTCCTGAAAAGCAAAGGACTCCCAGATGGCAGGGGGTGGGCTGCCTCTGCTGCGAGCAGGGCACAAGTAGTGTGAGACAGGAAAGTGTCTGTGTGTCCTTCCAGCTCCCAGCTGTCTGCTCTTAAGAGCTAAAGACAGCTCCTGCCATTTCGAGGCACTATTTATAAGTACTCCTGCATTGTAGTTCACAAAGGCCCACCCACAGCAGCATAACACTGCAGAGGGGAGGCATGATAGCCTGGAACTGGGCACTGGCTGAGTGTCAGGAGTCAAAACTGTGTCACCCTCCTCTCGAGGGTGTTTTGTTTCATCCTACTGAAGTAGCACCTGCTGCTGGTAGCCCATGGCTTCCTCAGATGTACTCCACCTTACACAGGCAGGCATTGAAGGTCTCCACAGTCCAGAGAAGCCTAAGTCTGGCACAAGTCTGATTTTGCTGTTAATCTTCAGATATATTCTTGTTCATTTGTTTACTGTTTTTGTTGGAACATTTAAACAAAATCTAGTTATGTGAAGTTCAGAACAAGATCCAAGCCCTGCATTTTCCCACTGCAAGATATGCATGAAACTTACTTTGTCCAGTGCGAACACTTTCTCAGATAAAAATAACTACCACAAATACCATGTAATTGTTGACATATGAGAGCTTCTTCCTCCAGTAACTGCATTTCCCAGAGCTTCCTGTGATTTCTTGGCTAAGAGCCTCTCTGCAGTAACTTTTACACAGATTATATTTTTTCTCCTGATAGAAGTTTGCCAGCTGACTTGAAACTACCAGCAGCAACCAACTTCTCCAGTCAGATGCTGCCTCCATATTTTACCTCTTAAGAGTGTCCAAATTAAATCAAAACTGCCTGCATAGGGTCTGGCGGGGATAGGGTTAATTTTTTGCAAGGCAGCCCCTCTGGTCCTGTGTTCCGGATTTGTGGCTAAAACAGCATTGATAAAACAGCAATGTTTTGGCTGCTGCTGAACAGTGCTTGCCCAGCCTCAAGGCTTTCTCTCTTTCCCACTCTGGTCCGCCAACAAGGGCAAGAATAAATATTCTGGAAAATGTAATTACTTTTGACAGATTACTAGCAAATGGGACCCACCAAAACCCTTTGCAGATTCTCCACTGCCACTCAGCTCTTTAACCATTTGTATGTAGTTCATCTGCATGTTATTTGAGCCACCAAGGAGATCTGGGATTAAGTACAGGTCAGACCATAGATAAATCTTAGACAGCAATGGGTTTGGCTAGAGGGTTAATACTTCTGTTGTTTCTAGGAGTGCATATCACCTTTCTAGTATGATTTGTTACAGATGCCTTATTAACTCTTTATTAATCATAACAGGAACTTGACTTTCAAGTATTGTCAGGCTTCTGCCTGTGATCGAAGAGTGACATGTTCCCCGCCCAAGACAGGGGGATTGGAACTTGATGACCTTTAAGGTCCCTTCCAATTCGAACCATTCTATGATTCTATGTTCTGCAACGGTCAGTTCAAATCCTAGAGGACAACCTGCCCCAGCATGAAGTGGTCCCAGGAGAACCATCACAGACCTCTGTGTTTGCCATGTTCCCCCTCCCTCGGGGTAATTAGTCCAAAGACTGGTTGGGATTTTTTCAGTGCCTTGTTTTTTTTCCCCCCCCTGTTCTTCATATACCTCCCCACCCTCAATATTTTTTCATTCAGTGAAAACAGATTCATTCAATTAAGTCCTCTAGAGGTACTCATTGGAACTCCAGTGAGTAATAATTAAAAAATAATTTACCTACAGTCCCAGCATACCTTCAAAATAAAAGACAGTAAGCAAACAACAGAGAAGTGCCTTTTCCCTTTAAGATCTCCTAGACTCCTACCTTACATGGAAAATTACACCCGTTGCTCATGAACTTTCAACTAAGCATTACAGAAAATATTAACTGTTTTATCAAAAATGCTAAACAAGTAATTTATTTCATAATCACTTGGACAAATACCACATCAGAACAAGATTTCTGAGGTCATAAATGGTGCAATAAAGTCAGGTTCAATAAAAATCATGGTGATATCCCTTCATGACTAAATATAATATACGTGTCATTAAGAAATGAAAAATTACTGGCAGACAAATCATGCTGTGTTGAACCACTTGAACTTTTTGGCAAAGCCAAAACTTGAAATGAATCTTGGATGGATTAGTAACGCTTGAATTTTTTAGGACTTACTATTACCATGTTAATTTCTTCTTACATCTGCTGTGCAGAAGTATCCATGCAAATTATTCAAAGAGTGTCATGTTCTCAGTTGTCACCACCATCATTATATACAACAGTGAAGACATACAATCATAACACAAAATTAGCTTTTCTAAAATTTTAGCCCTGGCTCTGACAAAAACTCCCTATCCAAAATTTTTCATTTGACAAACAGAGATCCACTCAATTAAATGCTATTGATCTAGCAAACCCCATTTTTTTGTTCAGGTATTAAAATAAAATACCACGTAATATTACTGAGCTGTACACACTCAGAGGAAAGAGTTTATTAAATCAATGTTTTTGTCAAGGCTGAAATAAAAACAAATGCTTTTTTTTTTTTTTGGTCACTATTAAGTACATATTTACAAAATAGATGCATCTTGCTCTTTGTGGAAGTATCACAGAATTTAGTCTGAGAATCCTTATAAAAATTCCATTAACATTGCTTATAACCAACTCTGCGGAGAAGTCCAAAGCATAGCAAGAGAGCCTTGAAGACATACATTCCTCAAATGCAGCCAAAAGCCCACTCCCTCGACAAGGAATATTTTGGAAGATGTACAGACACACACCTCCTTGTCTGTTCTTGGGCAACGGGGCATTTGTAGAGCTTTGATGTCAGATTTCTCAACCCTGCTGCCCAGGAAAATTCTTCCATCTCTGCTTTTATGTTGGTGAAAGAAAATTAGAGTGGCATCAGCGTCCTTACGCTGAAGAGTGTGCTTCTGAAAGTCATAAGACTTAGAAGAACTTCCCTTTATTTTCAGCGTGTCAGCCTTCGGCAGAACCTGCAGAAAGCAACAGCCAGGCAGCACACTTCTGTCCTTTATACCCCATGAGGATCACTGCATCACCCGTGGAAGGCTCTTATGACCCTTAAGCTTAGTTTTCAGTGGGACACTAATGGCTAAGGGGGAAATGTCAAGGCTTTAACCAGCAGACACTGTTCCAAAAGTGTAGCTGGATTCCTGCTACCAATATGAGCGTTCAGCTGGTTTAACACCTTATAAACACATCTGCATTTAGCAACTGAGCTTTTTGATATTTGATAATTTTATCACACTAACTTCTGAACCCAGAAGCAAAGATAATGGAGAATCAGCATTGGTTTCTTTGAAGGAAGGCAAAAAGAGAGCAAGATATATTCTTGCACATTTGTTATGCACGTTTTTCAGAGTTATACAACTTTAGTTTTGCAAAGCAATTTTCTGACTTTCACTGAGAAACAAATCTGATCCGAAAAATCTTACATCAGCAGAGTTGTTTTGCAGATGTTATTTGCACCATTTATTTATCAAAAATAACTAGAAAATGTTTTTAAAACATCATTCCAGACTGTACAAATAGGAATGTGACACAGGCTGTCTGTTTTACTTATACTGTTTTACTGCTTCATATTCTGAGCAAACAGAGAGGCTATTTTCCCCAGGGGTTCAGGAGGGCATACTATTTCATTTCTTCAGAAAATTGTTTCTCTGGATTTCAATCTTTTTAGCTAGATATGACAAAATATAATATCAAGAACACTTATGCTTTTTATCAGCTCTATTTTCAAAGCATAAATAATAGATCAGTATACATTTAAGTCAGGTGACCAAGTCTTATTTCAGAAATCAAATAAGCATTTTGCAATTTTTAAATGATGCTGTACATTTTCACTACAGTATCATTATGCCTTTAAAATGCTTTCAAAAGACCAATTTATAAGCATGGAGTGATTTTGAAGATATTTCACCAGTGTTAATAATACCTCACTCAGGTGGCATTCAATTTTCTGAATCCTTGGGTTAATGAAGCAAATAAATCAAAATTAAATTGGCCTTGGAAAAAAAAATTCAAACAAAATTGCATCTATCACATTATACATCCTGAGAACTCCATCAGCACTGTTCACAACCGCTAACAATATTCCAGCTCTTGGAATCATTACATTTACTCATAACACAATCTGAGATTTTTAAAATCAAATAAATCAAACCTCATGACCAGATGAGCAGAATGCCATATTATAATATTATAATAGATCAGAAGTAATCACAGTAAGTTGCACACAGTCTTAGTGGAGTATTTTCCATTAAGTATCCCAAAATTTCAGATGCCCACTATTTATTCAATAATCCAACAGACTCCTTCCAGGAGGATTTCACCATTGCAAACCGACAGGTTGTAAGAGAAAAGTTTCTTTCTTTAAAAAGGAAAATACATTCTGCAACCAGGCTGTCATTCACCGTCTCTTTAGAAAAGCCCTAGCAACACACAGATGTGGCCAAATAGCTGAAACAAACCAAAATACTAGCATTTTTAGAAAATAAATAATTCTAGTCATATTGCTGTAATAGGACTGGTGGAAAACATACTACCTTCACTCACTTCTGAGAGAAAGGAAATATTTTCCAGATACTATAAAACAGATTCTACTGTTGGGGAATACCAGCATTGTCAATTCTTTAAATAAATAAATAAATAAAAGGTTAAGAATATACAATACAGAGAACTAAAGATGCCTAAATTGTTACCAGAAGTAATAAGTTCAGCATAAGCAAACAGCAAACAACAAATACTGACACGCAATGACACAGCGGTTGTCATTGTAGCCAAGTACCAAATGCACTTCTCTACCCGTACAAGGGCATCCTTTCACTATAAGGAACTTCCTACAAACACAGAGCCCCAGTTGAAAAACAAAGTTCCACACTGAGCTGTTGTAACCACCTCCACCTGCTAAGTCAGCAGCATAGATTCAATATTTTCATATACACAGTATTTATACCTTTTTATGGAAAATGCTGCACAAAGGGAGGTTGGGTACTTTTTTCAAAATAAGTTAGTACCATTGACATTAAGAAAATTAATGGAAGTATGCAAAAAAGCTTGAGGTTTGGGGTGGTTTTTTTTTTTATTTTGAAGTAAGGCAGGCCCAAGTGCCCTTATGTGACACAGGTTGAAAGCAACAAGAAACAGCACAGAAACATGTTTGCGCAATTTCCCAGGCTTGTGGCTTTACAAAATAGTTTATGTAGCCAAGAGCTTGATTAGGGGTAATTTTTGTGATTATCTAATGTATTTGTTTAGCTTTTCCTCCCAGTGAAGGAAAACCACCACAGTCAAGAATTTTCTAACCATTGCTAGAAAAGCAGTGAGAAAATCTGTTAAATTGAAAAAGTTTTTAAGTTTATTAGCAATTTACGACTACTGTGCACATACAGCAAACGATCAACCTCCACAGCCAGGAGATTCTGCTCATTTGGGAGAGACAGGCTCCATTCAGTCTCCATCCCACATCAGCCACTCAGGTCGGCTGCCTCCTCTGCCAAGGTCCCAGCACAGCCAAACATTATTGGGGACTAGGAGTTCAGACTGACAGCTCAAAGAAAACCATTCCAAAAGGTGTTGATTTCACTGCAATATAAAACAAAATAAGCATTTCCCTATCTCCTGAATTAAAGTTCAGGAGATACACTGAATGCCAACACTGCTCAGCACCCGGCTGCTAAGGAAGCAGATCTTTCAGAAGAACAAAGAGTTCTACTTCAAATCTTTCCTTCAAGTTTCGGTCATGATGGACAGCATTGATAGAAAGTCACCATTCAATGGTTACTCAATTGCTTGATCAGAATGATACAGTAATTCTATTCTGATATTTAGTCCACGGAACAGAAGCGGCTATCAGTCCTCTGAAAGGCTTTATGCTCTTTGGCAAAGAGTATTGATTTGTAATTTTATAGCGCCCACCAGGTAGTGGTTGTGCACCATCATTACCCAAATAATTTATAGCAACAGGTAAGGAAGAAGGCTTGGAAACTAAACCAAATGTATCTTGATCAGCTCAGGAAAAAGATGAAACGTTGCTGGAGCAGCTAAAACAGTCTTTTAAATCAATGCGTGGTGCAGGTCTCTGAGATACTGTCATATGTTCTGAAAGGCACTTAAAAGCATGTAAACGTGCATTATTAATATACACGTCACCAACTCCGACAAGTATTGTCATGAAAGCAACACGAGCACAGTGACACGTGAACTGCTTGCAGGGTCAGGTTTTAGTCATAAATCGGAATATGAAACTTTTATTACATTAGAACATAACAAAAGGGGTTAAAGAAACTCTCCCACAAAAAAAGTATTGTAAATGGAACCAATGGCACAAGACTCCTTTGTATCACTGAACCGATGTTAATTTAAAAGCCAAGATTCATTTGAAAGCGTTCACCTGTAAATCAAAAACTCCCTAAAGATTAATTTCTGCATTTGCACTATTTGCAAAATATATTTAACTTAGAGGCATCCTTTTTTTTTTTCCTGAAATAATTGCTTACAAGATGAAACTAAACCACAATCTCAAGTGTAGTAAAGGTAATTGCTGCACTTACTGCTCATGTCATGTTGATGTATTACTATGTATCAAAGGTCACAGTTCTGTACTCATACATTATCAAATTTGAAAGAGCAATATTCGATTCCGACCAACCTTTAAACTGCCCAGAATGTGTGTGAAAATGGATGTCGGGCTAACTTGGGTTTTAAAAAAAAAAAAAAATGAACCCATGTTTCGGAAGCTGAGGGGTCAATCAAGCCAGACTGACAGGGTTAGGTGTCACTTCTGTGCATCTAATACTCCCTTAGATTATCAATGAGGTGCAGTACACTGATCACAAGCTAAAGCAGCTGTACTAATGAAAATGAAACAGTCTGAAAAAATTAGGTAATTCAGGCCTGTGACACAGGGCAGTACCTCATGGACAATAATGCAGGAATAAGGACATAAATCACCATTTAGATACAATAAAACCTGTATTACCCACCTGAAACGTATGTGTCTACGGAATCGCAGGCCAGAATCAGCATTTTCACAACTCCGCAGTCACCTCTGAAGTTACCACATAATTTATTTATTTATTTTTGTACTGAGTCAAGTCAGGTTTTCCATGCCTCTATTTCACTGCACACAGAGAATTCTGCAGTCTTATGCCAGCCTGACCTTTTCAGGGTGGGCAGCTGGCTCTTCGTGCCATGAGTTCTCACAATTGGTTCTAGCACAGATAAATGGGTCTTATCAGAACCTACTCAACCTTGAACAACTTTCTTTTCTTACATGTGCCAGTCCAACTGGGGGGCTGAGGCATTTTCACCCTTGTTTTAGTGATGTAAGAGGGCTTTAAAAAAAAAAAAAAAAAAAAAGGGTGAAATCCAAGTCAATTGAGTACAGCCTGCACAGAATGAACTACAAAAAAGAATTATCACCTTAAAACCATAAATTAGTACTATGCAAAGAGTAACCTGACTCTTATCCCAGGTATCATCATAATCCAGATCAGATGAATCTTCAATAGCTTTTTCAGAATCAGGTTCAGAATCAGAGTACACAGCAAAGGCAGCATATGTGTTCAAATAACAAGCTATATTATTTCATTTCGTACTCTTTAAAATTTGCTTTAAAATACCGAATTTAAGAAGAGGAGTACAAGTTTAAGTATTTTCTCATTTACAAGCAGAAAAGCTAAGACCAACATTTCATGAAGTCTATCAGACCCCAAGAATTCACACTAATTAATGTCTTTCCCGTTGATGTTAATGGAGTTTCAACTACAGGTGATGTAACTACTAGTCAAGGCCACAACTAGGATCAAAATGATATCTCCAATTAACGATACTATTTATAGTACATAAACATACATACCCTTTACTACACCAACAACAAAACTACTACAGCAATAACAAAGCTATTATAACATTCAGAATTTACTCTATAAATATACAGGATCTCCTGTTTAAATAACAGCTCAACATACAAAAAAAAATACAAGACAGAAGTACAACCATTCCTTAAGAAATAACAACTCTCAGATTTCTTCTAGAAATGCATTTAAAATATTTTTCATAAAATTAATTTTCTTGGTGTTTTTGCAAAATGTTTTTCTTTGTGTGCTGTACAAGTCAAAAATTAAGGTTCATCAACTTAGTAGAACTCCTTGAGGCGATGCAAGGAATTAGAGAGCAGACCATTTCAGGAGAGCTGGAAGGTCTTTGTTGCTTGAGTTTTCTACAAATCCAGCATCTCTATTTTCATTTAGGCAGCAAAGCAGAGAGAGAAAGAGAGAAAGTATTATTATTTCAATATAAGTTACAAATTCAGAGATGAATTTGAATTTACAAATTGAACACCCAAAATTGCCAGATCTCCAGTATTTGCACCCCTTGTTTTCTCCTGTATCTGATTATTTCAGGATTTTGCTGCAGGTATTTCTCTCTGGCAGCTGCAATCTCCCTTTTGCAAATTACACAATAAAAGGAGAATACATGATTTCACAGTGACAAAGGTTTATGAAGCCCTCCCGAAAAAACATTAGTAACTGTTCACTGAGGACCCCAGCAGTGTAGCACTAGGTACGTACAGAAGCAGTCTTGAAGTTGGTTTCTTCCCCCGGCAACCACAGTGAGGAGTAACTAGTGTCATGAGAATCAGTCAGGACCCTCCCTCCCTTCTATGCAAAAATGAAGTCATGATCAAATTCACTTTATGCAACCTTGAAAGGGTTATATTATGATTCAGTGTTTTAGATTTTGCCCTGTTGCCAAGTTAGATAATCTATCAAGAATCTTAGAAGTGTTTGCTTTAATCTCAAAACCCCATGGTTTGGGAGCAAATGATTGTATAATCAATAGGTTTCATTTTAAAACCCTTCTCTCTATCCTGCCTATCATACACCTCTCTACGTCTTATTCTTGCAGAGAAAAGATTGAATGTGACCTGACAGGACCCCAGAGAGGTTCACAAATCAAAAGCAATGGTGGAGAGAAGTCAAATTCCTTGGGGCTCAGGATTTTAAGAGACAACTCTATTTTTTTATAAATGCTGAGGGCGGCAGATCCTATTGTTAAACACTACTATAACTTACTCCATTTGTTGTGTAAACAAATCTGCAGTAAAGACTAAGTGCTAAGAAATTCCCACCTACTCAGGATGCCACCCTTTTCCTCCAAAGAGCTACACACCACGAGAAAGAATCCATTGGTCACAGAGTAATCTCCTTTTGCCCTCTCATTTTCAAACTCCATTGTAAGCCTAATGGCTCCTGCAAGGCTATTCGTCTAAGTTATCAGGAACTTCTTAACTTCCAGTCTGAATTTATTCGTGGAAATTTCCTCCTAGTGTTTATGCACTTGATTACTTGTAGCCTTTTTAACTTTTAACCTCATGACTGGACAGGAAAAAACACCTTTGAGACAATGGGCAAAAAAACCAAACAATTTGCAAGACACAGAAGGAAATGAGGGCCAAAAGATTTTCCTTGAGAACACTGAGTGAGCTGGTCAAATGATTACTCGTCAAAAATGAATCTTCAAGGTTGTTGTTCTAGTGAAACACTCACGGAGAGGGTATTCCTTATGCCATGGATAGTCTTCCTCATTGTGGAAGACCTAACAAAACCTCACTCCAGAAGCAGCTTATTTAGAATTTCCTTCACATCCAGTACTCATGTACTGAATATGTTCAGTCTTTATGAAGATTAAGATTTTTGAAGTTCTTAATAGCAGACTTCACTACTGAAGTTTCCTCTAACCTACTCCCTCATCCATCACCACACATCCACGAGTGCACAAATATTGTTAAGTTCAGAACCATGCAACAGAGAAGTGCTTTTCTTGGCCTTTGAAGGTTAATAAGGTTATAAAAAATAATTACTACTACAGTTTCACTAATCCTAGAAGTAGGAAAAAAATGTATAGGTCTTAATGTTTTAATAAAAAGGGTAAGAGCAACTTGGCCAGCACCATCCCCAGTAATAGTGAGACAGTCTTGTTCTAACAAGTTATTGTCATGCTCTTACTCTGGAATTAATTCTAAAAAGAAAACAAGTTTATTCAATATGATTTGTCAAATGCATCCTTATTATTTCTGACATAAGAACATGATATTAACCTGGGGTATGTACTGCTATGTAGTAATGGCCAAACACCACAACATTTTTTGAAAAATATTTTCAAGCTCTTATCTTCTTTATCTCTTGATTAAGACCTTCTTCTGACTGACAAAAACACTCTCACCTCCTCCTACCCCCACCAATCTGTTTTCAGTCTGGCTTTTTTTTTTTTTTTTTTAAATTTAAATCCTTCAATTCGTTCCTACTCATGCACCACATGGGGTTCAAGCTTCTTATTCTTGATTTCAAGGCAACCATATACACCCCTAGTGACATCCTTATGGTAACATCTAGGCCAGTCCATAAATTGTCAGTTTCTGCATCATCTTCACTTGCCTTTTCCTGCATGCAGGCTGAACAGCTTTTTTTCAAACAAACTATCCTCATACCAAGACTCCACTAAATGATCTATTTCTGTCAAAATGTCCAAGGGCAATCAATTGTGTTCTCCTTTAGAATACGTATTAGGATTTGAAGTAACACTCATTTCCCTGCTCTGCAAGCTTCTTAGTAAAACTTAAAATTTGACCAACTGACTCGTTTCAATTTATTCTGAACTAGAACACTCATTTGTCTTTCATGCCAGATTGTACATAGCCCAGATAATTTCTTCCTAATATATAAACTGCTTTTGAATAAAAGGCTCTCTGCAATTACTCACAATATTTCAGAGGCAATAAAAACATGGCACCAAGCTTGCCAAGTCTTAGTTTACTACCCCCCTCAATTTTGCTTTTCATCCAGACCACAGGAAAAAAGTGGACTTGTATAACATCTCTCAGGTATGAGATTTTCATAGGGCCCAGACTTTTATGTATTTTTGGAAAACAAATTACAATTCAAGTACATACTAGGAAGTCAGAAGACAATAAAACACAGAACCATAGTGTTTTTTTATTTTTAACCCCTACTTTCTTTCACCTGCTCATCTTTTGAGTCAGTGATATTGCAGACTGAAATATGCTGTACCTTTTTGCTCTATATACACCTACTTCCAGGCTTTTTTGGTGTTAAAGACATGATTAAGTGTGGCCACTGCTTTTCACTGACAGGTGTTTTTGGATTTTGATTCAATTCCTGTCAGACCGGCATCTCTTACAATTGCCACACTTGCAATAGACAGAAGCCAAGAAGTAACTGCTGCAGAAACATAATCCTCTTCTCACATTCATATCAGGACTGCAACACACATACTTGGCAGAAGTAACACGTGAATGCTCACTGTAAATTGAGGAAAGCCCAGAGTATATTGCTATTATAAGTATTTCCCTGAGCCTGAGCTCACTTACAGATTAATTAACCCTCCACCCTTATTTACTATAGCTGCTTTAAAACCCTGAAAAATTAGAAAGTTAAAGATTCCTCTACCAAAATACCAGGACATCCTTAACAGCTTTTTCAAGCCTTCTGAAATAATTAATGGGAACAACTACTTGGACACTTCTGTAGTATGAAAGTCTTCCATGAAAACTTTAATATGTGCTTAAAACTCACTCATTCTTCCCCTCAAAAATTTCAGGTAGTCTTAGGTCTCAAAGTATTTGTTTTCACGTCGGGTTGACTGTCTCTAATTGATCCTTCAGTGACATATTAAACAGAAAGCATCAATCATTCCTGTGGCATGTTGCTAATGTCACATTTAAAAAAGCTGGGAGAAGTAACTCTTTCCTGTCCCTCCACCACATACCAGTTACTAAGACTCCCGTTTCAAAAAAATTCAGACTCCCAACAGCTTAAGGAACATCAGTTTCCTTGACAAAAGCAGGACAACTGAAAATAGTCATCTTCCAGGCTAATGAAAGAAACTGTAACATATAGCTCCAATATCAACCAATTATTTTCTCAGTCAGTTCAAGATACTGTATATACATTACAGCTCAGTGGTTACTTATCATGGGAAGGACCTAAAATTACTCTACAAAAAACACCTGGACACTTAGATACAAATTTTTAAAAGGAAATAATACATGGGTCTACAGTAATCTTAACTTCTGAAGTGACAGTGATTCACGCATTCATAGCTCATAAGGAGTCATAACGTCAAATTTTACTTTTAGTGCTTATAAGGTAAGTACATCAAACAACCTGCTGTGCTGAGTTACTGAAGTATTCTCAAATATTTTTTCCCTGCAAAGAATTCAGCCTTTAAATAAGTTAGTGAGGTAAAAAAATGCAATGTAGAGATTAACATTTGAAAGCCTGAAATGAGTAAGCTTTGTCACCTTTAGGTAAATAGGCAAAACTATTCAGTTTTAAAGAAGTTCTGGAACATAAAATACATTCTCCTAAAATATTAAAGCATGCATTCGCCTATCACTTTCTTGTACCATAAAACATGTTGAGAAAAGGGACTGTTTTCTTTGCATTCCCAACTAAGATAGTCACACAGAAGATAGTTACTGGTTTTTTCCTAATTATTTATATAAATATAGCCAAACATCTACAAGCACTCCTTTAATCACATGCCTACATTCTGTCTATTAAGACTATTAAAAGATTAATTGTAATTTAGCTAGTGAATGAGAAAAAAAAATATTTCCTCACTTACCTAAATACAGACCAAACGTGATTGGCTGATGTAAGATTTGAGTTTCTAAACTAACCCCAAGGAATCAGAAACTAAAGCCTGTTTTTGGAAAATTAATCATTGCTGTTCACATAATAATTATGTCTCATATAAAGACAGGTAAACTAAGGTCATATTTAGAAACATGTTTTTCTTGTGGAGGGCATTAGATCTACTAAGATTTAGCTTTTTGCCACCTTTACACTGTAAAGCCAGTTCACTTCAGGAACAAAACGATGGATTAAAAAAAAGTGGGTTTGAAGTCTCTCCTTCCCTCCCTATAGTGAAGTACACAGAGAACATCCCGCATTAGTAAGTCAACCAAATTATACACGATCAGCATTTATTTCTGAAAAAATCCAATTGATGTTGGTACCTCACCTCCAGGCACCATAAAGTTTCTATTCCAGGTTCCCAACTGTTATATTTAACAGGAAACGTATAACAATTATCCTTAGCTTGAAAAGGTACAAAATTAAAAAAAAAAAAGTAGAGTTTCGTAATCCAGAATCCTATATTCATTGCAATTTTAACAATAAATAGTATCAACAGACTTTAGAAACAGGAGAGTATTTTGGCAAATGCTCTTGCATTTCCCCTACTGATCAGGGATCTACCTCTATTCTGTCAAATCTACCTTAGTTACATACAGACATGCTCCTTTTTAAGGTGTCATATTCCTTCTGAACTTCCACTAAGTAAGTGTAGAATAGCTGCATACAGCAGAGCAGAAATTCACTTCAGTTTTAGGAATCACAAAGCAAGTATTGCTGCTAGATGTCTTTATTTTCCTTTAACAAAATACACAAAGGCACAAAATTCACTTTATCTTGTCATTATTGTACAGGTATAAATAGTGCTTTGTATTCAAGTACAATCAAGTGCAGAGACTTTCTATATTTCATGTAAACACAAACCAGTTTTGTATGTATGTGCCTCTGGTTCATCTGCAATGCAAATACCAAAGGAGATGCCATTTAGCTGAGTGCCATTTAACTGAATTCTGTCAAAAAGTTAGACAATGAATAACATTAACAACACTGTAATGACACTTCCATACGCTTAAGTCAAATGTTGGATGACACTTTAGCTTGTAAACATCTGTGTATTTAAAATGTACTTAATTCATTTTAACAGGGAAGCATTAAAAAGTATCTTCAGCTCACTAGACCACACTTACTAGGTCTTCTGCTGCCAGTAATTGCTCTTACATGTGACAGCTAGAGAGATGTCAAATTATAGGTCACCCTTTACAAAGCTTACGCTTAAGTTTTTAAATATACAAACTGAACTATGGCTACAACTGTTAGACTTCAACCAACTATACATTCTGTGTGTTAACTTATTTAAAGACACATGCTTAATTTACAATACCCACTTTCACACATAGCTTTGACATACTGTGGCAGTTGAGGCAGTTTAAGCTCAAGCGAGATTTTTAAGTGGTACCATTAAAAAAAGCTCACCTGAATAGTAACAACAGGCATGAACAAAGCTAAAAACTAGCTACAGTAGGCACTTGAAGTACTTTATTCTGCTTTCATTAAAGATTCTTCAATTGGTTCAGCTGAAATAGACTCTGAAATAGAGTCTTCAGTTGTTGAAATGTTTTCTGCTTCTTCAGCTAGGTTATCATTTAGCTGCTCAGGACTTGGTGCTTTATCATCTGTCTCATTTGTCTCAACACTCTGGGCCACATCTTCTCCAGATTCTGTGAAAAGAAGAAGTGATGAAATAATCATTTCCAGAAATGAAGAGGTAGCCAATATTCTTAAAAAGAAACAAAATAACATTTTGCAATCACACACAGGTTTTGACTAGTCACAGCATGAAGTTCTCAACTGGTAAAAACTAAAAACTATTTTATTTTTCTACAAAGAGGGTCATGGGTCAAAAAAAAAATTAAGAAAAAATATAATACTATTAAGAGTTAAGATTGCACTATGAAAATATTATGTATTATTTGTATATATTCACCCTCAACGGAATCTTTAATTCTTTTCAGTAATGTGAAAGTGTCAGAAATAAGACATGATGGTAATTCAGCTTCTCTGTGCTTGTTAATGGAACTTTTACCACCATTATATTCGATGGAAATCAGAAAAAAAAAGTTATTCTAACCTAGTTCTCAACATCTCAAAGCAGCCAATGAAAATAATTCCATATTTTCAATCTTCCCACAGGAAGTGTAGGAAGGATACACAGCAGTATCTTTACTCCATCACTGGAACAGGAGTTTCTTTGATAATAAGAATATTTTGAAGACCAGTCAAAAATATTTATTAGAAATACTACCTCTAAAGTAGTGAGGTCTAGCTTCACAACAGGACTTCAGTAACGTACCAGAAATAAGAGACAGTCATCTTTTGAAGTAAAGATAAGCACTAAAAAACTGAACATCAAGTGTTGCACTACACGACCCAAAGTTCCTGTAGAATGAGACTACTGGTGGCAGTTTATTGACTAGTATTAGTCAATACTATACAGTTTTAACACATACCATGAAGGCAAAGTTTGCAAAACTGATGCAAAGTTACAGCTCAAAAATGTTAACCTTATCAGATGTTTGTAATTTCATATTGCTTTCAGACACCCAGTGCATTTTGATAAATCAGACCACTTCAGGCAGGAGTCAAACAGGACTGAAAGTTTCAGAACCACTACTATGGCTTCTTGGGTCACGCCTGGTTAAGAGTAACTGCTGCACACCCTTCTCCAGCAACCTGGTACAACCGCCTTCTGTCACCAAGAACTTGAGACCTCTTTTCCCACACACAGCTCCATCTAGCTAGTTCCAGGCTCCGCTTCAGACTGCTCAGTGCAGCCCACCTTCTCCATATACCAAATCTACAGTACAATACAGTTTAGCAGGTAAATTCAGTGTAAATAGAAACATAGAAGACATGGTGCCTGAACAGGCTAAAAACTGTCAGTCAGGCCCTGTTTTGAGGATTTCTGACCATTAGAATGCATCGTTGCTGTAAAACTTGCTTGCTGGGGAAGACTTTACTGAGCCATTGTGAAGGTAACAGTTTTAAATTGAAAGAGGGGAGATTGAGATTAGATACTAGAAACAAATTCTTTCCTGTGAGAGTGGTGAGACCCTGGAACAGGTTGCCCAGAGATGTTGTGGATGCCCCATTACTGGAGGGGTTCAAGGCCAGGCTGGATGGGGCTTGGAGCAACCTGGTCTGGTGAGAGGTGTCCCTGCCCAGGGCAGGGGGGTTGAAACTCGATGATCTCAATTGAAGGTCCCTTCCAACTCTACTCATTCTACGATTCTATGATTCCTTCCGACTTTATTTTCCATCTTAGCAAGTTTGCAGATGACTTACCTCCTGATTCAGCTTCCTTCCCTGCTTTCTTAATTACCGGCTGTGCCTGTATCACCTGCCCTGGATTCTTGTTCCAAAACTTCTCTGGAGCCATCTGTCAGATTTTGAAACCTCCTATTGCTGCCCAAACAATTTAATGTTCCCAGTTTCTTTCCAGGCTATCCCATTCTCCCTTCCTGCTTTTCAATTTCCATCTTGATCCCATCCCAGCCTGTACTCAATCTTTATCTCCCAACTGTCAGTTTTCTTTCTGTCTCATCTCTGCATTTTTTCTTTAGCTTCAAATTCTATGAATAAGTTTGTGCTTTTTCCCACTACAATCACTCCACACTTGAGTTACATTCCTTCTTCATTGCTGCTGTTCAGGCTCAAGTCACAGAAAGCACAGAACATGAGGAAAAGACAACTCCATGCTCTCTCAACTCAATTGTAGCAGTAGCCCAACAATTATTTACAGAGTCTCAGTCCTGCAGTTCTCAACTGAATGATGCTTAACACTCTGCAAAGGGACTTGTCCTTAGTCTAATCGAGGTAAAGTAACTTTTCGTTCAGCCTCATCAGGAAGATGCTGAGGATTTAAAGAGTGTTTGAGGACAGCCCCAGGGACAATCAGACTAGTAAAAGCAGCAAGCAGAAGCTTCTAATTAAAAGAAGAAAACCCGATCAAGTGCATATTATAACTATCTATTTTCAAAGGAACAGGAGAAGGATGCTGCTTTCATTTTTATACTCTACTAAAAGGTATGGAGACCCTACTTCTCTAAGAAAAAAAAAAAAAAAAAAAATTGCAAGGTCTTACATGACTTTCCCTTCACTTGTTCTTGATTCAACTTGGTGAAACTCTTGAAACTCTCCAGAACATAAAGCAAAAAATTTACATGGTAAATTTTTCTCTAATAAGTAAGTCTGAAAAAGTTATAAGGAACTTGTTAAGACTAAGTCCTTTAAATGAGTAGTCAGGGAAATAACAGTAAGTGATGCTAATAACAACTATAGGCACGACCAATATTCATTAAACATATAGAGTGATTCCATTTTAAATACATCAATTAATTGAAAGCTTGCCTAAAGACAACTTGATTTCAGTATTGCATGATTTAAATTATCATAAGAGCATTAGCTAACAATAGAAAGCTCTGACCATATACTTAAAAAGATGACAAAACAAAATTAGTGTCCTTGGTGATTAATACTTAATCCTTGATTTAACTGAAGAATGAAGCAATGCATGTGTGATCTCAACAGCAAACAGCCTTATGCTGGCCTGAGGCAAATTTAAGAGCTGTATCAATACAACTTTGAAGAAGGTGCTTCCCAGCTACAGCAATTCATTTTCCCCACCCTGTAATACTCCTGCTTAAGGTTTAGTACTTAGAAAACATACGTACTTTATATTTAAAGTAGTAGTTGTCAGCTACCTATCTTCTTGTTACAGAAAAGTGGCACATTTTCACTGAAATATAGCTATTTTACCTGTACTTTCACGACTTTTGAGACAAGTTTTCTTTACTATTGCAGCTCCCCATTAGGACAGACTTTCACACAGTGCTGTATGTCTCAAATATCTTTAAGGAACATGCTTCACAGCAGTCTGTGTTCACGGTTTTCGTGAATCCTTTGAAAAAGAAACCTGGTAACAGCACAGCATTTGATTCCCTGTACCCCTGACTGAACTTTCCTGAAGAAAGAGCAGAACTGGCAGAAACTCACATCTTTGCAAAGGAACAACAGCTTACAAAAATATAGCAAGCTCATGCTGTCCTGTGGAAGTGGAACATATTTGGTAATAATGCAAGGCAAATCTCTGAAACAGAACATGGCCTCCACCCCAGGTTTTTTGGTTGCTTTTTTTTAATTAAAAGAAAAATCCTTAACTTAGGCTATTCCGACCAGAACAAATACCCAAGCTTACTTCTTAGTCCTTTGTCCTCAACCAGTTCTATTCCTAGATAAAGTTTCTGCTCCATCTAGAACATTTGCCTAAAGCCAAGCTCTACTTCTGGTAGAACTCATAGATAAGCACACGCTTGAAGCGGCTTTATTTCTAAAGGACAGCATTATCATGAACTCTTCTGTTGAACAACAAATCACACTTCTGCATCTAACTTTCAGATGGAAGTCCTTTCAAAAATACCTGCAGTTGCCACATTCAAAAAAAAAATCTTTAAAAATGAAATGTTTTATAACGTCAATCCTCTGTCATCAAGATGGCCAAGGGATTTCAGAAAAATCTTAGAAACAACACAGGAACCTGTCTCCGTAAGGTGCAGAGCAGCACGGCAAAATATGGAGTTCAAAGTCATCTAACGAAGACTTCTGAACATCAGCACCACAGAACACTGGAGCAGTCAAATTTTGTTTAAACCTTTGCACATTTGCCAAATGCTAAACCTCAATCAAGAACGCAGCATAACAATACCAAATATAGACAAGGCCAAATTAATCAAGAGGGTAAGAGTGGTTCCTGATGGCTTTTTTGATATTATCCAAACATTTTTTTATTATTTTAAAGTACACAAAAGAACAGACTAGACTTTGATTTAAAAAAAAAAAATCCAAGATCAAGCCATTTAAGAAAAAAGGCAAGAACAGTACTAAAATTGCCCAAGTTACTCTGTTGAACAGGGAAGTACAACACTTGTGCCAGTAATCTGCATCAGCTTGACAGCTGATGACTCCATATTTCTGGACAATTAAAAATCCAAGGTTCAGTGCTAACAACATTCCCCATAACTGTTCTTCAGATCTTTTATCCACAGGAGTTGCATGGAACATGCTTGTCACTGCATGAGCACACAACTGAAAAAAGACTCAGCTTCATGCTCTACTCATTAGTAAAAGTAGCTGACTGGTAAAAATTATTTATAGCACTTCTGCATCACATTAGCTTGCAGTTTCTTCAAGCTACACAGCTACAGTTTAAATGAGTTACAGATAAGAGCTGGATCTCCCTGTGCTGTCAACATTGTGGTGAAGCTGGTTTCCTGATGTTAATGTTTGTCTACATCTGTAAGCGAAGATATTCTCTATTCTTGCTATGACAGCAGCTATATTACCATACTGAACAAAAGCCTTCCCCAGAGCTATACTTTGATACTTCGTAGCTTAAACTTACAATCAAGGAGTAAGTTCATTTATTAATAAAGCCCAACTGCCTGTAAGCAGTTATGTTTCAAATTAGGGTTCTGATAGAAAAAGTGATTTACTGAAAATGATATTTTCTCGTTCATAAGAGATTATTTTGTGGCAAGTCGCAGGCAGTTAATGCACAGTGACAAACTGATAGGGTAGCTCTGGTCTCTTCTACATCAACAAGACACTTCTCAGATATTAGTTATGTAAAATATTAGTAAGCAGTCATAAATAGAGTTGTGTTAATTATCGAAAAAGAATTGTGTAGAAAACACCAGATATTTAAGCTAGATAAACCAAAAAGTCAGTGTACCAGTTACTTATTTCTGTGCCTTTCCTGAAACAAGTTCACTATTACACTTCCCAGCAGGAAAAGAGAACTAGAGAACAAACTCCACAGTGGTTTCCTTTGTCATTGATTTTAAACAAAGCAGCACATTAATACAAGACACCAACAACCACCACCACATCATTTTCAGTGTTAAAGGTAAATTGATAAAGTCACATTTACTGCAATAAAACCATCCTAATTTTATCCCGAAAAACTTGATAAAGTTCAGCTTTCAAAAAGCAGAAGTTATTTTGCAGAATTTTCGCTCTCACATCTCAAGTACCTAACAAAAATATAACACTAACTCTTGAGGTACTGAATGTTGAAAACATGTACAATCTATAAACTGACTCAGTAGCTCAGACCTATTGAAGGCATAGTTTGATAAGCATTTCTTTCAATGATAATACCAGCTTAATTAAGCTTAATTAGCCCCTCCCTCTCCCAAAACCTCTAAGAGCCTGCAGTTACAGATGATAATCAGAAACCCTCCAGGCATACACTTCCAAGAGCTGAATATCCACATTTAGGGCTTCCCCATTCCACTCAGAGTAAACTAAGCTGAGTTTTGAACAGCCCAGTAACAAATTATTATGTCTTTTCTGTAACTAGAAGTAGCAAAGAAGCCACTACCCTACCCTTCATTCACTGAAAAGATGGTTGGATCGTTTGAGGGCAAAAATGACATTTGCGTTGTCTTAACTTCATGCATCTGTCTTCAGTCTTATTCCATGCACATAATAGTCCTTTTAAGGAAGCAAGAGCACGGTATAGCACAGGAAAAGAAAAGAAACCAACTGAGTTTCCCCTGTAACGCTCCGGCACCAAACCACACCCAGAAACAAGTACAGCTAGATAGGACTTTCCTACCGGTCTCATGCAGCCTTCTCCTGCCCGAAAGTAAAGGACAATGCTGGTTAGTACTCCTTGCTGAAAATAATCAAGCAGAAACATTCTTTCTATTAACACTGACACTCTCCCCACAGCTGACGTGCTTCTAGCCTGAATCTTGGGGCTGTACACTGTTCGATAGCTTCCCCCCCGCCATGTTCCTTCTTTAAACTAATGTAAAATCCCATCAAATGCTCAAGAGCACATCTAACTGGAGATTCTCTGGCTCAAAATTCTCATTTCTGGAGTCTCTTAAAACACTGCATCTTCCTGTTGGCTGTACACCAGATGCCTACTGTATCCGCAGACTATAAAACGTCTCAAAAGGAACTACATTAAATTAAAATTGACAATTTGTCTTTGAACTCCCTGATTTTAAACAAGGCAGTTTTACTAGATTTTCCTGCCCTGAGGAAAACAACAAGAGGAACAAAGGCAGAAATTCCAACACACCTCAATCAAATGACCTGCTGAACATAGTGAAAGTTAACCACTTCAGCACATATTCCCTTCTTAACAGTTTGTCATTTACAGTGCTATGTTTCTACCTGTTTATCAGTAACATTACAGTGAAAAATTTTGTCTCATTTACATGAGACATATTGTCTAATATGAAGACATTTTAGTGTTCAGGACAGAAGACAAGAGTATCAACACACTAAGCCAGAAGCAGGGACAAGGAGAGTTGAGAAAAAAAAAATTGTAAATTGCACCCACTGTGAAGTTACAATAGACTAGACTATTTCAGTTGGAAGGGAACAACAACAATCATCTAGTTCAGCTGCCTGATCAGTTCAGGGCTGACCTAAAGTTAAAGCATGTGAAGGGCGCTTTCCAAAAGTCTCTTAAACACTGACAGGCTTGGGCATTGACCACCTCTCTAGAAAGCCCGGTCCAGTGTGTGAGTTGTTCAGTTGTTTGTATCCTTACAAAAAAAACTCATCTAAACAGAGAGCCAGATGACAGGGATGGATTTCATTCAACATTACAGAAAAGAATACACGTCATAAGATTAGCACATACCTTCTGCCTGTTGAGTCTCCTGGGGTTTTCTTTCTCTAGGTTCTAGAGGCTCAGTTTGGGATCGCAGTTCTGGAGACTGCTTTTTTTCAAAACTGAAGTCTGGAAGTCGTGGAGCCTGAGGTCTAGTTTTTCTTGCAGGATTCAAGAAAAAGCAGTAGGCACACCTAAATGCTACACCAAAACACAGCCAATAAGTAACGCCATTAATGTAACATTTTGTCTTTATTCCTACACTATATTCTGTCCAGAATACTAAAAACCAGAAAATTAAATGTGACTATTTGTACTTTAGAATACCCTCAAGAAGCTTGCACAAGCTGTTCCTATCACTCCATTTTTAACTTCAGCATAAGGTTGCTTCTTAAAACACATTTGTTTTCAGCTCTGCTGCACCTGTGAGTACTGCCCACCACTGTGGAAGATTTGTCCACAATGAACAAAATAACATAATTCAGTACGACAAGATGTTGCCACATGTTCTTCTATTCTTTCCTATAAAAGATTAAGTTGGCAGATGATCCCACACACATACACACATCTTAAGATGACACTTCCCACATCATTTGAATAAGGGGATGCTATGGATTCTGCAAGGTATGTCTCACACTGCTTTTGAGGAACATTGTGCTCCAGTGGTGCTTAATTAAGAAAAGTCAGTTTTGTTCTGAAGAAGTACTGGATACCACTAAATAGTTAAAAGCATATTTCCCCCCTCCTAGGACAAGGGGGAAAGTAGAAATTTCTTGCACAGTTGAATTGTGAACTCACTTGAGCTAAGATGACATACAGGCTACATATCTTTCATCCCACAGGAAACACTCAGCTTATTCTTACAATGCTGTATATATACTCATGAAATTAAGCAAAGCAAAAGGAAATAGATTTGTCTAAGATTCCCTCATTTCTTAAGCATCAGGTTTACACTTGTGGTAGAAAGGAAGCAAAATAAAACATCTGTGTTCAATAAAGAGCTGTGTCTGTCTTAAGTTATTGTCAGCCATAAATCCACATATAGCCCCCTAGGGCTTGTTCCCACTCCTTTTCCAGTACCTCCCCAAGATCTTCTTGCCAAAGCAAAATTTTGTTTAAGTTCTGGTAAAAGAGGCATACTTCAATGTCAGATAGTTTCTCAATATAAAACTCTTCTGAGAAGCATTCATAGCCAGTAGCAATTCTCAGGGATGTATTGGAGAAGGCCTATTTCTACTGAATAGTTTTCTACACATAAAATCCTTGGCCTGAAGGTTGCAATAAAGTACTTCTTTAAGTCTCGAAGTGAATCTTAAGATACAGAGCAGTAAGTTACCATAAAACTGTTTCCGTATGAAGTAGCATTTCATAGTGGAAGTACTTAAATGTAACCAAAATGAAGTATGATGCACGTTAATTAAGAACCATAAGCCAACTACTAGAGTCTACCATGGATTAGCGCTTACCTATGTATTCAAACTCCTCCTTCAAAGCCATACCATTGTGAGAAAAGCATTGCTGACATATAAGGGCATACCTAGGAAAATTAATAATATAGAATTATACACCTTTAAGTAATAACACACGGAAGTGAGATGTGTTTTACCCTAGATATTGACTAATAGCTTGGGTATTTACTCTTAAAAGGTAACTTCCACAGTGACATTATTATCCTTTAATGCAAACTAAAGGTCTATTAAACAATAGTTTTTAACATGTTTAAAAACAGTGAAATATTTGTAGTTACAATTTAATCTTCATAGTTCAAGACATTTTTAATATCTTTGTCAGAAAATAAGATCCAAATTAAGTTCATATTTCATTAGAATACAGACAATATGAAAAGTGACCATTGTTAACACGGAAATTCTTACACATTGGAATAGTTCTGAAAGCACTATAATGGTAACAGAACTGAAATGCTAAGATAATCGCTTAGATAATAACTTATTTTTCCATTTCAAACTATATTCACCCACTTGAACAAAGGTTTTTCTCTAACACATGACTAATAAAACCCAAATCGGAGGCTAATTTTGTCAAAATGTTATCATTTTTCCTACAGAGTTTCATCTGAAGCACCTGAAAGAGCAACTGAGAAAGGGCCAGTTCATTACTAGAATTTCAGACAAATTAATTTGAAAATCTTTTAACCTTGATGCGTCTGGCTTCCTACCTCTTAAGTATTCAGGTATTTGCTTTAGCAAAATTTTACCTGTTCTGAGGACCATCGCCAACCAAGTATTCAATAACTCTATCCACAACTCCTCTTTCTCGAGGAAGAATAGGTCTTGCTAAAGGAGGGCCTGGAGGATGAAGACCTAGGAAGACGGGAATTATGTCAAAATTCTTTTCAACTGTATTATAGATAGCATAATATAGACTCTGTGTGCTAGTGTAATAAAATAATTGCACCTATTTAATATACACGGCCCTGTTTTCTTAGTCCTGAAAGACACAAGACTTTTAAACCCACAATAGTTAAAAGTTCCTCTTCTGCTCCTTTGGTTTACAAGCTTAAATCACTCTACTTTTACACCTTTGATATGTAATTATATTTATAACTTCTAGAGAACTTAAGGCATCAGCAGTATTTAATGATTACTCACAAATAGCAGCTTTTTAAGCTAAGAACTCCTTATTATTTGAGTTATCTTCATATACTTTCAACTCTGCATATTCAACACCTCCAAGTTTACATCAACAAATCTGGTAAAATCAATTGAAACAGTAGAACAACTAAAAATTGTACCAAAAAAAGAGTACCCACTGGTTCCTGTGTAATTAGTACATTACATGAGCACGCCTTCAGTATGCATTTAGTCTACGCCTTAAGCCTGTCTAGCCATTTGGCACTTGTTAACCCCATGTTCAACAGAAAGTTGGATAGTTCAGATTTGTGCACAAAGAAGCCAGAAGGCCACTATTATTATATCATCTTTTCCATATCCCATATGCTTAACAAACTACTATCAGACTAATGCTCCATTTAGGAACAGGTAACAGCAATACCTGGTACCACATTTTGCACCTCTGTTTACATGTGGCAGTTCAAGTAGACCAGTGGCACAAAGTTGTCTTTCCACAAAGCTTTAAAACTTGTGGTCTATTGAATGAGACTACTACAAGCTGCCAATTCCCTTATTTATTTTTTTTGGTTTTTTTATTTTTACATTCCTTCCCAGCCTTAAAACAGAAGATGCTAGGCATATTGAGCAAGACATGATTTGGTAAGAAACTAAGTCTGAATTGTTCAGATGCAGCCATTCTAAGTATCTGAAATTTCTTCCCAAAGCCACGCTCCTGGGCAAGAGACGTTTTCACAAGCACGGGAGGTATTAAGTTACAGAACTTTCAAACAGATACTAGATAGTTCTGAATGCAAGATAATTAATTGAGCACTAGTGGGAGAAGGCTTGGGATGTATTTCCATAAGACCCTCATGAATCATACTCAAAGGCCACAAAAAAGGATGTTCGAGCAGGACAACGAACCAGTTCCTTTCAGAACTCTGAAACTGGGACAAAGAGGTCAGCTTAAGGCCAACTGAAGACAGTTATGAAACCTGACAGATAAGATGCAGCTTAACCTAATGACAACATTACTTGTAATAACACAAAAGTCTTATTCAAGCACAAGATGGTTAATGCTAGATAGAAAAAAATTCAACTGATATTAGCAGGTTTCACACTGAAATGAACAAATGGTAGTCCAAAGCCATGTTAAAACTAAGTTCTTGGAAGTAAAATTCAAGGCACAAAAAGTGACCTGTGTTTTCTCAGTGAAAAGTTCTGGCTTGTAACTGTTCTCGCTATAGCCGGTAAATACAAATATATAAAGGGCATGGCTTAAAAGAAAGGCTTTTAGTGACCAAAGATTCTGCCTCCGATTTTCTTTTCAATTTGCTGTATATGTCCAGGATTTTTCTTTAGAAGATACCTTTCACCAAATCCTCCATAAATGCCTAATAAACAAAAAGGAAGCTAAGGAGTAAGACAAACTAAACCCACTGCCTGAAGATGCAAAACAGGATTTTTAAAAATTCCAAATAAAAAACAAATTAGGAGAACGGAGTTCATTAGCAAGTTGAACTAACTCAGAAAGACATTCCATTTGAAGATCCCATGGTGGGTGGGAAACAACAACAGTGGACTTCAGGCTTCTCAGAAGAACATAGGCTTAGCTTTCTTGCAGCACCTTATCTGGGAACAGCATCAGGAAATACACAAAATCAACATAACGATTCCCTCCTGCTCCCAACACAACTGATACTCTTTCATAAACATATGAACAGAAGTAACATTTACCCCAAGCAGAGTATACACAGGCAAAGACAACAACACAGGAAGTCTCACTATTTGATAAACTAATCCAAGATGGATCTTAATTTTAAATACGGCATTTAATTTAACAGTCAGCAATTAACATCTCAAGCCTTGTACCTTTTAACCTTCACAGATTGAAGCAACAAGGGAAAAAGAGAATAATTTATGGCAGAATATGCTACATCGTGGTAAACCTCATGATGAAAGCCATGTATAGCTCACCTCCATCCTCCATGGCAAACATCAGAAACATTGTAGGGATCAAATATTTTCAGCTGTGCCCTCTCATAGTGCTACACACAATGAAACTA
The DNA here is from genome assembly GCA_013400055.1 of Nycticryphes semicollaris. NCBI lineage: Eukaryota > Metazoa > Chordata > Aves > Charadriiformes > Rostratulidae > Nycticryphes > Nycticryphes semicollaris. The sequence goes on from VXBJ01006802.1 coordinate 647,785, forward strand.
GCCTTGCCATTAAGCTACAATATTTCTAACAGCACAGCCTTTCAAAACTCCTCTTGTCAATACTGGGTAATTTACTGTAAATTACTGTCCTAATCTTCACAAGCACAATAAAGTTTGATCAGAAGACACTGTGATTTACAACCTTTCAATAAGCACCAAAAAGTTTCATGCATAACACAATTGTTTTTAAAATAACCCTCATTTTCACAAACAAGAGAACTGAATTCAGGAGATACCAGTTGGTGAACGCATTTGCAAGTTACCCCTGTATTCTGTCAAACAGCAGGAGCCCAGACTAAAAACTCTCACACTAGCAAGGCAGAAAAAATTCAGTCCAAACTGGACCTAATGCTTCATTTTATAGATTCTGAAAAAGCTATCTAGAACAGAATTGAGGTAAAATGCACTTCCTAAAGCTTCACAAAAACCCGAAAGACCAAATACATCCATTAAAAAAGCGAACACATCCAATGTAGGTGTGAAGTAAAGATCTGGAGCACTGATATAATATGCAATAAAATTCAAAGTAAATACAAATATAGTTTTGTGAATAGCTGGCTAACTTTCAAACATGTATTTAGCCCTATATTCAAAAGATCGAGTTTTCATATGTCCAACATATTAAAAGTTTCTAGAAGTTAATGAGCAAGGCAAAAATTAAATAAAGTTACCTAGAACAAAACATCACAAACACAGGTCTAAGAACAACTTCAATTACTCGCCTACTAATAACCCAACCATCTTAGTTCTCATGCTGTTACGGGCAACAGTAATTAATATAAACATCAAAAGCAATCATTGTAGAAAGACTGGTCATTTCTGCAAAGCTTGGCAAACTCTCAACTACCTGCTGGTTATTAATTTTCAAACATATGGGAGCTCTGTGGTAATACATGTTAAATTGATTCTCCACTAAAAAAATATAACGAAAATGAATTATTAATCTTCTCTAAAGTAGAGATAATTAAGGCTATTCATATTTGTTGCAAGCCAGGCATAAACTTAGATGCAATGATATTAGCTCTTATAGATACTGAATTTACATAGTTTTCACTACAGCTACATGACCGAGATTTTATATGCCTGAAAGGTTTGAGGAAACTCAAGAGAAATCAGGGCTTCCACATTAACTGACAATTGCAATGGCTTCCATTGCCATCTACAACAAAAAAGCATATTTGGTCAAAAATTTGGTCACAGAATTTTCACTAAGCAGGTGTCCATAAACATGGTTTGTAACCAAACGACCGATTTTCTCATGCAAGTGGCTGATTTCTGGTACTTCAAGATAATCAAGACTTACTAATGGCTTGCCTTTGCAGTTCACGTCAGAGATAAAAACAAATTTAGCAGTTTCATAATACAGGTAAACCATTAATAACAAAAAAAAAGCTTAATGAACTCTGCAGAGAAGTAAGAGATCACAACTGTTCATGGTCACTACAATAAACCATACAAAGAGGCATTTTAATATTCAGCTGCCCAAGATCTTCCATTGAAATTCTGGGTGCCAATGTATTATGTATAGTCCTGCTTTTAGACTGTATCATGGAAGTTTGTAAGCAGGGAAAAACAGTTTAGAAGAGTTAAGTAATAAAGTTAAAAATAAGGAACACAGGGCAGAGATAATCTTCTTGAACACTGTATAAAGAGCAAAGAACTACTCCACGCTACATGGTGCTCAGAAGATTTTTGGCAAGTTGAGTCCCTTCTATTTTCAAGACAGCATTTCATCTCCTTGTCTTGTGATCCAGCTTGCCAGACATCCTGCAACAAATGAAAGGCCTGGCACTAACCCATACACAGGTTTACCATCAGAATGAGAACCAACGTCTCCCTATCAAATCTCTCAAGTTTTGCTATCCCTCCTATAGAATTTAGTTCACGTTCTACTTAGTAAAGTCCAACCTATCAAGCCAGAAGTCAAGGGTAAACAATTTCAGGATATAAAACCAATTTTTAAGGAGCACTGATTTCTACCAGATTTCAACCTGTCACTAAACTTTTAACTCTTGTACCAAAATAATGCAATTTTAGAAGAATTCAGCTACCACAGACTACTTTTCTGGTGTATTTGGTATTTTACACTTTTATCTAGGAGTATAGATTGCATGACTGTACCTCCTAGAGTAAGAATTTAAATAAATGTCAAGATGCATGTTAAAAAAATATGTGCAGGGTTTAGTCAGAAACATGAATGTATTCTGAAAGTGTTCTCCTCTGTACCTGATTTATACAAGTGTAGAGCTCTTCTAAACTAAGAACATAAAAAGGTATGCTATATTGGTGACTACAGAATACTGCAAAGTTTTATTGCCATTTAAACAAAGAAGCCATAACAGTTAAATGAGCTCAGGCAATAGGTTTCAGCATCAAAAGGTGCCAGCTGTAAAGAGTTATGGCTAATTGAATATGGAACTCCTGCTTAATCAGATAACTGCTCTGCTATTTCCAAATGAAATGCCATTTCCATACTGTCTGAAAATGGCCTATTTTATTGGTAACCAGAGAAAACAATATAAACTGTAAATAACATTAAGTGCTCTGTTTACCCATTCCAGGAACTGAAGTAGCAGGGGATCCAGGGCGTCTTGGTGACTGCAAGGATGGCACAACAGTTCTTTCTGGGGGTCCACTCAGAGCTGATGTGTCTCTCTGCAGATTAGGAGATGCTGGAACCGGTGATTTTGGAGAGCCTTGTTTAGGGGTCACTGGGGGAGGTGCAGAAGCATTTCTTTGAGCTGTGGTTCTCTGACGAATTTCTGACAAAAACACGTGCATACTGAATTTAACATATAGCATTATAAACAAGAGACTAGTAAGAGTACGTTAATATCCTTATTCCAATCAGCAAGTTACAGAGTCAAAACCAGAAAGGTTTATAACTAAAGTTGCTTGGCTGACCATGCTGTAGAAATAAACCCCACAGAGAATACTATATTTTAACAGCAATAATTATTAACTGTTAAATACTTGGGTTAAAATTCTTCTAGAAGAAATTTAGCAGATGCCTACCTTACAATTCTATTCTCTAAGGCAGAATGTTAGGGATATGAACAGCTAGATTCACTAATGTGGTTAACAACAACAGCTTAGTCTCTAAAAGGTACAGCCCAAGAATGCCTACAATATAAGGCTATCATACCCTACATAGTGTCCAGCACTCACATTAGTTTGAACAAGCTTGCTTGTCTTCCTTCACAACAAATGGAATTTAACAGTAGAATTGGACTTTAAATTCAACTCCTCAAGTTTCAAGATTAGCAAGATATTATCTGCTGACTTTGTGTGTCAGACTGGAAGATATTAAATCCTTAGTAGGCAGTTTACAGGTCCACTGGCAACCAGCCACGGAGAGATGGATGTGCTGGAGTCTGAGGGAATGATCCCTGTCCTCAGAAATACAACACTACCACACTAAGCTTCTGTACAGGCTGGAGGAGACAGGGAGCATGTGACATCAGCTTACACTGGCTAAGAAAGAGTTGCTATCACTGTAGTACTAGGTCAAGCATAAAAGTTCTGTTGGAAAGTCACCAGCATCTGCAACCCAAACAGGCACGTGTCCTTGCCTACTTATCTGTACATATAAATAGGATTAATATACACCAGAAGACAGACTAAAAGACTCTCTGGTACCGTAAGTTAGAAGACCACAACTACACAGAGTATTATTAAGAATACACCTAATTCAGTTTCCTGCAGAGAAGAAAAAATTACTAGTTCTTCCCTACCACACCTTCACATGCATGACCACATTACTTCACACAACTTTATCCTCCAATTAGATCACCTCACGAGTACAAAGATTCTGTATTTTAACTTGATTTTAGCAAGTAATGTTTGTCCTGTCATTTTTTAAACCTTTCAGAATCTGGAAGCCTGGATAAATTGGTGAGGAAGTTGCAGAAATTTCTTTAGTGTTTCCTTGATGACTTATTTCTATTTTGAAATTCTGTGTTGAAAGTTTTATTTTAATGAAGAATTCATTCATTAACTTCACTACTGACAGCTCTTTGAGAGGTTTTTGTGAGAGACAGTAGTGGTAGCCTTTGAAGTCTAAATAGAGTAGGATAGTTGCATCATCCTTTCCATGCCATCTGACCAACAGGGATGAGTCATCTACGAACAATATATTGGTTTTGCCCCATGATTTATTTATCCATATGTTCAAGTCTGTGTTACAGTCTGCTCATGTGCAAGGTTCCAATTAAAAAAAAAATAATAAAGCTAAAGGTAAGCCATTTCTCAACTCTTCTCAACTCCACAAATCTTTTTAAAAAGTGATAAAAAAACATAATAAATCGGAAGCCGAACTCTACTTGTTCCAAGATCATTTTAAAGTATCTATAAAAAGACATTTTAATCCACTGCTAAGATTTCTTAATTTTTTTCATTAAAAAGTCTACTTTATAATGTTTTTTTTACATGTAAAAATGTCAGACATCATGACTAATTTCTATATGCGGATGTTTCTTCCACATTTTTAAGGCTGTCTTCCTATATCATGTGGTTTAAATAAGTCAATTTTGGTTGCTTAACAGCTCTGAGTATTTTGATAGGTCATGGATATAACCGTGTTTATTCTCAGCTCATAATACACTTTTTAAGCAATTTCCATGCCACCTGCAACAGCTTTGCCCCTTCTGCATGTTAGTTTTTAAAGGAGGCTTGCCAAAAATGACCCTTCAAAAGGCTTTCAATTTATAAAAAGTTACTGCTGCTTTAATTACTCTCTCCCCATATTTTTGCTCCTACAAAGACGCCGAACTCAAGTACTTTACAATCAGTACTGGAGACCTGCTTCAGCATTTTTAGTCTCATTACGCAGGTAACAATGCAAGAGTCCTTGCTAGTTTCCACAAAATGATATCAGGTTATTCACAAAGCTTTTCATTTTTTTCCCCCCTCCACTTAGAGGGGGACACAATACACAGTTACTGCTGATGTAGTTTCAGTGAAGTTTTGCAGTTTCCAAGGTTTTCATTTCCCTGCATGATTTTTGTGCATCTGCAAACCAACTGTATGAAGAACAATAACTAGCTTAAAAATAGAACTTTGATTCTTCAAGCACACTGAAGTCCAAATTCTGCAGTTACTGGCACTGAACAACACAAATACGTAAGTAGACACATTCGTTATTTAACAGGGGTACTACTCACAAGGGATGATTCTGTACAATTAAGATATTGCCAGTGGTGAGACAGCTGTATCTTTCATGTTTACAAGCATAACTATTTTATTTCTCCCTCACTTTAAAACACCTTGATTTTGGAAGAGAAGAATAATTTTTTTTTTTTTTTTTTTACAGTGTAGAGCACAATGTAGGTCAATGTACAGTTCATGTAACTTGTTGGGTTTAGCAACAAAGACCAACCAAGAACTAACTTTCTTCTTCTTCATGCCTGTACCCATGCCACAGCTTGCAACCACATGTTAGTACATTATTTTTAATTCAGGTCACGGAGCAATCTCATTTACAATACAGCCCTGCTAACAGTTGTGTTGGAACAATGAAGGGAGCAGGTATCAACAACAGGATATTGTTCACAAATATTTATTCCACTGCCAATATATATTTACACTATTATTATTTTTTTTATACAGCCTAATAATAACTACATGCTCATTAACTCTAGCCCTTAAAACACTCCTGAATAGACTGCACTTAAGTTTTCAAATTACTTTCCCACTCAAGATCCATCTGAATCATCTGTTAAAACTAAAATTATTTAATAACTGCACAAAGCCACAAAAACTGCAAAAAAGCTAAATAAATATGAAAACTAGGACACTACCAGTTGTTTCTTCTGAGAGTCAGCTGTCATGTAATGCTAATTAAATCTTTGGACTAATGAGAATGATGTGCAGGTTTCACTTCAACTAGTAAGTCAAAAACATACCAACTAAGTAACCTTTCATCAGTTGTCTCATAC
>VXBJ01006802.1:658720-708720 GCA_013400055.1 Nycticryphes semicollaris
AAAATCAATTGAAGTTTGGCTGGTAATACCAAGGAAGGAATCACAGAGATCAAAGTTTACTTACTCTTTGAGCAAATTAGTGTAGTTACTAGAAGCAAATAAGGGTCTACATAAAATTAAATAAAATCTGAACATTTGCATAATGAAGAAAATAGCTTATGTACTACCACAGAAAGCAGATTTATAAATGCAAATCAATATACTGACTTCTGGATTATTTGCCATTGTGAAGCACAACCTTGGAAAAGTTAACCTAATGCTGAGCACTGGCTCACTAACACAGCAAAATGCTCCACACCCTCTGCTCTTTTTCCATAATATACCCTTCTCCGAGATCCAAAACTTTTCCCACAAAAACATTCTCTACTTTCTGCCAAGGGCTAATTGAAAGTCTATTATTATCAAGCTTAAATGCTGAGTACCCAGGATCACATGTCTGTGTGAAAGTTAATACCAGCCTAATGATGGATTTTTCAAACTTATTTTGTTGAATTAACCACATTTTAGTAAAGAAGCGTGGTCATGTACCACATTCTCTCCTATGAATAATTGCATGGATGGCCTCCTTCCCAACTGGCAACCAAAGAGAATTCCTGTGGCAACGACATCAGTTGCCTATGTTGAAAAGTAATACAAGTAGTGTATTTTAAGCTTCTTGTAAATGCAGTTTAGCAACTGGAAGTCTGAAGCATTGGCACGGTGCAAACTACTTATTCACCATACAACCACGTGAGTTCTCAAAATTGAATTACTTGGTATGTCAAATCCAACCATGGAGAGCTATTTATGTCCACACAAAGCCACAAAATTCTTTTTAGTCTACCGTGTAAGATACGCAGGTATACAAAGCAGAAGTTTTCTTAAAATAAGAAATAAATCATTTATGCCACAATAATCAAGTATACTCTCAATAGATCCAAGCAAACAGTTACTTTGGTGGTTTTACTGTTTTGTTTGAACACTGCATGAAAGAAATACTTCATTCAATCATTCATCATTATTTTCAACAATATTTTGAGCTTCCAATAACACATTCGCAGTACGCTAGCATATATTGGTAAACTAGGCTTATACAACAATCAGCTCCTAGTAGAGCTTTTTTCCACATACTGAAGGTAATCAAAACATCTACAGCTTTCTATGCCTGCAAGGCTGAAGGTGTAGAGTTCATTAAACAACAGTGATTTTGGGAAAAAGAATGCAACATATGAATTTTGCTATTTATTAACATAATTCCAAGGCAGTCTTGAAATCAGACTTTTTTTCTTGGAAAATTAACAGATGCAGCTTTCTAAGTTCTTATCTGAAATGGCTAGGAAGTCTGTCCAAGTCTAATATTACACTCAGCCTACTCTAACAGCATAGCTGAGCAAACTTCAGCAAAGTTTACCCTGCTAATGTTGGAATTAATTACTATACTATCTTCACAACTGTGTCCTCAGGCTAAGAATTATCCGATCTTTAAGACTGCTGCTCCAGGTAAAGTCTCCACTAATTCCCACTTGGAGCAGCTTAATATATGTCCTGTGCCCTTGCTTTAATATGCTTAACCATCTGAACTTGTTCATCTAAACACATTCAGGCTCAAGGGCTGACATCCTCATTAACTGAGGACTCTAAGGCCAAAATTACAGCAACACAAACACAACCACAGTATCCCCTACAATCAAGGAGGGGGACAAAAAAAAAGTTGTATCTTGAAGTAGTGCCTTAATTATAGGCAATTAACATAATCCCTGCCCCCAACCTGTAAGAAACACTCAACATGTTATAAAGCATTCAACTCAGGAAAAAAAACATAGCATAGAAAGTCAGTTCTGTGGAAAAATAAGTATTACACAAACTTTGAGTTGAAGTACAGTACAGACAACATTAATGTACATATCCAGACAAAATATCTACATTTCCATTTGTCTGGTATTTTACCCACATGAATATCCATGTAATTATGCCACCAAAGACTGAAGTATTTTGAACAGAACCGAAGTTCTATCCAAGCAGCTCATTGCACAGCCACCGGGGTATTATATCCAGTAGATGAGGAGTTTAATCCCTTATAGGTACTCTTCAGCATGTAAGAAATGTCACTAGGGAAAAGGTGGACCACGTTCCTATAAGACAAGTACAGTAATGTTTTTCAAAAGAACAATTGTCTTTAATGGAAGTTTTCTCCAGCAATCGGGTAGCTGAGCTGCAGTGAAGTGAAAAACCATGTGTTGTGGCAGGCTGACAGTGGCTAGACAACAATGTGCATTACAAATAAACAGGAAATACATAATTTACTTATCCCAGATACTTTGAAGATCACAATCTTAGCAACTAATCCTATTTGCAAACTCTATAGCAAATCAGAATCCAACAGGAAAAAAAAAAAAAAGCCACAAAACATGCCACCCAAGCTCCCTCCTTCCTTCCCATTATTTTTTGGAAAAAAAAAAAAAAAAAAAAAACCAACAAAAAAACAAAACCACCCTTACCAGTAGTCTACCAAAGGACAATGACATAAAAAATCAAATCTAAGTACCATCAAAATCAAATTATTATAGAATGTAATTTTATGAGTGTTTTTATCTGAAATACAAGTTATATTCTGTCTCATTACCTACATCCACTTTGAGCTCATTTCAACACGCTAGGTTTCATGTATCTAATTTTATTGCTTAATTGAATATCTTTAAATGATGACTTAACTCCCGAGTTAATCTTCTGAGTGAAAAATACCAACACTGCACTGATTCAAGAAGCTGCAATAAGTCTTCTGTTTCCAGTTCCTTACTAGGAACCAGGCATCCACAAGATCAGTAAATAATCAGGGACCTTTTATTCTCCTCACACTGAAAAACAGCTGACTTACAGGTTGTCAGACTTCCCAGAACTCCATTTTTCTAATCCTTTTTAGAAGTTTGCCTTTAATGACACAGCATGACATGCATATATGTTAATGGCAATTTACATTTCCAGGTTTAAACTCTCCATAGTTACACTATAATTTCCATATTGTTCACAGAACATTCATACAGTTCTATTTTTAACTACTGCCCACTCTTCTACAATGTTGTTTTGATTTTTTGCATATGGAAAATATACATTTACATCTTGTTTCAACAGAATCAATTCCCAAAGTAAAAACCCTCCCCTTCATAAACCACCTTTTTCCTGACTAATATTTTATTCAGTGCCTTTTCTCTAAAGTGCTTCTCACATATTCTATTCTAGAATAAACATGAAGATTTTCATGATTACAGAAAAATAAACTTATTTAACTGAAATGGAGGCCTGACATTTAAAACTCCAAAAGCTGTTTTTGCTCTCCATTGTGCTTTTTCTGTTTCAAAACTTTCCCTCCAAAGCTACCCGGTGACTATGTAAATTGGAGAGATTAACTAAATTTAGTTCAACAGTTTTCATAAAGTTAATTAAAAACGTAGTGATCATACTCATTTATTTTGTTCTCAGAAAACGTGAGCCTCTCCCATCCCTTTTTATTACCTCTCCAACCAAAGGACACTTCCATTTAATAGATTCCTTAACATAAAGATTAGCAGATATAAATATTAGCAATCCTCTTTACCAAAGGACAATGACATAATTAGGTTACAGGTTACCGTTTGTACTTCTACATTTTCAAAGTGATTAAAAAAAAGAATGGAAGGTCAGTGAAAACCATTTCCCCTGTAAAGGCCATATAATACACCAGGCTCTTACCTGGCTCCTTTTTGCTAACTTTGTTGGAGGGTTTCTATTAATTTAGCTACCATGGCAAGATTCAGCAGGCATGAAGTGAACACTTTGGAAACCTCATTAACACTAAAGCTTCAGAACACAACCTTTGGAGTTTTTTTTAGGAGGAGAAGGAGATGGTATTGGTTGAGTTTTGGTTGGTTGGGGTTTCTTTGTGTTTTCATGGTGGTGATTTTTAAGTTTTGCCTCGCAAGGCAGGAGATGATGCCAAAATTAGTAATCAGAGAACATCCTTATGGAATAAATAAGTAGAGAGGGAACAGCTTTCAGTGTTACAAAAAGTGCAAGTTATTCAACACCCAGAATCTTTCCCATCCTAAGTTTGTCTTACTGAGATTAAGCATTGATCCCATTGAAGCAAATACCTGCTTTATACTGTTAATTCATCCAGACTGCTCACAAAATAGATGACCTCAAGACAACTGACAGGATCAATCCATGACAAGATACATTTTTTTAGTGGAAAATGTAATGGGAAAAAATATGTAGTACAAAAATAAGAGGGAGGGAGAAGGGAAATAAGCATTGATACATTTAAGATACAAACAGTAATCTGTTACTCCTTTTTGCTGCTTACTAACAAGATATTAAGTAACAGAGTAACTATTAAAGATACAGTTGCGCTCTATCTTCTTAAATCAGTACCACAACTAACACTTTTTATAGTCCTAAAGGAAAGAAATAGTCAGCAACAAGTAGGTTAAAGCATACATTTTCATTCTCTGACAAAACAGAATCACTATCCACAGAGCTAACAACGCTAAAACAAGTTCAACTACAAGGAGACAATGTATTTTCATATGCAAGCAGTCCTTTGTCATTTTGTGGTAAGGAAAACCTTGTGCAGTACTAGAAAAAACGTACTGAAACCAGAGGAATAGCAATAATTTCACTTCCCTTTCTCCACTCTTCATCTGTATATAACAATAAATTTCAAGTTGTAGAGAAGCAAAAACATGTCAGTGGACCACAACAACCAGCTTTTTGTAAAGTTTTACTTACTATTTTTTTCTTTTGAGACTTTAAATCTTCCAGTGCATCATCTAAAAGAAGGACATGATACATTAGTTTTCAAATATAAGAGATAATTTCAGCACACTTAAACACTGAGTTCGCTTTGTGAGATTAAGAAAAAAATACGCACCGATCACTACCAGCCCTGCAACATTAGTAAACTTTGCATAAAATAAAGGTTTTTTTATATGAAAATAAATCATTTTAAATACTGAAACTGCTTATAAATTATAGCCCACTTATCACTCTACAGTTATAACTATTAAAAAGTTTTACGCACCATTTCCTCATTAAGCAAACCAATTCTAGCCAGTGCCCTGCTTTGACCTACATTAAAACCAGTACAACAATGGACCAAATACACTTAATCTCACAAGTCAAGCTACAGGAAAAAAGCTTGAGGCCTAAGTATTAATATATCTATTTGAGTACCAGATTTACCGGCTTCAGTATTTCACATAAGCCTCTTAACACACGCTAGTTTTCAAACCCCAGGTCAATTCTGGGCTTCAAATCTCAATCTCTTTCACCCTTTCACCACTTTCAGACTACAGCAAAAACTCCAGTTTTCTAAGAAAAGCTACCAGAAGGCCATTTCGCTACTAAATGTTAAGAGACTGCTACAACTGGTAGGCATAATATCAAACCACTCTAAAAGGAAGGGAAAGAAGAAAGGTCAAATGCACATAGGATTTTCCTTTAAGTCAATGCCTGCAGCTTGGCACTCATGGCTCACTGTAGTAAACCATCACGCAATACAGAAGGTATTCTTTTGATAAATCCATTTTTTACTACCTGCTTCACAGCAAGTAGAGTTTAACAAAAAAACTTTACAACCTTTTCCCCTTCTCAGCTCTACTGGGCACCAGCACTTCACTTCTTGTAAGATACTGCTATTTACCCACTAAAAAGGAAAAATTTTCACAAAAACAATGAGAAACAAAACTAAGAAACTAAATAAATATATATAAAGATACAAAAAAGTATGTACACTGTACAAAGTTACTAGTTACTTGAAATTAAGGGAATAATTACTTGAACTTTTCCGGAAGTATAGGAACCCATTTTTATACCCCACTTTATTAAATGCGCACATGGCCATGTACTCTTTCAAATGTGTATGTAATGAAATGGTAATTACAACAATCCATTGTTAGCTCAGACAAATAGGACATGGAACAAGATCATATTTAGCACTGGGCTGGACCACAGAAGAGACAATTCTAGGAATTGTGCATCTTCATATCAATAAGATATCTCACTCCACCAAATTTTCCATTTATATTACAACACAGCCTCTCATATATCCCATACAGATTAACATCTTGAAACACACTGCAGTGCAGTACAGTATCATGCAGACAAACTGCACAATATAGTTAACCATTAAGTTACTTCAGAAACAGAAGATGGCTTGGATACAGAAATGCCCAAAACATCTTTAAGCATTGCCTCCCACAAAGCAACACCATCAGTTTAAAGTGTGGGAGCTTGTTTCTGATCCTGTATTCAACGAGAACCTCGTGAAACACCTGCCCCTTCAAACATGACCAAATGGCAATTACTGCAACGTACTCTCAACAAACCAATAGATCTCATCTTAATTAAACCTACAGGGAAAAAAAAAATTGATAGTACAGAAGACAATACCTGCATTCATTTTTCCCCACACTTCTGGACAGATCAGCCTAAATCCTCCTCAACAGCTGTTTGCTTGACCAGTCCTAAGAACTGAAGTGACGTAATCTCTCTGCATGACCCTTCCTAGTATTTCACTAGGAACTGTCCTCATTCAGAGCATGGTTCCCAGAACCGGTGTATGCTGGATATCCAGTACAGAGCTTTGAGTAGGAAATAACCATCTCCAGTAACTCAGTTTGTTATGTGAACCTATCCCAGAATAAAAGGCCAGCTTTGAGCCATTCAGTTGCCAGTTCACTCTCTCAGCTATGTTTTCTCCTGCTTTACTGATGTAACTTTTGTACTGCACATTTGTTTTCTCTTTTCCAAATAGAAGACTTTTATATTTGAGGTTAAATGCTTTCTTTTTACCCAGTCTCTGGAACAATGCAGAAATAATTTCTTCTGGCACGTTCTAACGTCTACTAAAACCCTTTATACACAGGTTCAACAAAAGCACTGGACTTGCTTGTATGTTAAAAAAAAAACCCAGAAATAAAGACATTTAAGCAAACTATAAGAAAAAAGTGTGTATGTTTTTTCTTATCCAGACATTAAATGCAAATATATATTTGCCTTAGAAATGAATCACACTGCACCACAATATATGGACAATTTTATTTCTACATAAAAATGTATCTCCTATGCTTGCATACCAAATGCAAACATTAAGTTTAAGAAAAATTCCAAATGTGATGTTTAACTCTTAAGCTGTCACAAATTAAATACATCATGTTTTTCTGCAACTCATAAAACATAGTGCAACATTGAGGTTTTCCTGTATTATTGCTCACATCACCATGAGATATTGTTACAGGCTGGACTGCTTTCAAAGAAAGTCAGAAATGAATTCTAACTACTGCAGACATGTGCCACAGATGCTGTTTTTAAATTTTGCATTAGAATGAACCTGCATGTTCTTTAACAACTTTTTATTTATATTAAACCACCTACATTACTCTGTTACATGACTCCCAATTTTCCTTAGTTCTCAGAACAGCACAAAAACACCTGCTTATCTCTTTTCCACTCAGAAAAACATAAGCGTGCCTTTGAGAGCTTGGTAGAGAAAAAGCTATCTTCACAAACACGTTAAAGACATCTGCTATAAATCTCTTCTACATAAAGACAACAGAGTAAGACTGCTGGAATACTTGCAAGATCCAAGTATTAAAGGGAACTACTGCTACAGTTTATACTTCCTTTCCCTCACTCCTACACTAAATTTTACTCCATTACACTTGGAAGCATACAAAGATGGGAGAAAGTTACCACAATTTCATTTCATAACTGAAACAGAAGATTAAGCAGTTTGCTTCCCATTTTTTCAAGAACTGTGTGGTAGAAACAGTTTAGCTAATGATACCTACTGCAGCATCAATTCTTCTTTTCCTGGAAGCCAAATTGCCCAAAATATTTACATTTTTATAGCAAGCGTCATTCCCACCTAATTCCATATTCAAAGAAAAAAAAAAGAACAGAAAAAGTACTTACTATTCCTTTCTGTCCTTTTGGAAAAGAAAAAAATGAGCAGTGTTCTTATACACCAGATTCTTTAAAACAGAAAGAAGAATTATATTAATTAAAATATATTATAGCAACCATTTCTGAAGTCATTTAGCAAACAGGATAGCTAATGCAGAAGACTTACCAAATTACGTTTAACTTTGTGAATACAAAGAACAGAAATCTTCAAACAATATTTATACAAAAAGCTAAAAATTAAATTAACATCATGTCAACAAGACATCAATACTAACCAAAATAAAATCCTCCGTTCTATTAAGATTCAACCAAGTATACTACTATAGGTAGAAATGCTAAGGAAGGTGCAGCAAGTATGACCATCGCTTGCTAAAATGTTTAGTGGGAACCTTTTAAAATCATGTTATGTATAGCCAGCTGAAAATTACTTAGTCATCACTTCTTATTTGATAGATTTATGATGCGTGTTATGCAGAAAACCAAGCTTACCAAGGCCCAAAATTAAGACCTGGGAGATTTGTGGGAAGAATTCAATACCAATGAAAATCATGAGATACAGCTATTGTACAAATGCTCTCCCAAGCAGAGTTAACTGACCTGACTCCTGGCGGTTTTACAGAACTCTGAATCCACTCAGTTTCTGCTAGGTTTCAGCTGACTTAACTAAAACAATGGATCAGTTTATCTGTGCTCAAGATAAAGATAAACTGATCTATGATCATTTTACATTTAAAAGATCTCTCTTCAATCATCAGGACTTACTTGTTTTAATATTTATAAGCATTTCTAAGCTTTAAGTTGACGCTTTTCCTGGAAAGTTAATCAGCCTAAGTCAAGTGGCAAATCTCATACTTCAAACCCTTCCAAGCATCTTATCCAAAACCCTCCTAGTGCCAGGAACTACATAATAATGCCTGAAATGGCAATGTTTCATTTAAGGGAAGAAAAAAAAAAATCTTAAAGGCTAGAAAAGTTCTCCGAATAACAGCTAGCCTAAGAAAGCAGGCAAAAGGCTGTAAGATGTCAAATAGTTTCAGCTTAATTCAAAAGAATATGTTTTGCATTTATGTAATAGCTGCCCAGTTCAAAATGCTTTCAAGTATTAATACCACCACCTGAGTTAGGCAAGTTAGACATGGCAACTGGAATGCTAAAGTAACCTATACAGAGGTTAGAGAAACAGAGAAAGAAGTTTAACTCTATTCCATGTCCAAAGGTATGCTGTAATAGCTACTCTAGGAATACAGATGGCTTTGCCCACTTACACAATGCAAGATGTGTCCCTTCATAAACTATCAAAATAAAATAAAGTTTTACAGCATTTGAAATGCCTTAAAGACTGGTTACACAGGCAAAAACATTGTTTCTTTCTTTATTGTATGCTTAATAAGGAGTTGTCTATCTAAAGTTGTATTCTAAGCTAATAGATATATGGTAGGACTTCAAAAAACAAAAAAACATTTCCTTTTTAAGAGCTTTGAGGTAAAAGGTTAATAGTAGGCTATTTCAGACTAGTGTTACAAAAAAAAAAAACAAAAGTCATTTTCTCTCTGAAAATCAGAACATGCAACATGAAACAATCTAATTCAAATGAAAATCATTTCAAGAAGAATATTCTTCTAATGTGGTAAAATATTTCTTCAACTTTTCAGATGTTTCAGTATACATTTAAAATAATGATATATTCCTAGAACCTAAATTGCTCTACCAGCATCAGTAACTTCCTGAGACCCTGAGGGAATGACCTAAGGCATAAATAAGTTGGTAACTGAGTCAGCATGCTGGAAAAGGCAGGCATATTCCAGTTTGAATAGGGCTAAAAAACCTCTATAGCTATTATTAGGTACCACCAGGCATTCAGCATGGAGTCACCTCTTGACTGAGAGCAAAGACAAGCTGGCAGTTGCTTGCCATTCATAACCACCAAAAAAAGCTGAAGGGGAATAGCTTAAGAGAAAAATCAGATAAACAGTTGCAGATTGTAAGAGAACAACAGTCTAATTGAGTAAGCCAATATACAATTCAGAATTTTACAGTAACCTACCAGTCAAAAAAAAAAAAAAAAACCAAAACAATGTGAGAATTCATACCACAGCACTAGAAGCCATCACCTTCAAGTAATAAAAGTTTTCATTTCAACACTAATCCTAAAATACCTAAGTGAAAGGAGGCTGATGATACTACTTCTACAAGCCTTTCCTGTTAACACGAGCAAGCCTCTAACAACAAAGACTTTCAAGTCCTTGTCCTAGGATGAAAATCAATTCATACTGCTGCCAAAGATTAATTTGAGATTTAATTTCTATGTTAATCCTGTCCAGTCAAGATACTGCTGCTCATGTATCTTCTCCACAGGATTCTGTAAGAGCAGCATATTAGTACGTCACATTGTGTTATGCATAACGTACAAAAAGCATTTTCAAATATCTTTTTTGCATATTATATTAAGCTGACCCACACTAATCAAACTGATTGGCTCATCATGATCCTTGATGGTCTGGGGAAAAGGGAGGCAGGGAAGCCACTGTTTAGCAAGGTGGGGGACCCATTTCATTATTTTTAGAAAAGCTATCTTGAAGAAGTCAAAAGCCACTCGTGAGAACGAGCAGCCAATTAGCTCAGTGGAACAAAAAAGTAGACATTACTTTCTTCTATTCACATCCAATGATGTAAGGACATTTTCTGGCTGAAGAAAAACTGTCAATGATTTTCCAGAAAAATAGCTAATTATGTAAAACTAGCCCTCAACATATTTAGGCTGATGACCTTTCAAATCAATTCTGTGTTAACAGTCACCTAATATGTAAGTCTCTTCATTCATTCTCTTATTACTTTTTTCCCCAATTTTATACACTGCATTCTACATACAGGTGATGTATCTTAGGTCACTTTGACACATTAGCCATACTTTTCCAAATAGCAGGAGAAACAAAGACCCAGATAACATTCCTCTGCTTATATTACACTACCTTGCAGGTGTTCAGATACAGGTCTCTCTCTAGCCCCAGTATACTTTCGATAAGCCAAGTAACTTTAGATATTAACAACTTTTGAAAGCAAGACTTAGTTCTGCACTAAACCGAGACCCATGAGAAACATTTTGCTCAATGAAAGTATCTGCCCAACAACTTGGATTTATTAAACGAAAAAAATTCAGCAAGTTATGACAACTCAAGGATTGTCAAAAGCAAACCCAACCCCCTGCTGACATGTATTTTCCATCTCCTTTTATTAAAGGGACAGCAGTTTAAAAATAAAAAAGTACATTTACTTACATCAACGGAAATGCAAAAAATGGAAGTGTCATAATCAACCTTGCTGTCCATTCATCAGGAAGACACCAGAAATAAACAACTAAGCAAGTGATAAGGTAAAGGAGTGAAGAGTAGAGAAGCAGCCTTCCAACCCATAGTTTCTGTAGTCTCTGATTTTTTTCTCTAAATTCTTCTAATGTCTGTATTTCCTGTAAACAAACAGGGTTCAACCTTATTAATTAAATTAGTTGGTGGTTTTACTAAGCCGCCTTTAAGTGTTTGCTAAAATTAGCCTTACCAATTTAATACTTGATTTAAAAAGTCAAGCAGCTTTTTGATAAATGACAATATTTGCCAAAGACAGCTTTCATACATACATAATACATAACCCTAATAAGGTTATGATATGGGCTACTTGTACTGTATTATCAATAACACATCACTATTAGGAATAAATATTACAAATCAGCCATTTTTTCCTATTTGTAATGCATTAGTATATTTGGGACAAGTTGAAAACGCTAATATATTATGAATGGCAGTCTTTACAATCACATAAATTGCTACCAACCATACTTTGCATCCCAAAACTTTTATCAGGCACCTGTAGAATTTCATATGCTTCTAATACTTTTCTACTAACATGAGAAATTGCTGAAACTTCTCCATCATTTCACGTGTTTTCGTATCAGTATTTTCCTCACATTAAGAGTGAGATCCTGAACATCTGAATGATGATTTTGGCATATTAATAAGTGATTAAGCAATGCTCCACTATGTTATCATTTTGACTGCATTTCAAGTAACAACAGGAGCGCTCACACTTTCATTAAAAGAAAAACAAAAAACCAAACATCAACAACATATTTCAAAACAGTTAATTTCCCCACAGAGTACAGACATCTGTCACAAATTCTGGCTTAAAAAAAAAAATCAGAACTGATTACTGAACAGTCTTATTCAGTTATTCTGCCCCTGACCTTACTTACAACCACTACAGCTACAATTCTTATATTTAAAATCATATATTGAAGCTTCTGTAATGAGCCTGATGAATGGATTAGTGACATTTTACATTACATGGGAGCTTAACCATTAGTTACAATTAAATTGTGTAATCAAGCCAGCTTCACATTCATTCCTACTTCAGGCTCTCTAAATTAAATATTTAAACTGCAGTTTCTTACTATCTATTATACAGTTGTTTTTTTTCCTAAATTACTAATAGTAAGGGGGGAAAGGTAGCAGTCCATCTGAAACTCAGAATCTCTAGTACATTCAACTGGAATAATTGCCAAAGTAATTTAAACTTCTATTACAGTGATTTACCTAACATAAAAGAATTATGACAAGCAAAAAGGATCTTTCTAAACAAAACAAAAAAAAAAAACAAAAAAAAACAAAAAAACAAAAAAAAAACACAGACATTGGACCAAAAGCAAATACATACCTTATCAATTTTTTCTAATACTTCTACAGTGGAAGGCTTTGCCTGCTTGCAAGGGAAAGAACAAAGATGTTACTCTGACAAAAGTCAATATTATGAGGATTACTGTACATTAACAGTTTCCTAACAAGAAGATTTATTCGTATGCTTCATATGCCTTTTACAAAGTAACCTGCTTGGTTACTGAGGAGTGAGTGGTGGACATTGTCTACCTAGGTCTCTCCAAGGCTTTTGACACACTTCCCCACAGCCTCCACCTAGAGAAACCAGGTAATGGGTACCAGTTATTCCTGGGGAGATTTTTATTTTAGACAAGTGGAAAATTTTTCACAGTGAGAACACACAGACATTGGAATAACCTCCCCAGGGAAGTGGTGGAGTCCCCAACATTGGACACTTTTAAGATTCAGCTGGACAGGGTGCTGGGCCATCTTGTCTAGGCCGTACTTTTAACAAGAAAGGTTGGACCAAGTTATCTTTGAGGTCCCTTCCAACCTGGCATTCTATGATAATAGATTAATATATCTATTTTACATGAAGGTATGGCTTTTTCCTACTTTTATAGTGACAAATAGAAAGCACTACAATGAATCGCTTTTTTTGGTTTTTTACAGTTGGTACTACTATTAACTGAAGGCTCCTTTCCTACACCACAAAAAGATTAAAACCTATAATGCACGAACAGCAATAATGGATGCATGGGTGGGAAGTAAAACAAGGACAGAACTGATTAGTAGAGAATATATACAGGAAGCCCTAACTTGAAAACTTACGCTTTTTATTGCTATTCATTCCACACAGAGACACATGTTCTAAATAAATTATAAGCAAGTGCAAATAAGTGTTACCATCTCCAGTAAAATATGCCTCAGGAACAACTTGGAATCTTCCCTTGTGTCTGAGAAGCCACTATCTTCCACCACCCTTCATGCCAAAAATTCAAAAACTATAGCCCACACTGCATGACCACAAAAGGGAGCTTCTTTCTATTACACAAAACTGACATTTCACCTAATCCTTTGCCTTCAAAGGAGTTTTGTATGGGAGGCTCCAAAATAATTTGATAATATGCAAAGGCAAACTTGAATAACTCACACCTGCCAGGAGAGTAGTCAAAAACCTCATGCCTCTTCCTCAAACCCAGTACACCATTTATTAACATACAAGCCAGTAAAAACAATTAGGAAGAAAGATCTATATAGGTCAAAGTAGCTACAAAAATGTTTGTTAAAACAAACAGAATGGTATTCTGAATGTATCCACTTTGACCTAAAATAGCCACCAATCTTTCAAGTCACAAATGCTGCTGTATCTACCCTCATGAAGCACCACAGAACTATTTAAATTTACAGAAAGAGTTAAAACTGTATTTTTGTACGTTAACCAAACCACTGCCAGGCCTGGTCCTGCAAATGAAATAACAAACAACCATGCAGTTTCACAGTTTAGGGATTTGGTAGAGAATATTTTTGCTAATTATGGTCTCACCACTGGACTTTAAAGCGGTGTATTAATGGGAAAAGTTTAGCACTTATGTTCAACCAGCATTAACAGTCAACCAACAGGCATTAAGAAACAGATCCTTTATACTCTCATCTTCTAGACTAGTGATTAAAATTGTGTAACAATATAATACTTACCCTCCATCTTGAAATTAATCCACCCATCTTCTACTGTGGACAAATGCCTGCAGAGCTATCAATCTTCTACAAGAATTCACAGCTAGAAGTGAAGCATTAAGCACTTAGGAAAAATCTAACAGCATAGTTAAAGATTCACACATTTATTCCAATATCTGAAGGAATTAAAACATCACATAAAGTCATTGCCTGGTTATCTACCTAGGTTGTTTTTAAAATCCTGTTTCACAGGCCATCTTGTAAGACAGTTGATGTCTTGATGCAGCCAAACTTATTTCACTTTGGAAATATTTAACCAAAAAAGAAATAGAAGCAAAAAAAAAAAAGCCATCAAAATCCTCCAGTATAAAAACAATTTTAAAGACTTACTACTATGCAGGATTATTTAAGCGACTTATTTTCCAATTATTTCCTCTGCTGCTCATAAACCTAACTTCCAATGTCCCTTTCCAGCTGCCACATCATTAATATCTTACTATTAATGAGAAAGTTCATCTCCAATAAATTTACTTCCTTTTCAAGCTCTTATCAATAAGAACATGTTGATTAGTACTATAGTTCTTCCTTTGTATGATCAGTTTTAAGTTCAAATAATCAGTTTCAAAGAGATTTCACTTGCTCTAGGAAAGTACTTACATTGGTGTTGCCTGCACACAACACACAGTGCAGGTACCCACACATCAAATAGACCTAAAGCAATTCCAAAAGGTGCACAAGTAGCTCACCCTGCACCAAACCTCAAACCCATGTGCAGAGCTAATTTGATGATCTGAGTCCAGGTTCCCAAAAGAAAAGCATAACAGCATTCCATCAGCAGGTGGAATCAATTGACATTGAACCTCAGAATGACAGGCTTTCTCTCCAGCCACTGAATTTACAAGATTTCACCCAGTGAAAGAAAAAGTTATCAAGTTCATAGCAACCCCAACAGTAAACTAATACTCGTTCCCAGCTAGCGCTCAAACCATTTTAATGCTAGAATGAAACAGTAAGACTTATTAAAACAAAGCACTAATCAAGTTAGGCAGAAATAAAAGTGATTACCATCTTATTTATTAGGTTACCCTTGGCCAAAAACTGAAAGATAAAGAAATTTAATCTTAATTCAAATTTGTTTCCAAATTGCCCGAGACTGTCAGAACAAATTAATAGAATATAGGTTGCACTTTGCTCACTAGCACAAACGCTACTGTAGTATGGTAACCACTTCACCTTTTAAGAAAGGCAAGGGCGTCAGAATCCAGAACTATAGGCCCTGTGGTTTCAAAACCCAAACCTTAAAGATAAGGAAATCCATATTTGAAATGCCACCAGAATGAAGCTGAGACTGGTGGGCAAATCAGCTCTGCTGATACCAGATTACTAGCACAAATTGAGGGGCTACAGGAAAAACAATTACCGCTTTGACTCTCAAGTAAATTCTCAACTCACCTTGGGAAAACAGCAGCAATATTTTTGGTTTTCAAACATGAGATATTATTGTTCTTTAGCACTGACAATTTTATGCAGTTGTCACTTTGCAGTTAGAGGTGAGTTTCTGGATGACAGGTATTGCAGTAGATATGAGCAGACACTTTTTTCACAAACGTTTCTACAAATAGTATCTTTATTGCAAAACAATATGAGAGCGATGTCAAATAGCCCATCAAGGAGTTTGTTAACTTAGCACAAGGCTCCCAAAACTATTTTGCTTCTGTAGCAACACCACTGACACTAGAAGCAACAGTAGCTCCCAGTTCTGGACATACAGAGATGCTCACACAGCCTTTTTGTGTGCCATTTTCCTGCAGGCTACAGCTTGAGAACCTCCGAGGTAGAAGGTGTTACAGAATCTTTTGAGCTTAGGTTATCTGTGAGCCATTAGTGACACCAGCCTTCATCAATAACACATTTACAAGTGCCATCTCTACATATGTTTTTAAAAATATCTGGCAAATACTTGGAAGGGAAACAGGTTTGACAAGTGTCATCATACGCGTAATTTTACATGAACTATGATGCTGACAGGCCTTACGTATGCTGCTGGGCAAGTCAGTAACACCACCAAAACCCATCCCCAAAAAGGTATTAAGGTATTAGTGACACTAGATTCACATTTACAGTTTAGTCACCAAATGCTTAGTTAGAAGGTGAAGAATTTTCTATAGTTTCTATGGAATGCCTTGGATGTTTTCTTCTCACCTTTCCTTCTCTTCTTTTTGATGTGACATTACAAATTATCTTTAGCTGCTTCAGACTCGCCCTGTTCCACCTCACCTGCCACTCCACATACCTACTACTAATATCCTACTGTTCGTGGCAAGAGTCCTTCCTTTCCATCAAATTATTGCACAGCATTTTTTCTATCTGAAGACTGCAATTCTTTAGCACAGAGCTGTCCTTTCCACTCACTGAGCACTACTGCAACTGGAGTTGCTTCCACAAATATTATCACTAGTTTAATAAACAAATAAGATAGCTGCAACATTTGCCATCCTTAGGCTTAAAATAGACAACAGAGGCGTTAAAACACATTTAATATAGAAGCTTAAGAAAACACTACTACCCAACTCTAAAAAAGAAAAAAGAATGCCTGACAGCATCTCCTCTAATCCCAAAAATATGAACTTTAATCAATAAAAGGCAAAGCAGAAATGCCAGAGCAAGAGTACCAGAGCCAAAAAAAGTTTCTCTTTTGAAAAAGTGATGAATCATGCACAATTGCAGAAGTCATCCATCAACCCATTCATCCAGGTAGAAAAAAATAGTTTGATGATCTCATTACACTTTTATCAAGTCAGTCTCAAATGTCTTCAAGCTCAGTGTTGATGTTTTTAAGATTAGAAGCTCAAAAAAAAAAAAAAAAAAAAAAAAAAACAAAGACTCCAAAATTAATTTTAGGAACTGACATTGCTAAAATTCAAGACCGAACACCAAGTCAAAGTCATGTTAAAAGGAAAGAGAAAGTTAGAAACTTGAAATCAAGGCTTTGCATATACATCTTTCCCCTGAAGGGAGGGGGAACGCTCTTTAAGGAGATCTTTTCTAACCTTAGTGACTCTGTTCTATGAAAATATTTTTATTTACCATTACAAAGAATAAAAGATCTACCTTTCAAAATTAATCTCCAATTCTACTCACTAAGTTTCCAGCCAAAATTCATGTTCTCTCAAAATTTACTGACCTCAGAAACTTCCACAGTGACCATAAAAAGTTTCTGCAGCTGTGAACACCGTGGACAAGGAGACAAGCACGACAAAACCCAGAGCATCACCCATCTCTTGCCACTGGCCTGTCCTAGCGCCCTTCAGTTACAACAGGAGAGCGAATTTTGTTGACTTGAAATTTCATTTTCAGATGTTTCTGTTTTGAAGCATCCTATGGACGTCCTACGCTTTGTACAGCTTTAATTAAAAAGGCAAATTAGCTACCACACCGTGGTTCGGACTCGACGCGGCAAGAGGGGTGGGTCGGGCGCTTTCTTTTTGAAGCCCAGCCTTGTTTTGAAACCTGCGAGCGCGGCCGCCAGCGGCACAGGGAGCCAGTCCGAGGAAGGACGGAGGCATAGATCAGCTCCAGCTGCCGGTGTCCGCCGCCCCGGCCAGCCAGGGAAACCACGGTTCCGACCCCCACCCAGCTCCCGGACCGGTGAAGAAGGTGCCCATCGCCCCCTCCCCGCACCCGCTGATTTCCCCTTCCCAGGCTGCGACCCGGCTCGCCGCCGCCCCGCTTCCCCACCAGCCACCTAAGGCGGGGGAAGGCAGGGGCACCGCCCGCCCGCCCACCCGCTCTGCTCCGCTTCGGCCCCCCAGCGAATGCGGGGCCCAAGCCTGATCACAGGCAGCGCTGGGCGCCCCTCTCCCGCCTCCACGCCCACAGCGGAGCCAGTCCTTACCGCCGAGTCACTCGGGGCCGAGCCGGGCCGCTCCTCCCCGCCAGCACGTACCTGCCGCGGGCCGGGCCGCGCATCCCGCCACCGCCCGCCGAAGGAGGGCCGCGGCTACCGGGACAGCGCTCCCATCAGGCCCCGCGCGGCCCCCGGCAACCAATCGGCGCCTGGCTGCCGCAGGGCGCGCTGGAACGGGGGAGGGGCTGGGCTGTTGAGCGAGGCTGTGGGGGGTGGTGGACGGTGGGTGAGAGCGCGAGTGAGTGCGTGGGGTTCCTGCATCTGAGGTGAAAGTAGCTTCCTCCTCTGAGGACGTCTGTCCTTCTGCGGCCCTCTCTGATACATATTTACAGGAGAAAAAGAAGAGTGTTTTAGAACTAAATCCTAGGAACATGGGGGTCAAACTGTCATGTGAGGGTTTGCAGCAGCGTCCTGGTGCTCCCATGATCAGCCGCTGCCGGTGGAGAAGGTGCTGGCAGACGCTCTGTCGGGTGGGTGTTGCAGTTGCTGGAGTCACCCGAAGGCCGTAGGAGACCCCCCCAATGTCCCCTTCATTCCAGTTGGCAACCGTTTTTGTAGAGAAATAGCTCTCTTATATTTCTTAAATTTATATTGCTGTAATAACAGTGCCCTCCTACTGCTCTACTTTTATCAGTTGTTATGTGGTGCCCTTTCTTTGCTGACGCCCATCATGGCCTGCCCCATGCCAAGAGGACAGAGGAACAGAGAATACTTAGTCTCTTTGCACGGTGTGTCTCACAAGGTCTTCCGTGCCCTGCTCAGAACTGTCACCACTGTGGCTACAGAAGTGGGAGCATGTGCACAGATCTGGAAGAAAAGTCCTTCAGAGTTCCTTGAAGTAGAAATTCACATGCAGAAGCTGCATAGCTTTAGCTGGCCCTGCACTGATGAACTCATGTGTAACAACACGTCATAATACAGCATATAAACGTTGGGGGGGATTCCAGTTATGGTGGGCTCACCCAGCACTCATCTCATCAGGATGGGGAAGAGAATAGGGAGAGTAAAAGTAAGAATACTCATGGGTTGGGTTAAAAGAGATTTTAGTAGGTGAAGGAAAGAAAAATAGTTTATGCAAGAGAAATAGCATACCACCGTAAGAAGACTGATGCCCAGCCAGTGTCCAAGAAATTGCTCTGGAAGGCAACGTCCCCCCAGCCTTCTTATTCTGTTACCCCAGTTTTATTGCTGAGCATGATGTTATATGGTATCCCTTTGGCCAGTTCAGGTTTGCTGTCCTGGCTGTTTCTCCTTCCAACTTCTTGAACACCCCCAGCCTACTCACTAAGGGAGCACAGCATGAAAAAGAAAAAGCCTTGACACTGTGCAAGTACTGTTTCACAATGGCCAAAACATTGCTGTGTTACCAGTGCTAGTTTAGTTACAAAATGCAAAACATAGCAGCGCGCAGTCTGCTGTGAAGAAAATGAACTCCATTCCAGCCAGACCTGGTAAAACAATTTTTAAAATAGTTTAAGTCCAAAGAGAAGAGGCAAAGCTCTTAGTCTAGGGGAGGAGAAACAAAATATCCCACCTTCTTTCCATGCAACAAAATCAGCTTCAAGCTTTAAGTAGTTGTCATGGTTTAGGCCACATGGACTATTGCCAAAATGACAGATGCTCTTCCCCAGTTTATGAGTTTAGAAGGAGCTAAACTACCTTGATGAAATATTAATAATAAAATAAAAAGGAAATAATTAAACAGATAAAACATATACAAAACCATATCAAGCTCCCAGGATGGCATCACCAGCAGGCACTGGGGAAGTCCCAGACTGGACTCAGCTGGGAACTGGATTCTAGATCTAGAATCAGGAACACACGGATCAGGATCAAAGGTAGATGAACAGCCAGGGTCCTCCTTGGACACCAGCCATTGAAGAAAGAGGGCTCACTCTTTCATCCTTCAGCTTTTATAGTGAGCATGGTGGAGATGGGATGGAACACCCTGTTGCTCAGTTTTGGGTCACCTGTCCTGTCCACTCCTCCCCGCAGGTGTGACCCCCTCTGTGCTTTTCCATTTCCAACCCTCCAACAGGGCACACAGCAAAGTGAGCTGACCTTGGCTGTTACAGCAATAAGTATAAGCAGGAGCCTCTCTGCCTACCATCCCTTGGCATTGACTATAAACACAGGTCTTAATAACATGGAGCAAGAACTTAATAACACAGAGTTACAGTATCAGCTAAGTAACAATTTTAGCTGCGGTTCAAGAATGGGTCACAGTCTAGAATGGGCTTCAAGTAAGCTAATTCAAAGCAAAATAATGCAGACCTACTGACTATTCTAGAAATGCGGTTACAGATGTCATCTACATCTGCAGCTTAATTTTTGTCATTGAGACCTAGACTGTTCCTTTCCAAGAGGAAAAAGACTCATTCCAGATTGCAAATCCTTGTAGCAATGACTACCCCTCTGCTGAGGGGATGTCTTCACTTTTTGGTCTCAGATGAAACGCAGCTGTAGTCTGCTCTGGTATTTAAGTGTACTAACATCTTTTCCCATACTCTAGCAAAGTAACTACTTAAAATAAATCCTAATAATAATGGCACTGTATTCAAAGGCTTTTTGAAATTCTGTAGCCAGTGCTGGCATCTCCAAGAAGCTTCTCTCCTGGCTTTTTCCAGAATTGTCATAAACATTTTCAAATCACCACAGAATTCAGCCCCTGATTCAGGGCTGATGCAGAATTGTGAGGAAAGTCTCAGACTCTACTTGTGTCCTTGAGCCGTGTTGTAGAACTGATTTTTATGCAAGCCTCCTCCATGAAGTTCTCATCGCTGATATACAATTATGAACCTATCTAACTGGTAGTTTTTAAAAAGCAATTTCAGCTACCATTATTGAACTTTTCATGCAGATAAGTCTCTCAGCTGTGTGATGTTATATGATGGCATGCAGCTACCTGTTTGCTTCAGAGTCAAGATCTACCTAAAAAAGAAAATTATGCCCATGTAGCTGGTGAGGATAATAAAACTGAATATAAAATCATAATTTTGAATTAGTCAGCTTAAAATTTTCATTCATCTGGTTCAAAAGTGCCCCCTACAGAGTATTTAAAACTCTAAATACAGTCCCTTCAAAATCCTTCATTGTCCGTGGGATTGATGTTTAACCTGATTCTTCATAACCACTTTAACAGCAGCGTACATCTCCAGAATTTTCCGCAACATCACAAATAGCATTTAGCACTTTCAGCCCCTCTCTATGCAGCACACTGAACAAGCAATAATAAACTTATTTTAAAATGTTTTGGTCTCATACCTTGGGACTTGTTTTTTTGCCTTTTGAGTTTTCCCTCATTTAGATGCTGGGAAATTTTAGATGTTGAAAGAGAACCATTGTTTACATTGCAAATGGGGATGTGATTGCAGCAAATGAGGGCACATAGATAGCTTCAAGATGACAAACTCCACTACCCATGCCACTATTGGCTATGTTCCATGTGTGCTGCCATCTTACCATCTTTTTCACTGCAGTGTTCATCAACAAAAGAGCAGTCAGGGAATTAGGTGCTGCTGTATGGCACATCACTCAGACCAGAGCTGGAGTACTGTGCCCCTGTTAAAGGAGAAGCCACTGCCCGAGCATTCACACACCATTTGAGTCGCACACACGCTGCCTGAGTCTTTAACAGGTCGGACCAGAGTCCCTTTGCAGTGGGTGACTCCAGTGAGCCAATGGGTGCTGCTTTCTACTTCTCTCTCTCTCACACACACACACACTTTCTTTAAGGCATGCTTCCTCCTTCAGGCTAGATTCTAGGTTTCCCCCAACAGTCTCAGTCATCAGATTTTATAGAAATAAATAAATAATTTAATTGGAAGGTACAGCAGCAGGTTAAGCTAACTGGATGCCCCCAGAGAGGGATAGGGATGTTGAATGAAGACATCCCTGGCCAGTTATACCCTTGTGATCTACATGTGTTTCTTATTGTGTCTTTTAGTCCAATGGTGACTTTTGATGTGGGGTCTTCTAACACATTATTGGATTCTTTTTGTGTGTCCAGGCAGACAGGCCAGTCGCTGCTCTTATCTTGTTGGTTTACAGTCTCTGCTGGTGGTTGTGGCCTCTTATCTTCTGGTTTTATGCTTCGTGGGCCCCTGCTCTCACTGGCAGAACAAGGGGAACTGAAAAGTCCCAGACTTAGAGAGAAACTTTACCAAAATATCAGTGTGTGATAACATTTTTCTCATCCTAAAAAACTAAACACAGCACTGTGTTGCACACAATCATTAGAAAAAGCTAGGAAAGTTACTAAGAAAATTAACTCTATTGTGGCCTAAATCTATCCACTCATGCTACTTAAAGCTAGGCAAACAGCATAAATCACACCATATTAAACAGTGCAGTAATTTATTCTGATTAAAACTTACATAAGCTAAACAGCTAATCTCTCTCAACAGCCTCAGTTTTGGTTAGCCATTCTATGCACAATGGTGTACACCACAGGGGATTCCTGAAGAGCACAACTTTCACTTCAGGCCACTTGCTCATGCCCTTTGACCACCTCAGTGATTAAAGCAAGCCCCAGATGTTCAGGACGTGATCTCAGCACTCCTTGTTGTGGCTGTGCTCTCCACCTGCAAAGCCACTCAACCTCTGCTGATTGAATGGAGTTGGTGACAGCGTTTGGGTTGCTGCAGCATCCCAAACATCCTTACCTGATGTCCTTACATCCCATCCTCAGCTGAACGTACCACAGCCAGTGATGTTAGCATAAGCCAGTACTGAATCATGCCAACAGTGGATTGTGTTTCATGTGGACTGGACTCCGTTTTCTTTGCATCTTGAACAGAATGAGCACAGGCTGGCATTTCATAAATGACAAATACATAGTAATTAACACACATTTGTGAATTTCCTGTGTAATTCAGCTTTGGTTAAAAAAAAAAGTTAACAATAAATTTGATAAAACAATGTAGGAGCATATTTTTTTTTTACCAATACATGAAAATATATAAGTAACTAAAACTTCCTCATGTGGGCGTATCTGTAGTAAAAGTTACACCAAAACTACACGTTACTCTTAACTGACATGCTTGATTGTGATGGCTCCAGACTATTTTCTTGTCTTGTCTTGTTTTGTTGCAAGTGTCAGTTAGGACTGGGACTAGAGAAAAGATTTCAGATTACGAGGGACTGGCAGAGCCCTCATAGAAAGAACTGGTGAGCTAGAAAGAGTTGAGGCCTGAAGCCATGAGGCAGGTATAGAATGGAAGCTGCAAGAAAGGCTTAAAAATGGATAAACCAAATAAATCATATTTAATTCATGACATTTTAATTGTTTAGAGCATATAAAAAAGGTGGAGCTCCCCAGGTGGGATGACTTCAGTGCCATGTTTTGTCACGATGTACTTCAGAAATGTGTTCTGCAACAGCAACAGTGAGGAAGATATCATAGCTTTGATTGTATGTTTTATGTGTTATAGTATACGCTTCTTTTGATCCAATTGTAATACTTGCAGTGTCAGATGCCTGTATTCTTGCAGTTGACTCTTATTCCCTGAGGTTTTCAGTATTTTATCTTGTAGGCATTTCAGCGCTCCAGCACTTTCATGAAGTCTTTTGCATCTGAGTCTTCCTGATAAACTATTACCTGAAAAAGGAATATATAATCCATCAGGTTAAAAGATAAGTTTTAACAGTTGAATGCAATCATCAGAAAAAGCCAACATCAACTTTTCCAATCTGTAAATTATTCTTGTGATGAAAGCCTTTGCTTTTGATTAATAATAAAATTATTATTATTATTACTATTATTGCTACTACTTACTGTTACTTACTATTGCCATTGTTATTGCTGTTGTTATCACTATCAATGTCACTGTTGCTGTTACTATTATTATTTATATATTACTGTTACTGTTATTATTATTACAATCATGAGTAGTTTTATTACTATTATTATTTATATTATTGTTCAGTGGCAAAAATGTAAGCATTTAAAAGTATAAATACATTTTAAAGTCTTAGTGTCTGAAACCTCTTAGTTGGTACCCTATCGTGTGAACTTTTCCATACTCGAAAGATTCTCAAGTTTAAAGCAGGAATGGTGACCTCATCTTCATTTCAGTACTGTAAATCTCCTATAATATGTTTAGGAACGTGGTTAAACTTTGGATTATTTTTGTGGCACAATGAATCAGGAAAGTGATTCCTCATAAACCACTGAAATGCATGTATTTATTCTGTCATTAATATCTTGTGAACAAACAGAAGAATCCTAGTGTGAAATTGTCACGTGAGAAGCAGAAAGATGGTTTTGCCTCTATTTCAGATAAGTCATGCTTCAAATCATGGATGAAGTTTTAGAAACAGTTATTATAGACATATAAGTACATTCCCTTCCCTGATGGGCATGACTTCAGGCTTCTGACTCCTTAATGGTTATAATGAGTAATATATGTTTATAGTTAGAAAAATGACTGTATAAACAATAACTCAATGTTCTGTGAAAAACCATACTACATCAATTTTCCCTAGTCTCCAAATGAAAGCATGATTATTTTCACTGAAAGTACTTGAGCTGTACTAATACCTAAGTCAGCTATATTATTTTTGCTTCCTGGAGCAGTTTGCTCTTTAAACAAATTAGGGTTCTGATTCAACAGGATTCCTTCTCTTTAATAAACACATAAGTACATCCTTAAGTTTTATTAACATCTATTTCCTTGAAGCTAAATAAAATAAAGAATGCTTTCCAATAGCCTTTTTAATATGGTTGTGCCTACCGGGCAAAGTGGAAACTAACCCAACAAAACGAGGGCCAAATTATGAAGTAATTTGAATGAAACTCCTGTTGACCTTAAGAGGATTTTTACTTGATTAAGAATAATGGAATTTGGAACCAAGTAAATGTGATTCAAGGGGTGAATGAGAATGTCCTGTTCTTACTGCAGCGAGCCTCCCTTCCAGGGCACTGCGTGTGTGTGCGCCACGCGCAGACAAGTGTGGGGACGGCGTCCCGGTTCTGTTCAACCTGAGTGCGTTTTAGTGCTTTCTTATTAGTCAAGCTGGAGGAGACAGGCAATGAGAAGGAAAGTTCTAATTAGGACATATATTTTGCTTTTGATAACTGCTCAAAATGGTAGATAGAACATTACCTGCGTTAAATGTATTTCCTCCATACTCCTGCTTGTTACAAGAGCCTACTTTAATGAA
Organism: Nycticryphes semicollaris; assembly: GCA_013400055.1. Taxonomy (NCBI): domain Eukaryota; kingdom Metazoa; phylum Chordata; class Aves; order Charadriiformes; family Rostratulidae; genus Nycticryphes; species Nycticryphes semicollaris. The sequence goes on from VXBJ01006802.1 coordinate 684,032, forward strand.
GTATTAAATTTACATATAAAAATGTTTTCAGCAAAGTACTGAGAACTGAATCTGCTAATAAGCTTTGTTCTGGTTGGAAACCAAACAGAACCAAGGAGTCCCAGAATGCCAGAAAGAGGACAATAAATATTTCTGGCACAGTTTCAAAGGTGCATAATGCCAGACATAGACATGTAAAAATAATGGCAAGCTCTACAAAGATTATAAAAGAAATAAAATCACAGTTCGTAATTCATATAATCATGTTATATAGCAGGCTTATAAACCAAATCATATAATAAAATCCACATGTAACAGTATCTGTGATTTCATTCAGTTAAAGATGACAAATATTAGAGCTCCCCTTGAAAACAAATATATATCTTGCAAGCTGAAGGACAATGAACAGTTGCTTTGTGTTCATGTTTAATGGTATAACCTCTGTTAGTCTTTTCACACATGTGATTTTCAAATAACTTTTCAAAGAATCTGAAATCTGAAAACATTCAAAATTTCAGAACATATTTCAGCTACTGAGTATCTTTCACTACAACTATTACTGCTTCAAGTTTAGATAATTTAAGATCTGAATTTACAGTTCCTTCACGCGCAAAATTCCCAGGCAACGTGGTTTTCTTCTAGTATGTTGTACTAATAAATGTCTGAAACAGAGCTTGAACGAATTCTATTAGAAGAATGTAAAAAAATATTGTCTTTCTTAAAATAAAGCTATTTCATTAAATAAATATAGGAGATGGACAAAAAGCAGAACTTCTACTGTAATCGCTCCAATGTTTTCAAATGATAGGATTTGAAATCATTCCAATCCTGCTTTGGCTACATAAAGGTTCTTAGAGAAAATTAATGTCTCTTGAAATTTAAAAACACATTTGGGAACTGGCATTTTGGAACAATGAGTTGGGTTTCTATTGCATGTTTTTAGGGTACTCTCCATATTCCAGTCATAAACTGACCCATAATCAACCAGTGGACCTGTAATCAACCATTGAAAAGTAAGGCAAATGATAAAGCCGTAATGATTCAAAGGTAAAGTGCAGATGAGATGAGGGGGAAGAGAAAATTCTGAAATAAAACTTCAGTTGTTTAGGTAAAATAAAATAGAATAAAATGTGTTAGAAAAGGTTTGTTTTCCAACCCAAGCAGCACATCAAATTGAGTCCCGTGGAGAATAAAGGAAGTTACCAGGAAATAGAAATAATATGTAGTGAAGTCTAGGAGTTTTGCTTTAGGGCAAAATATATATTTTTTCTTAGGTCTAGGTTATTTTATTAAGTAACATATTTTATCAATACTAGATCAGTTCCGTCATGCCAAAAAAGCAGAAAAAAACTACTATAATACATTTTATACTTGTGGGTGATCTTAATTCTTTATGAAGTATAGTTATTTTACATATTCATTTCATTATATTCACTCTAAGACAGATAGATACTAATCCTAAACACCTTAACCTAATGTACAATAGAAACTTATTTATTCTCATTTTTCTAGCTGCCTGTCTTAGCAATTTGTTCTTCAAAACATCACAGCCACTCTTCATTTTCACCATAGTGAATGAGAGAATCAGTGAAAAATAACATTTGTCACATTGCTAATAAAACAGTATTATCTTATTGATGGCCCACCTGCCTTTTGTTTCTTTCCCTATATTTAAGATATAAATGGTTTGGTGCTGTCTCTATTTTATGCTTGAATGACCCCTGGCTAGCAAATTGGGTCCTGGGATTCTTGGAAACTTCCACATTGCAACTGTCCATCTCCTGTTCTGTAATGCACTAAATTATGCCTATCTGATATATGTATTGAAAAATCATAAGATTTCCTATTTGGCTTGTCTGCTTACTCTTTGATTTACCAAAAAAATACTTTTGGAAAGGTTTTGTGGGTTCAGGTGAGATACTGCAAGGGATATGATTTTCGGCAAGAACTAATTGTCTAACCTTTGAAATAAAATCTTTTTAAAATGTCTTGAGCTTGGCTCAAGTCTTTAAAATGTCGAAAGAAATCCATCCACACTCCTGAGCTATTTTTTTAATCTTGACCTATGCACCTTCCTATTTTTTCTATTTTTTAGGAAAATAATTTCTGATGTATGCAAATTATTTTCCCTTCTGTTGTAATATAACTAAAAATTAACAGTAAAAATAAATCATTATATTATTGTTGAGAGAAGTGCAGGCACCACACATATTTCTAACAATCTATAAATGCATTCCTACAAACTTGTTTATTGGATAAGTCTGGCCATAAATTGGCCAGGACACAGAACTTTATATGAAAGGAGCAGAACATTGAACAAAAACATTATAAGTCTACAGCATTATATTTAAAGTAAAGTAACCACAAACTCCTAAACATGTATCACAAAACTCACAATTTTTATAATGAAAGGAAAAGCCCACATCATATAACTGTCTTAGCCTGGCAATTCAGCATTTAACTTGTTTATTTTTCAGTTAAACAAAATCCAAATATCTCTGGGGAAGACAATGCTAATAACAAACATAACCGCATAAGCTGTGTATATGAAATTCAATTTTAGCTTTAGTAGGTCCTGTCAAATTGGAAATTGTAGTAAAAAGCCAATAAACCTTAATCAAATTCTATCACACAGAGAGATTGGGCATTTTGTTTTTACCCAGTTTGCTCCAGAATTTCTGTCTGATCCTGAGTCCTGAAATACTTGCATACTCCTTTGATATTATTCTTAGCTTTGCAAGTAATTTACTGTACTTTTTAATAAGGAAATTCCATCTTAATAAGAGAAATCCTGTTTAATGAGCACATTGAAGAAAAATGAAAAATATTTGCCTTGCATTTTCCTGGTAATGTTAAGAATTTTCTTGAGTATATGATTCCCTACTGATAAAATATCTGTTGATTTCCCTAAGAACAGGAACAGCCAGGTCGTAGAATAACCACCTGCAGTCTGCTTGTTTTAAAGCTCTCCTCAAAACACTTTTTTAGTATTGCCATCAGAAGTACGTGCATTGACATCTATTTGCTAAATTAATTTGTATATATATAAAATAGTTGTTTGCTTCTTCACACTGTGCATAGTTTCATTGCACTGACATCATCTTTTGTTCTTTAACATGTACTTTCTTTAATTTAGAATTTACATCTTCTCTATTCTTTGAGCATTGCATGGAATTAAATATTTTAGCTGCATCCTTCCCAAAATTTTATTAGGGTTCTACACAGTTGTAGTGGTCCACACACAATATGGGTCTAAGACCCGACTCCCTCTGATATGTCTGTGCAAAAAATCTCCTTCATTACTTGGCAATTTGAATCATTTCTTTCTACTCTTGCCCTTCACAATTTTTGCAGACTAGGAGAGTTGCAAGACAGCATATGTTTTTTTGTTTTCTTTATCATTGCTGCTGTATTATCTGAGCTGTGCATTGGTCCAGGAGATTGTACTGTTCATCTAATTTTATAACACCCACAACTTCAAGTGTCAGCTTGTGTTGGGTGCCAGAGTGAAGAAATCCCACAGATTCTACTTTTAGGGATGAGTGGACTACATAAAGCGTTGAGGTGAGCCAGTTCGAACTGAAAATGTTAAGCATGTAAAAAATGGTAGACTCGTTGCTCTAAAGTCTTCCTTGGACATACAAATGTTTCCTCACTGTCTCATTGCTTTACTAAAAGGCTTACCAGCTATTAACTTTGATCATATTACATACATTTTTTCATTTTCAGCTAAATCCTGTCTTCAGATGAACACAACCAGATCTTTGGCTTCAGCAGAATTTTGCATGAGGCCACCTCCATGCTCTGTGCTAGAGGACAAAGCTTCTGTCTTGACTGAAATACTGGAAAAAGCCTTCATAAGCTTCCAAAAAGATCATGAAGGCAGGAGCTAGAACCCTTGTTCTTAACCCAGATCTCAAACAAGAGAAATGGCATTTCACTGGTGCTCACAATTGTGACAGCAGTCAGGGCACACATATGAAATATTTTTGTTTGCAAAAGTCTCGACCACTTGCAGATCCATGAACCAACAGCTCCTTCAGCTCACTTGGCATCTCCCAGAAAGGTCCATTTCACCTGACCTTGAAAGCAGACAGCAGAATGGGAGAAACAGAAGTGGCAACCCCTCCATCCACAGCCTCAAAACCACACCAGCGCCGTTGGACCCTTGACACTAATCACCCACTTTGGGCCTGAGCTGGACTTGCCCTGTTATGATCAAACACTGCAAGGGAGACATTCACCCCCTGTACACAGTCAAAACCACACATCTCCACTTCAGAAGCAGGCATGTTACAAGGAGTTGATATCGGGTTCATTACATTTTTAAAATCTTTGTCTTTGAAATGAGAAGTCCATGTTCCAGCCAGCTGCATGCAATTAGGAGCAGCAGCTCAGCATAATAGGGTGAGGAACTTTTAATGGGTGTTTATTGGCTGAAAGCATCAACCTCTCTTTTAAATGAAAGAAGCAGTAGAATAAATAGTAAGCGCTAAAAGATAATTCAGAATATCCTTAGAAGAGGAAGATTTGTTATCCTTGAAGCTTCAAAATGCCAGGCCTTCAGAAGACTTGTGTTCCAGTTTCACCAACAAGTGGAGTGGGAAACTACTTTTTAAAATCTTATTCCAAGAAAGAAAAAGTTGCATTAACATTTTTTAGCTGCTCGGAAGGTTAAAAACATTCCAGCAAAAGAGTCTAGATTGAGGTATGTGAGGCAAAAACAAATATCTCCATAAAATGGCTACACTAGCATAAAGAGAAATACTTAGTAGGCTTAAGGTGGGAATTTAGGGAATAGTATTTTTGCTTTTTTTTAACAGGAAATACTGTTTAGGCGTTTTATATAGGGGGTTCTGCATTTGTGAAGGGATAATTTGCTCTAAAATATGTGGGCAACCAGCCTAAATTCTCTAATTGAGTAGTTTGCTTATAACCCCAGGCCATTAGGTGAATGTAAACTATTACAGGCTTAGTAAGAAAATAGTCCCATTAGGATTTTTGTATTTGTATGTGGTTGTGGGTTAGTGTGACTGTTTCCAAAATGATGGATTAATGAAAAGGTCTTTTTTTTCTGAGTTTGCATATACCTGCTTTGAAATACCTAAACTCAAATTAAGCTGAAGAGCTCTTTTTTTTCTATCAAAAAACACCAGATCAAGGCTTAACTATTAGTTGCAGTGTGAGTTATCTAGGATAAATTACAGGTATGTTTGCAATCTTTACAAAATAAATATTCCTACAGAAATACCTAATTCAGTTTTTGCTCCATATTTCATGGACTCCTTAATTTTAAGTGCCAGCTATTAGTGCAATAAAAAATCTCCTCTGTCCTCTGAGAAAACCATGGCCTTTCTGGAAGTGTAAGTATTTAGCCTTCACGCTTCATACACGGACTTCAATTGCTAATGTTAAGATGTCACACAGGCTGCTTGTAGACTCATATTTCTATAAGGAAGGAGACAACTTTATGTGCAGCTTCTTTTATACTGCTAGTATTAAATCTTGTACTTTTCACTACATAATACATCTCTCAGTTGAATGGTCTATCGCTTCTCCTGTTCCCAGGCAAATGTTAGCCTATCACATTTTATTTTTCATGGCCACTGTATGTATATAATATGGTCAGATATTATTAGGAAGAGGAAACATAGCTTTAATTACAATAATAGGAATAAATGACCTACACATAAACACATTAGAAGTTAGCCCTAAACTTACTAAAAATTTCCAACATCCAGCCTCCTTCCCACAAAACCTGAGAACCAACTGTTAGGAGAAACTGAAATCTGCGAAATGAGAAAAGTTCTGTAATAGCTTTGGTGCAGAAGAAGGTAAAGAAAAAGTACTTGTGCCAATGGTGCCTAAAGTCCAAGGGAGTAGTGTGACCACAGACTCAATTCTCCAGATGAAGTGAAGGGGGGGTACAAGTGTAGCTCAGCATCCCTTGGACTCTGAAAAATAATTACCTAGCAAAAGAAATGCCAGATATGAAGCCTATGGGAGTTTTCATGTAAATTATCAAATTTACTAATATAATAGGGACTGGAAGTATTAAAGGAGAAAAGCAGAGATTGGAACACATCGCATCCAGTCCAAGTAAAACTGAAGCAAAAGGCTGGAAAAGGAAGCTATGGAGTGAAAAAAAAAAAGGTGGTACAGCAACATAAAAATAATCTGGTTGTGCAGGGGATTAGAGGGAATAACACGAAGAGCAGCTTCCTAAAGAATTAAGAAACTATGTAAAGGGGATTTATTAAACATAGAAAGGTCACATGGTTTCTTCTGCTTCTCTTATAATGTGAGAAGATTGTAAGTAGTTGATGTTTTCCCATTATATCAGCAATATAAGGGATTTTATTTATTAAGTGAAAGAGTGATAGATGGGAAATCCCTATTCTGAGGATTAACAAAGCTAAAAGCACTGCAAATATGATAAAAAAAATAAGAAAAATGTGAACACAGAATAAGCATAGAAATGCAGTCAGGAGGAAGCACTATGTGCGATAGTAGGTTGCTCTGGCTGTACCTACGAGGTCTGATGTAAATGGAAAGGAAAACCAGCAAAACCAAAAAAAAAAAAGGCAGCATTATAATCTGCATAGGTTATCAGGACAGTCATTTAAGAGAAAACACAAACATCTCAGAGTACTTTTAAATCTTCATTTTCTTGGCATCACAAACAAACCTACTTCAAACTTTCCTTCTGTCATGGTTTCAGTTAAACCAGCCAATGATCAGTGACAGATGCTCTGTAGGAAATAATGAAAATAGATACAATAGATACAAAACTGTATCAAGCTCCCAGGATGATGTCACCAGCAGGCACTGGGGAAGTCTCAGACTGAACTCCGTGACAGATGGGAACTGGGTTACAGTTCTGGAGTCAGGAACACATGGATCAGGATCAAAGGTAGATGAACAGACAGGGTCCTCTTTGGACACTGGCCATCGAAGAAAGAGGGATGACCCTTTAATCCTTCAGCTTTTATACTGAACATGGGGCAGATGGGATGAAATAATCCATGGGTCAGTTTTGGATCACCCATCCTGTCCACTCCTCCCCACAGGTACAACCCCTCTGTGCTTTCCCATTTCCAACCCTGCAATGGGACAAATAACAAAATTAGCTGGCCTTGGTTGTTATAGCAGTAAGTATAAGCAGGAGCCTCTCTGCATACTGTTCCTTAGTATTGACTATAAACACAGGTATAACCACTCCAAGAATGAACAGTTCTCTGCACACTATGCTGTTAATTTCAGGGAGTTAGAAGAGGACTAGCCAAGAGGTGAAATTACGGCATGGAAAGTTGGTTCTAGTTTGTCTCAAACGAGGACTCCTTACACAAAGTCCTGTGAAGGCGTTCCCATGTCTTCATTCTTTCTGTCCCATACTGTCTATGCGGATACTGTGAACTTGGCAATTCAAGAGAAACATTGTCCCAGGTCTCTATCCCATGGCCTGGATCCACATGATTCACAATTCACAAGCTACAGACAATTGCAAGGAAAAGGGAAAGTGTATTCAGCCCTCTTTAAAATGTATAGATGCAGTGCAGTGAGCACATCTGCTGTGGGGCACCGGAGGATGTTCACTGCAGAAGAGATCTTTAAAGAATTTATCTACTAAGCCCTTACCATTCAATTGCCATACAGGATCTGTGAAATAAGAGGCTTATTTATTGATCAAATTGGGAAAAAAAGCACATCCCTAACTTAACGACAACTCCTCTGCTAGTCTTAAGGTGTTCATCCCACAAGAAGCTTTTAAATCAGGTTTTTATTTTTTACTTTGGGGAAAGCATAGTTTTCATTAGTGTAATAGCTTAACTTCTGGCGCTAAAATTTTCAAACATTGGTCAAAGGCAGATACACAAGCATTTGGTGCAAACAGTGTAAGTCTCAATACCAGCGACAATGGACAATGAGGTCTTCTAGAGGTGTTGGAAACCTTAGCTGTAGAGAGTTCTATTTGCAGTACTTAAAATGAAGTTTAAAACTCACATGCAGTTTGATGGCTGTAACTGTGCAAATTCAGGTGTTTTCCTGGAGTCATGAATTAATTTTCAACTGTTCATTTGTGCTTCCTCTTCTGCCATCAGGTTCCAGGCAAGCTTAGGCTTCAGCACTATTTTAGGCTCCAGCTTTTGCCATAGACCAGTAGAGCTGGTGCTGTGGGTTGTCCCTCCAGAGGAAATTAGAAACCAGCCCTGGTTATGGAATATAAACTGAACATAAAAACAAATGAAAGTTTTACTAACTTCATCAAACACTCCTGAATTTCCTGCTGTACAAAGAGGCTGTGCTGGTAAAGATTCTTTGCAAGAAGGCTGCTGCTCTGAGGAGTCCGAGATCCTCCTTCAGAGCACTCACAGTCCTCCCAGAAGAAAAAACACACTATGAATACTCAGCATTTGGCCTGTGATGGTACTACCAAATTCCCCAGCCTCTGGCTCTTCCCACGCACCCAACTAACCAAGAAAAACAAGCTCTACAATGATACAGAGGTGTCTCAACTTCCATACACGTGACTCTTACTAATTTCACTGCCATCACCGTTCCTATTCCCCATTTTGCCATACAAAATCTGGTTGTCTCTAAAGTCAGAAGTAAGATGCTGCAATCTTGAAAACATGAGGTAGGAGGGGGATTTTGCAGATGTTCCAGCACTTGGGCAAATTCTCCTTGGCAGCATTCACATCCTCTCTTCTGTTTGCTCTTTTGACTGTCTTACTGGGAATGTTTGCAAAACAAGGAATTTGGAATAAATATTGCAAAATACCTGCAGTTGGTGTATGTGTGAGATACCATTTTCCAAGTGACATTAATTGCTCGAGAAGTCTGAATCAAATAGTTATAATCAATCTGCCTTAGAAAGTAAATATTTTGAAGCAAAATATAACAGAGGCACTGGAGACTAAATTTCACCAAGAAAATAAATGGGTATTTATTACCTTCAAAAGTTTTATGAAGGAACTCCGGGTGCTGAATACTTAAAATCAAACCACTTCTCATGTGGAAAGATGGATTTAGTTGTCTTAGAACCAAAATTGTTCTAATTTGTCCCATAGAATTTGTCAGTCAAGAGGTTGATCAGGACAAACTAAAACCAGAATAATTGTCAGCTGGTAATAATTTTTCAGTCTAAGAAGAATTTGGCAAAGCAATAGCATGGAAGGGATGAAGAGTCATGAACAAATTATTTTTTTACGAATCCTCCATTCTATTTCTATGGCATTCCAAGTAATTTTTCCCCTGTTCAGCTTTTCCATAACCTCACTGAGGATGAACTTCTTTCTTGCGCCAGTGGAGGAGCCCTGGTTTGCTAGTTCTGAATAGGTAGCTTAGCCTGGCTGTGCTGGAACATGCTCGGTGGTACATTCAGTCTTTTAGCAACCCCAAACTGCTCTTTAAGATGTGTCTCCTCTGCTGCTGTCCATCTGCAATCATGTTCCACTCTTAATCTCTTCTTATACCTTCTAACTTTAAGTCTTAATGTCTTGGAGCTTTAAAAGGTTCTTTGAGGTTATGTTTAGAAAATTATGAATTCACGAGAGACTTGATTTTAAAAGTACAGGCTGGATGTAAACATTACCTACTATGCAGTCATATCATGGATACAGGAACTGTACCTAGCTTAAACCCAGAGAAGAAAGCCCCAGGATCAAAGCCAGACTTTGTAGACATATTTAATTATGTATTACTGGTAAAGCAATAAAAGCTTACAATATGGGCTCTATTCACAAAAAGGACATTGTTTTGTCATGTTCTTCTTGTAAATTCCTTATGCATGACTCAAAGTGTCATTTTACATGAGATTCATAAAGACAAATGTCAGTTCTACATGGGTGTACCAATGTGTTACAGAGTTTAATCAAAAGCAAATGTGTATGTTGAAATCATATGTGTCATTAAGAGCATTTTTGCCCATAAATTGGAACTCCTATTATGGTCAACAGACTGAGCTCCTATGCAATAAAGCTGCACTAGGCCTTCTGCATTTCCTGAAAAAGTATACCAAATCATTTTGAAGTGCAGTTATTAAACACAATGTTCTCTAAGGGAACTATTATCTGAGGGAAGTACTTTGGGAAGAGTCTCCATACTTCGCATTCATACTTCCATTTCAAGTACCGTCAGAGAAAAAGTCTTGAACAACATAGGGCGCTAGAGACTGTCCTAAGAGGGTTCAATCTTTATAAGAAAAAGAAAGTCCAAGTAGCTGGTGGGTCAGAAATTTCTGCTGAAAGTACTAGGAGGTATGTTATCAGGGAAAGAGTTGAAGGCCAGCAAAATGAAGAGAGGTAGATGTTGAAGCGCTGTGAAGTAGAACACTGACAACATGCTGAATAGTAATTTTTGTAGGTATCACAGAGCATCACAACTGTGTTGGAAAAAATAATGGAAAGCTGGCTTTTAAAGGTTGCTTTATGGCAGTAGTAAATGCAAATAAACCAGGATCTTTAAAAATATGAATTACAGTAACACTAATGGTCAAAGATGAACTCACGGGAAATAGAGATGCTGCAATAATTCTTCATGTGGCATATTTAATCCCCCAGCCTATTGTGCCTTATAACCATACATCACCTAATTTCAGTTAGCAAATAAACTCCCATAAACCAGAATTTACTGTTAAAGGGATAAGACTGAGTAAATAATAATCAGACGAAGATTACCAGGAAGAAATCAGTCAGCACCTGAAAGAGAAAATGACCCAGGGCTTGTCTAGATTTTTAATGGATAGTTAGAAAATCTAAAAATGTCACACAGACAGCCAGGAAGAAAACTGATAACATACGTTCAGAGAGCAAAGGCAAGCACACATCACTGCGGTTTTGTAAAATACTCTTTCAAATGTGCATGCCATATGTATCACTGGCATGTGTTGACTTTGCAAATGAAACCAGGAGAAGTTCATCTGCCGTGAAAGAGATACCTGGGAAAAATCAACTACTTTTAAAAGGTTATTAATACTAATGAACTGCGTTTGATTCTTGGAAAGCAAAAAGCATTCAAAGCTAGATTCTTAATTCTGATATACACCTCGGCTGATTCCACTATAAAACCTTTTATTGCAAAACTGAGCAAAAGTCAGACTCTTGGTTTTCACTTGCTATTTCTGTTCATCTGTCTTTTGATTGCTCAAGGGAATTTGAAATTGAAATTTCCTTCCCTGCCAGCTTTTCTACACACAGGCATGTTCTGCTGGAGTGAAATATTTGTCCCACAGGAAAATACCATAGGCCTCAGACTCCCTTTATATACCATCACCTTCCTTCCCCCCGCCCCCCATCTCCCTTTTCTCCCTCCATGTGGATTTCCCCAGAATTGTGGAGTGGTTGACAGAAACTGTAAAGAGGGGGAAATATTTTAATCAGGGCTAGTGACCTTCTTCCACCTATGCAGAGAAAGATCCAAACTCAGAAGGCTTCATTTTTCATTCATGGAACTGAAGATGTAACCTTGGTTAATAAAAGTAAATCCTTACTGCCGATAAAGGGATAAACTGATGCCTGCATTTACCCAATGAGGTCTGTTTCTTGCTTTGTATACAGCTGTTAGCAGCAGTGAGTTTTCTTTTACAGCTTTGGTTCTCAACACTGGATAGCCAGAGTCTGAGCTTTCTGCTGGCCGAAGCCCGAGAGAAGTTAGGACATAGTGCTGCAAAGGTGCAAGGCAGCACCCAGGGAGAGCTTGCACTTGCACTGGGGGCCAGCTGAGGGAAGCTCTACAGGGACCAGAAGCTTGGACAGGTCTGCAAAATGCATCTGCCTTGACTTAAAGCCCTTTACTTATGTAGGATAGTTTTGATGTAACTGTGGAGTTGTTTCTACTCAAAATATAAAGAGCCCGTTCTGAAGGAAAAGTTATCACTTGTTTTAGATGCCACTGGTGCCTGTTCTGAATCGTCGACCTTTTCTGTGTAGTGTAGGGGTAGATATTCTTGTATCTGCGCAAAGTGGTGTTTTCTTTACCTTTTTGTTTAGAAAAAAATTGCATGCAAATCACCTTAGGGATCCTTTTTATTCTTTTTCTTTTCTTTTTACCCCTAACCTGAGTTAGAATTCAGTTCAGGTATATGTAAATTATCCCACAGAAAACTAAATATAGCAACAACTGAGAGAGATTAAATGAGATTGTGTGAAGTTTTTGTGAGTTGCAATTAGACAGCCAGCAGCTCCACTTGTAAATACCAGACTTTAAAGGATAAAAGGCCAGTGAACGCTTCCTTCAGTAAAGTACCTTGGGAAAAAAAATATACTTTGTTTGCCAATTGTGCTTGAAAAAAATTTCAGATAGCTCATTCCAATTTCATCATATTTTTTTTACCAGTGTATGAATGCAAATATTGAGGAAATGCTAAGAGGTTTGAGGTTTTTTTTCCCTTGAGTTACAACAATTATCAAAATATTAGGATTCTCCTCGGAGTGAAATTTCCTCCTTTAGCGAGAGACTCACCTAGGACTGACTGTGCCTTGCTTACGCCTGTTAAAGCTTTATTCTGATGCTTTGAGTTGTATTTATCCATTGAGCTAGCATTCTGCAAAGACCTATATGTAACTGAGATTCCTATTGACCTCATTAGGCTTTAGCTCAGGTCCTCAGTGAGCAGTGCAGGAGCTCTGTTGTGAGAGACTTCTGCTGATACAACACCAGAGTGCTCACTTGAGGGTCCCTTGTGGTCCAGTCACTTGCTACAGGGAGAGCTTACAGTGGAGGAGGAAAGAGGTCCCAGACAAATGAGATAAATAAAATTAGTAAATACTAATGATCAGTCACAGAGTGAGAAATAAAATTAACAAATATTCGTGTTCAGTTATAGTTTTGCCTCACTACATTTTCTTGTTTTCTATGTATTTAAGGGAAACAGACCATGTCATGGACAAACGAAACCTCCAACAAGACTTTGCACAAAATGTTGAATGTTTTCTTAGCAGTAGACATGCATATACAATACTGGAGGGACAAGAGGTATCCTGCCAAACAGGAACAAAACAATTGTGTCTTTGTGACTCTATGAAGTTGAATACGGAAACAGGGTCAGTCCAAGATTTATGTAATAAGAGAATGACAAACCTAAACAATAAAATTCCAGACCATGCAATACCTAGGTCAAGATAAATGCAAAATAGTTTCATTTTCATAAAAGGTTCTGTACCAGTAGACATATAAAATATTACTTATTAAGACATCTTTCCACAAAAGAAAAAAAAATTGCAAATGAAGGTTCTTGCAGCAACTATAAACCAAATCATTTTGCACCATCTGGTAGCCTGGAGCCAAACGTATGTTTGACACTCCTCAATGAGGATTGAGCACTATTTCAATACACAAAATACCTTTAATTAACCCATTTTTCAATTATACCTGGTGTATCTACATCTAAGTCTACAAAGAACTTCTTGTTGGAAAACGGTGCATTATAACACCACAGAGCACCTGCACACCATCCCCCAGGCTGGTTGCACCTTTTTGTAAAGCCTTATCAACATCAAGCACTGTAGGCCTTGTGCTGCTCTTTAACACTGCTGTCTTCAAAACCAGCTCTGGTTGAACCTTTCTCTTCTGCTTGCCCCGGGACTGAGGATGTGCTAACTGGAAACGGCAAGTACAGAGTGTTTGCCAGACTGACCAAGCTATTCAGCATCGGCAAGAAACACACTGGAGTTTTATAACGCAGTTATAAGGGCTTCCCTGCATCTCTCTTCTGGGCATCATTAACTTCCCTCATTTACCGTATAGGTAATTCCATGAACTTTCAGCTGGGGTACTCGATATCACCCAAAAGGTGAATGGGAGAAGTTTATAATACACAAAAGAGACAGGTGGGGGAGCAGTTATAAATGTATACTAGCAGTGTGAGAACCTGGTGGAAGAAACTGTAAACTCATTTCCAACCTGCTTTAATATAGGATTAACAGTCAGAAGAAAAAAGGTTTATTATTTAAGCAAAGTTTAATACAAAGTTTATATTAAAGCTCTGTTTAAATAATAAATTTTTTTCTTCTGATTGTTAAAGCTATATGAGAGATGACTGAGAAATGTTTTCATGCTCTTCGGCTGGCTTCCCACCTGCTAGTGTCACAGATTACTTTCCAGCAAGATGGCAACTATTAACATTCAGCTGAAAAGTACCAACTGTAATGAAAAATGCATGCTAGAATCCCACAACATGCAACAGTTTCTACCACTGACAAAATAGTTGTTTTTCCACTAATTATTTAAATATTGGTTTAGCTGTGTTGATTTTGACACCATTTCCAACTTACTGTGGACTTTGCGTTGGATGGCTCAGCTGGCAGAGTATCAGTTTCTTTTTCAAACAGACGGAGGCTCATGCAGGGAGCAACATGCTATCATGATGATAGCATAATAAATCCCCCTAATTTCCTTCATAAAATATTTCACTTAAATAGAAGGAAAAAAAAAAAAAATCAGTACGAGAGCAAGTGAGAAAAGTCACATCAGCTTTGAGTAATCCCTAGAAACATCTCCTCCTGCCTGCCTGCCAGCGAGAGTCACAGGTTATGTCTCCATTAGCAGGTATCACAACCCAACATTGCTAGGACCTGATAGCTGCATCCTACATATTTCAGGGGCTTTCTACTTCTGCTGGCTCTAGCTCAGTCCCATGGGCTGGATGCCCATTTGTGGCTGGTGCGCAGGAAGATACTGTGCAGGTTAGCTCGTCTGAAATGAACCCAGGTGTGCTCTGAGATTAGCCTACCCATGTAAAGCAAAGCAGAAAAAGGTAGACAACCAGGATAGTCTCTGCAGAAGCACACTGAACTGCCACTCTATGGTAGACACACCCACACTAATTAATCAAATTCATTTTCTCCAGATTGAGAATCGAGGTTAATGAATCTCAATATGTGTCCACCACCTTATGTAGAAACCTGGGTTCTAAATGACGGTCAGGTTATAGCCCTCTTACCACCAAGATAAGCTTCTTCACCTCCATGAATGTCTCCAGTCAGGCAACCAGCCTACCACAGTGGAGCCAGTTCACATCCCAAATCCTTGTTTGTCCACCCACAACCTCAGCTCACATACTTCATCTGAGATTTAGGTAATACTGAAGCATTTGTTTCCATATTGATGCACTACTGCCCACTCCACCTGAGGCAAAATGAGACAAAGCAGGGACTTGATTTCGTTTCTGTTCACAGCATCAATGAGATCAGCACTAGAACAGTCCAGTTCCAATAGCTCTGCTCTGCATCCCCACTGAAACGTGCTGAAAACACGGACCAAGGATGACCAAAAATTAATCAAAAGCTAATAGAAGTTCCATACCTTAGGAAACTTACTGAATAGATCTGTCTAGTTTGTCAGGCAAGATGCATCTTGATTCCATTATTTAAAGTAACTCCATGGGAAACAGTAAAGACTACTACACATTACTTCACCCAACAGAGGAGCACAAACCAAGACCTAAAAGCAGAGGCAATTTCAAGGACAAGTCTAAAATGTAATCAAATGGAGGCACTCTTGAGCTATCTTCAAACTCCTTAGACTTCGATGTTGGTGGCAGTGTAGCCAGAATGGCAGAGTGCTCAGCATGGAGTAACATCAGCTCCATCAATAGATGGTTTATTTACCCAGGTTTTTGGATGGGTCATGTAATCCACACCCAGCACTGAGCTGTTAGAGCTACACCCCTAGCTTTTTTAAAGGTCATTAGAGTGTGACTCTATGAGCTGTAGTCAGGGCAGCATAGATGCTGTTACAGGCTTCAACTCAAAGGAGGGTGAGGAGTGGGAGGATGCTGTTTGTGTTTGCATTCATACCACGTAGTTCTAATGAGTCACTCTGATTGTCCAGTGAGAGATACATTGCAACATGTTGTCTCAGGGCCACTTATAATGAGACTGTGAAAGGGTATAATCAGAGGATTGTTAATGGGCCTGGGTTATTTTGCCCCTGACAGACCTTTTTGTACTTCAAGTGCCGGTGCTGTTGGCAAGTCAAGTATAGATCAAAAAATTTTTTCAGTAATGTATAGCTAGGGCCAGGGTATTACCTCAGTCGATCGCAATAGTCATCTGAATCCCATGAATCCTTGTTTCTTCATACATAGAAGGTAAAGAAGGCAAGAATTGATTACAGACATAATTGACTCAGAAAAAAAAAAAAACAACCCACAGTTTTATTCCTTTTGTTACTGTGACCAATGAGAGTGTTACTCTGTTATGAGGAGTGCAAGAAAAGGAATGGAATTCAAGCGCAAATGCAATATGGGATCCAAGCAACCCCAAAGTACTTAGTGCCTTGTGTAGTTCATTTTTGGCACAGGTTCCTTCAGTACTGCAGTTGCCCTTACCCCAGGTGCTTCATCTAACATCCCTGTCAGGCGGTGAGTCATATAATTCATAAAACTTAACTCTAGCATCTCAGAAATTTTGCTAGCTGACAACACACTTGACTTGGATCCCAGGTCTAGGTGGAGGAAGTGGGACATTCAGCAGAGCAACAAGGAAAATGCTATCCAACTTAATACTGCACGAGGATTTCATGGCAAATCCCACCTGCGTTATTTCTCCAGCTTCTCCATGCTTCCCAACTTCATTCTTCCGCACTGTCATCTCTGCCTGGTTTTGAAAATAGCTGTTCTCAGGTAGCTGGTGAACATTTATCAAACCAAACTCAAGTAACAAGTTATCTTCTTTTACTTTAGTTGATCAGTATTTTCAACTTGTGGTAGAAGACACTTCTCCTGATGGGTTCAGTAACTGAATAGAAATTTTCACTGAAGCTCTCTCACTAGCTGTGTCTAGTTCTTGCCTTCCAAACTGATAAATTCAAAAAGGACATAACTTATAAAGGGTTTTTTAGAAAAGAGAATTGATGTTCCAAACCCTGGGGGAAACGTCCTTAACATGTGCAATAACTTTTATGTGAGAACAGAATGACTACAGAAATGTTGTGATATTTCTCAAAGAGAGAGGAAAAATTCTTGAAACATTTTAGTGCCCCAACTAGATCATTATCAGTTACCAGTTTCATGTATTTAGCATTCAGATGAAATATAAGGATCATAACATGGAAAAGCTTCCTGCTGAGCTTTGCACATTGCTTTGCTTTATTCTCCAATAATCTGACAACAGGCTAATAGTTTAGCTGAGCAAAAGAGTATTCCTATGCTTTATTTCCAATAGGACAGGAAGGAGCTTTTGTCTGGGAAACTGCTAGTAGTGGCTCAAGGTAAGCTTAGTAGGACATTCTCCAGAGGTCTGTCAGGAGAAAGCTACTATCAGATGATATAGAAAGTGGGGAGATAGAGACAAATGGAGATGAGCTTTCCCAAAAAATGAGCTCCCAAAAAGTCATGATCTGACCTACAGTGAGCTGTAGAACCCATATGCGTAATCACCTATTCAAACAGGACATTCAACATTCAAGGGTTTACATGAGATATGTCAAAATATAAATGGAATTTTTCTTTCAAAAACTAATTATGTAGACCTATCTGCACAACAATACAGTTTTTCCTCACAAATGTAAATAATAGCTTGTAAATTAACATGTGAACTATGGTTAAGTTAATGAAATCTAAATGCAATTTTAGCTAACAGATATCTTTATTTCAGTTAAACAAATGTCTGATTTCGAAATGTGATATATAAAGTGATTTCACAGAATATGAAGAGGCACTGCAACATGTTAAAGCATACAGCATGCCACTCACCAGAATAAAAGCCATCACACTCCAGTTTTATCATCTAAATTGTGCCATCCAAGTTGTAACATGCACAAACAAAAGGTTGTGAAATTCAGCTTTTCAATAAGCAGCATGTCATATACGTTAATCTCAGGTGGGTTTTGGGTATGGCCTTTGCACATCAACTGAGGGAAAGACTCTATACTCTACATGCTATAAAGTCATGCTCCTGGACTCCTGAAGAACAGAGTTAAATACTAGATAAAAACTCAAGGAAGAGAAATAGATATGACAAAGTGCTGTTACCCTTGGAGCAAGATCTAGCAATACATACATATGGATCAAGTAGATACTCGATCTCAGCTACATTATTTGTGATTGCAACAATCATAAATAGGATATAAGAAATGGCAGAATATATATATGTCTTTCTGATGCAGCATAAAACTGACGTCTTGCCCATTTCTTGACATTAAAGATTCTGCTGCTAAGTCCGTGTTGGGTTTTGGGGTTGGTTTTTTTTCGGAGAAAAAGGGCTATTTTTTGTGGAGCAAAATGGTAAATTTCATGAAGTAACACTGCATTTCATAAACAGGTATTTTAACAGATATTGTCAACAAAATAATGCTTTATAAGGTGTTAGAAATGATTCAGTGCATGTCTGAAAAATGACTTTTATTCACTTTTAACTTACTAAAATGTTACTATTTTCTCTATGAAGTTCAGTGGCTGCAAATTTGAGTCAGGAATCCTTTGTCCTACTTTTTCCTTCTCATTCGTGTTTCTGACTGGGTTAGTCCCCTTCCAATGGTTTAGGACTCAGCCATGAGAAACAGACCACAAAAATTACCCAAGATAGAATCAATAATAAAAAATAGAACCCTGTTTCCTTATATATTGAAAATTATATTGTTTTCTCTCAAAGACATCAAAGCCTTTCAAACTGAATAATCTTTTCAGTTCTCACCCTTTTTCTAAAAATTATCTCGTACAACTTCCTAAGATGTTTGTATTTCCATATATATGTTTAGATAATGGGTCATAGACAACTCTGTAAAGATAATATAATAAAGCACCCAGATGTATAATTTGAGCGGATACTAAAATACAAGACTCCACTCACTTACCCTCTTTGCTTTGTGTGAAGCTGGTGATTAACTGATTGGTAACAGTCTCCTCTCTCGAGCACTTTCTATATATTTCTAGGAAGGGACAAAATGTAAGGAAAGTGATTTTCCCATTTTTGACAGAACTTTTTTTAACTGGAAAAATCATGAAAGTAATGAAAGTGTTACAGTCTTTCCAATGGCAGTTTCCCAAACCCCAAGAGTTGGACAAACCCCAGGGGTTGGAATGACAGCTCTGATATATACCAATTTCTGTTTTCCAGATCTTAAATCTGAATGGATAAAATGATCTCTGGGTTATGTTTGAAATAGTTGTGTGGTGTGGCTGGGGACTGATCAACACTGAAGTGTAGCCAAGAGTAAATCTGGAAGACACTGAAGCTAATGCAATGTGCCTGTTGATCTATGTGAAGACTATGCCACAGGATTCAGTTAGTCCCTTGAACATATTTCCTTCTTATATACAGATGAGCTTTGAGACCTTTATGCTTCCTTCTGAAAACATCTTGTTTCTCCCCAGATGATAATCACACTTTCTTCTAAAGTTTACTTTTCCCTGGTTTGGCCAGTAAAATAAACCTCATGGAACATAAAAAGCAACCTCTCTGACCAAACCCCAGAGAAACCAATCTGTATGTACTCACAGTATCCCAACATTGCACAAAGAGGTGGACGAAGAAAAAGTCATCGGAGGTGGGATTGCTCTATGTCATGCAAAAGTTGAGTGCCTCAGCATGCCTTTGGTACAACATGAATTGTGGCAGCTTACATCTTCCTTGAACACCTTATCAGAGCTGCAAAACCTAACATGAACAGAAGGGGTCAGAGTTGGTGGAAACATCAAGAGAGGGGTCTGTGTCCTTTACAAGAGACTCACTTCCTGACCTGACGATTTAAGTTTGATGTTCTTCTGTTAGTAAAAAGCAGTACGTATGCTACTCACCCACTCGCCTCTGTTCACTACCCTAACATGTTCATCCAGCATGGTTCCAGGTACTGATGGATCACAATGGGACGTTTCCAGGCAAAGGACTGATTCTTTAATCCAGGAAACTGGATGCAAAGAGCTATTTCAAAATGAAGTTATAGTTGAAAATTCAAGCTTTCGGAACTCAGGAACCGACAGCTTTAGGGTGATTTATGCAGCCTTTTCTCACCTTGCTCTGCCAGCTGAGATTGCACTATGATGCAGTCATGGAGGATAAAATTCTAATCTCTGTTGCTGCGTGAAGGGCTGAACTCATCCAGGGCAGACACCAGTTCCTCCTCTGAAAGTGACTCCAGACTGTAATGCAAGTCTGATATTGGTAAAAACCCAGCCATTTGCTGGAGAAATTAAATGATGCTGGAAAGGCTTTGTGAAGCAAGGAAAGGAATGGTCTCATAGGATAGATGAGTGCTGCTTTGATTAATATAATTCAGCCTCTACTTTGCTACAGAACTTCCATACAAGCCTGAGCACAACATTAAATCCAGCTTTTCATAAATGTATACAAACTGTATTTTCCATGTTAAGGGTTTCAAATCACATTCAATATTATGTTTTACAAAGCAATGGCTAAATAACATAGCTAACTACACCAAAATTATCAGCTCAGTATCCCCCATGAACATACCAAATGAATGTAAGTTTCATGTGCCTCTGATCTTTGGGATCCCAGTTATAAAATTGAGTTAAACCCTCACTTTATAGTCATTCTGAGAGTTGATTTGTTAATGTTTGTGAGGTACACAGCAATGGGAGTGAGGACAACCATAGACAGCCTGGTTAGAATATTACTTAATCTGTATTTAACCCAGAGTTGGAATCTTGCATGAGAAATATAGCTGAGAGCCCTCCTTGGGCAAGGTAAATGCACAGGCTAAGTTAGCTGATCAGTGAGTGAACACCAGCTTCTCTGTGCCTAGGTGAGACAGGCCTACAGCAAATGTAGTCAGTTTGTAATGCAAACCTCAGGTTTAGTGTTTCACAACTTTCTGCATTTTTTGCAACCTTCTCCTTTCATTTGCATCTTTAAAAAATTCCCAGCTCTCATTGCCTGGTCACTGCTTCTGTTTCGCTGATGTGGCGCCAAGACACTTTTTCAGTATTTACTCAATAAAGTAAACACCATCAGAAATGTCTGTCAAATATTTAAAATCCCAGTGTGCTAAAGAGCATTTCAGAACATTTTTAAAATGCTCTAACAATCTAAAGTAATGAAGTAAAGTCCTTGTCAAAAATTAAGAAGACTGCCTGAAGGACTATGGTCTGGATCTCTGATAGCAGAAGAAATTAATTCCAGACTGCTTCTCCACCTGTGTTAGTGTTTTGTATGGAAAAATAAACTGCTTGCAAAAATGTATAGGGAAGCAGGAAATCTGGAGTCTAAAATATGGCAACACTCACAAACCCTTGCTTTATAATTGTACGCACTGTAGACCATCTGTTTAGCAGTTAAATACACTGCCATTTAAATGAGTAAGTACATTTAATGGACGAAGTATTAAGATCACTGAGGGGTGAAGTTTTATATTTGCAGTGTGCAAATGCCAGAGTGGAACCACTTGTACATTCTCAATACTACACACCTTTAAAATAACTAAGAAAAATTACTACTTACCTGCTACATACCAAAAACTGGCTCTTTTTAAGCAAATCATTACAAACTGGAATAGATTGAATTGAAAGCCTGATGGTCTCATGGCCTCTATTCGAGAAGTATAAATCAGGCTACAGCTCAGCTACTGCTGTTGTGAACTCTTTAAACACACAAAAAGTGAAAAATACAGGGAGGAATGGTTTAATTACTTTACCTGGAGTATTCATTGTCATCTCAATCATCTTTTAAATAAGACAGAACTGGAGAGATCTTTCCTAAACACCTTAACTAATAAGTTGTCAGTGTTTAAACAATTACTGTACAAAAATGGAAATTAGCTGATATGATCAAGCCATATGGCTAATATAATTGATTTGTTCAGATTTTTAAAAATTATGAAAAACAAAGCCAGAACAGCAGCATAATATAATTTACAAATTTAACTAGAGGTGATATGTTCTATTTAGTACGACAACAAATAACATCTTCCTGGTGTTTTAAATTAAGTGTAATGAGGGAAGGACCACGTTGGGTCCTAAATAGACCTGACCCAGGCGCACGGTTTTCCCAAAGATTCGGGGCAGCAAAGTCACTGTCTGTTGACCAGAAGGAGTGTTGGTAACGGCGGCTCAGGAGGAATCTGGATTTGAAGGAGCCTGGCTGGGTGCCCTCCGGGGGCGGCAGCGGGGCAGAGTCCCGGTGCTAGCCCCCGGTCGGGGCAGCCGTCGCCCGGGCCGGGCCCCGCGGGTACCCTAGGGTGAGAGCTCGGCTCTCCGAAAGCAAGGGACCACTGAACGGGGGGAGGCTGTGCTCACGAAGCTGTACCCGAAAGACTCGGGATCGGGTTTCTGACCGCCTTTTCAATTGCTCCAGAATGTTTGATTCGATCCGTAATTTTAAGACTTGCTCCCTGTCAAAGTGAGCCGGTATTTCCCCTTCTGGCTGACTCGCACTCAGCAAAACAGACGGAAGCCATAATAAATCTGCACTGGGAAATGTATTTGTTCGTGTTTCTCTACTCTGAATTTTGGCGGACTCTTTCTTAGTTATCTTGAGGACGCGTTTTGTCCTGTGCCTGACTATTGCTTTGTGGAGGTTTCGCGATAGAGGCTGACAACGGCAATTTTGAGACCGTCGTGGCAGAAGAAAGGAGTTTTGGGGAAAGGGACGCTTCATTTTTCTGGCAGGTTCAGTAGCTTGCAAAAGATGAGTGCGGAGAAGAGAAGTCACACCAGCTGGCTGGTGTGTGCACGGGGAAGGGGCTTTATGCCGCTCAGAAACATGCCACAAGCACACCAGGGATGTCTCTGCTCTACAGCAAATACCCCGAAACGATTTTACCCTTAGAATAAGTTTTCTTTGCTTGCTTGTCTTCTCGTACTAAACTGCTCTGGTCCTGATGACCACCTCACCCCGAAAGATAAAGGGTTCAGCCTCTGAATGCCAAGAGAAGTTTAATTCAATTTGGTAAAAGCCTAATTTGTGTAGTCTGAAAACTATAGACGTGGCTTAACTGATCACTCCTCTGAAATTCGCTCCCATTGCTAATAAGTAAAAGTCTCATTAAGGTGCTCTGAACGGAGTTTTAATAACGTGTTAATAATGTCTGGCCACTGGTTAGAAAAGGAAAGCTTTGAACCAGCTCTTGTGTTTGGAAGGAACCCACCGTCTTGTTTGTAGGGGCGCGGGAAGCGCAGGCAGGGCAGGCAGGCTGCCTATAGCCGGGCAGGGCCGCGGGGGCGGCAAGGAGGGGGGACACGCCGCCGACCGGGAGCTCTCACGGGACACCGGGAGGGAAGGAGGGAAGGGAGCAGCTGCGGAGCCTGGCACCCCGGGCCCACGGGCTACAGAACCACATGGGTGGGAAGGAAGCAACGAATGGTGCATTTTGGGCAGGGACGGGCAGCGCTGCCTGCTTTACGTCCCGGGAGGGTGGCGGGGAGCAAAAGTAGATTTATTTTTTTATCTTTTTTAAAAAGCACTTTAAGTCAGAATCTGTCCCTCACATCATTTTATAAAGAAAACAACTAAGGTGGCGTTGAGTTGTTTTCTCTCCTGTCATGAGAGCCTTCTTGGTGAAGCAAGACACGAGTGGAAAAGACCAGGGCCTCTTCTGCCGCCCCGCATGTCCGAGGCCTCCTCTCAAAAGGCAACACAAATCCCCGGGACCGGCGAACGGCGATACCGAGAACCTGCGCGAGGATGACTGTCTGTAACTGCAAAGATCATCCATGATTAATGATTTATCAGGAACTTCTCGCTCGGACCCAACAGGCTGCACAAGGCCTTCAGAGATTGCTTTCCTCGTTGTAAAATTGACTTCCCTGTAGCTCGTCTCCTTGGCTCGTTACTATTATCATCTGGGTTTAAATTTCTCTTTTTAAACGGTGTGATCTTTCTTCGGTTGTGCACCCTGGAGTAAAAATCAGGGCATCATTTTCACATCAAAGAACTGTCAGCTCTCTCCTATGAATTGCTGCCCCTCGCACCCTTTCTAAAACACTACCCTTGACACCCGTGCATGCGGAGCGCGGTAGAGATATATCGGTGTAATCACAGCCGTTATAATTGAGTTTTGTGCTGGTGAGCCGCAGCGCAAAGGACCTCCTCGGAGTGGGGCGGTGTGAACCAGCCCGTGGGCCGGCTCGCCACCCGCGCTAGCCCGAGTGGGGCCGGGACACCCACACCCCCGGCGCGTCCCAGACTGACGGTTCTCCGTGCTCCCAGCCGGGAAGGACGCGACAGTCCCCCGGACAGCCCGAGAAGCCGTGCGGCAGCTTTCCGTGCCCGACTGCGGGGAGAACCCGCTCCCACCCGGGACGTTTCTCCTCTCGGAGACTCAGTGCTCGGTTTGGTCACCGGGAGCAGCGGAGCCGGTGCCAGAAGAGAAAGGGAGACCTGGGAAGGGAGCAATCCTGCCGGGAAAAGGGGCGAGGCAGGACAAGAAGGAGGGCTGCAGTTTCCTGCCCTGTCTCGTAAGGAAAACAACACAAATAATTAAATATATATATATATACTTTCTCGTCATGGAAAAGAAGGGTCGTTTCTGGTTTTATCATTTGGTAGGGATTAATTAACATGAAATGGCTCCACCAGATGACGGAGCAGAAGCGAGAGGACTCCTTTCACCCTTGAGTTCAATGTTCAAGGCGGGGAGTCAGAAGCCGTGTCCATCCTGTGTCCCCACCTCCCGGAACTCCCCTTCGGGCTGCTCCCCCCCTCCCTCCCCAGAAGTACCCCAGCCCATTGCCCGGACACCCCGGCATCGGGCCAGCCTCGGCCGGGGGATCTTTAAGGGTGAACCCTACGTTCACAATGAGGCCTTACTGGTAA
>VXBJ01006802.1:746136-758755 GCA_013400055.1 Nycticryphes semicollaris
AGAAAGGAGAAAAAAAAAAGAAAGAAAAAAAATTAAAAATTTAAAAAGAGAGAAAGAAAAAAAAGGAAGAAAGAAGAAAAACAAATCTCGGTCTCTCTGACCTGCCATCTGAATGCAAAAGTAAATTGGTTTACATGACACATCCACCCTGAGGAACTCAAAGTTTCATTTTCACGTGCAACTCCACACACTGAATGGCCACTGGAGATTTCGGGGCTTGGCGGAGCAGATTCCTGATAAGGGAATACTAGGGTAAATCCAACTGTCCACTCTCAAGTGTTTCTCGCCAAAGGTGCTTTTTATTCCTCTCCCACANAATAAATGGTTTCTAGTAAAGTTAAGGTTATAACTTCCGTGCACTGTATGGATTTCCATCTCCGAAGGATGTTAGCGTTTTTCGGGCTGGCCAAGTTCAGTTAAACAGTAACGGGAGGAAGCCTAGTCGGGTTATTTTAAATGCTTTTAAAATAAATAATAGTTTAGAACTCTAACTCTGCCTTTGTAGGTATGCCTAACCTTCCCTGTTCGCTGTGAGGCAGAGCCAACATGGCTGTCTGCAAACCATCACTGCTGATGGTGCTGCAATTACTATAAGCGACGAAAAACGCTGCTTTTTTGCTTTTTTTTTTTTTTTTAACAGATCAGGCTCCCAGTAAGTCCAGAATTCCCAGTGCCAATGACTGTTTGCTTGTTAGTGAAGGGGAAGGCAGAAAGACGGAGAGCTCGGAGCGAGTCAGACAAGAGGGAGCTATAAACAATTGGCACCAGTGAGGGAAAAATAAAAAAAAAAAAAAAGAGAGAAAGAAAAAAAAAGCAAAAAGCTTTGGAGACAGAGGGGTGGATCTCTCTTTAAAAATCATCCCTCGGTAGAGTGAGCAGAGCGTGGAGCTTGGCCGGGACCGGGGAGCACAGCCCGCTGCCCCGGCCGCGGCGGGCCCTGCGCGGGGGCCGGCACCGGTGGAGGTCCGCGCCTCGCCGCGCTTTATCTTGCGTGACCTGGCTGGGCTGTTTACAAAACCTTGAACTGTCTAGACAACACCATAAAACTCGAGGATCTAAACAGCTTAATTGGGTTATATTATACACCTTCTGGTGGGCGAAAAAGAGATTTCCGCAATGTGCAATAAAGGCGAGGAGTGAGAAAAGAATTTGCCTTTTTTGAATAGGACGAAGCGGCTCTCGCTACGGTCGCACGCAGGGAAGGTAAAAGTGCCCAAATAAGTCAGGAAAAGACGAGAAATCAAAAAATGGAGAAATGGAAGCGGAGGGAGGCATGAATAAAAAAAAAAAATTTAAACCCTTTAGCAAGAAAAACATAAGTGTATGCCTTTGAACTTCCAAAATGTCAAGGTCATCACCTTTAACCTTTCTGAATAATTAGGCGCCTTAAGGTTCCTCTGTTATTTTCAACCACCACCCACTCTCTCTCTCTGTCTTCCTCCCTCTCTCTCTCTCTCTCACACACGCACAACCACACACACACTTATTACCGCATAGCTTGCCATATTAGCAAATGCATCATAACGCAGAGAAAATTCCAACTGGGTCGAGGTGAGCCCTCCGCGGTGTGCGGGGAGCGTGCTCCGCTCCGGTCCCCGCCAGCCCGAACACGGCGGGCTCCCCCGCTTCCCTCGCTTTTCTCTTCCGCGCCCCGGGAATTCGCCTCAAATCTCCTTTTTGGCTTGGGGTTTTTTCTTTGGGTTTTTTTTTCCTCTTTTTTTCCCTTCTTTAGCTCTAAAAACAATGTATTTTTTCGCTAAAAAAATGAATAATGCGGGTACTATAGGAGATGCTTCGTTGTTTAGGGAGGAGGACGGTATTTCTATGTAGCTTTTGCAGACAAAACCCATTAATTAGCAATGCGCAAAGTCGCGGGGAATTTCTCAGATCATTTCGCCTGACCTTACAGCAAAATTCTCTTGTCTCTCCCGAGCGTTAATCCACAGGGTGAGAACGAGTCGTCTGATTTTCTGTTCCCTGCAGTGCTTTAACGGTGCATCTTAGCCGATTATTGCGCCTTTAAAATGCTAAGACACCGCAATAGAGGGCCGCGG
Source organism: Nycticryphes semicollaris (assembly GCA_013400055.1). NCBI lineage: Eukaryota > Metazoa > Chordata > Aves > Charadriiformes > Rostratulidae > Nycticryphes > Nycticryphes semicollaris. The sequence continues at coordinate 748,191 of VXBJ01006802.1, forward strand.
AAACCGAAGCACCTAGCATTAGTCTTGCATAAATGCTCAATGGTAGCAGTTTTAAGTTTCTATTTAAAAAAAGAAAGGGAGAAATCCATGACGGAGAGCAAATTGAGCTGAGGAGAAAGTGCCTGGGAGGGGATGAAATTCCCTGGTGCTTTGGCGGCCATCGGCCACAGGAGGGCGCGCCCATGCGCTGCAATGACCACAGCACTCCTGCTGCTCAGCTCTCTTCTCCCCCTAATAATAATTCCACTGCTAATAAAATATCTAATATATAAGTAACGATAAGATTTCAGGGCCTTCCAAATGAGAAAATAAAGCATCAAAAAGATTTATTAAACAAATAACCCATAACCGTGACGTGCTGGAGAAATATGCCACTTTAAAAGATTTTTTTTTTCTTTTTGGGTCGTAATCTTTTATAATGCATCCGAGCTTTAAAAAAAAATCCTATAATTTTAAGAAAGAAAAAAAACCCCAACCAGTAATATTCAGAATTCGTTCCCTATAACGAAAATCTATTTAGTTCTTTAAGGTCAGCCTGAACGCGGATGGAACAAAAGTAATATAAACCCCATGCTTTTGCACAGTTTATCTTCGATTTTTATTTGAGATTTTTCTTAGATAAACCTCTCGGTACAGAAATAATAATTTAAAAAACATATTTTATTTAAAGGCGAGATTAACGTTAGATCCTGAGAGTCCTTATTTTTTTTTTTAAAGAGACAGAGAGACTAAAGCGAAAATAAGATATTTTTAATATTTGAACATCACCTTGCCAAGGCATCGCTGAATGAAATCCCTCTCCTTAAAAGTACTATGGAGATCTATTAAAATGAAACTAGAGATTAGAAAATTAAAGCGAGGCTTATGAATTTCCTGGACGATCTCCAGTGACCGAGGAGCATGTTCCGTTTTTCTAGTTTTCTGTTTCATTTTTTCCCTCCAGTGCGCACTTTTGATGAGAATCTCAAGAAAGAAAGGACTTCGCTGCTTTCTGCTTATTTGCAGAATTCATCGAAATCTATTTCACGTTGGCTCCAGCCACATTCCGTATTTTTTAAAGCCCGGTCTTTCGTGAAAGCATTTGTTGGCACTTTGTCTGCTGGGTTGTTGGGGACGGTTTTTGGTTTGCTGTTTAGGTTATTTGTTTTATTTTTTCTTTCTATTTTTCTTTCTTTCTTTCTTTCTTATTTTCTTTTCCCCCAGAAGTTCATTGTTAACAGTTTCCTAGAAATAGCTTTTCCGTCGGTAATAAAATGGCATTGTACAATCTGAAATCTTCGGTATCCCTGACGCCAAAGGTAACCCTTGCAGGCGCAGCCGGAGCCCGAAGGAAAAACCCCTTGTCTCTCGGTGGAGATACCCATTTCGAGAAGGAAACGTTTAGGAAGGTTGGTGTTTGTTTGTTTTTCTTGGCGTGAGAGTGCTCCTTGTGAGAGCCCACACCAACACCAACCACATTAGGCTTCGTACGAGTTGCTTTAACCCCTCGCAATTACAGGGAGGCCGATCTCAGCGAACGTGAAGAAGTGATGGGAGACAGGATGTGTTTTTAATTAAAAAAAAAAACAAAACCAAAACTCTGGAATATGGAAACGCCGCTTTCTTCTTTTTTGAATCATCACGTAAATGTGATGATTCTGAGAGAGTCTGCCGTATCTTCTATTCTTTCTTTTTTATATATTTTTTTTTACCTCTCTTTCTGTTTTATTCCTGGAGACAGAAAAGGCTGTGATCTATTTCAAAAAGTCTTAGGGCTTGTCCTTTAAGGAGAACGAAAAGGGCGTTTGCTTATTTTCTGATTAAACTACACATGCAGCAGGAATCTGCCGAAAGAGAAATGTGGAGCCCAAATACAGAGGCTGAGGGCAGAATCGGCCACCAAACTACACCCTAAAATGTCATCAGATATGCAATTCTGTGTCCAGAGAAATATAGAAATACAATTGGGGAAGGGTTGAGGCTTTGGGCGAAGCTGGGAGTACAGTCAGTGCTACTGTGCCATCCCCACGATCAGAAATAACACCTCTGGAGGAAAGGCTAGTGTGCTATTTTGTTTATTTTATAAGCTTTCATATTTAGGAAAAGGCATAATGTCATCAGTATGTTTTCCCTCCCCCTCTCCCTCCAACCCTCCCCCCCCTCAATCACCCCCCCATGCCCGCCCTCGGTCAAAATAATCCAGGGAATCTGAGCCCTCAGCCCAGACGCCGACTCTTTCTATGAAAATATGGCACATAGAAATCTGGGCACCGTGACAGTTGCATTATTAAAAGAAGAAAGGACACAATATCGTAGCCAATTTTTTTTTCCTTAAATAAAAACTATTCTTCAATCTCCCTGCAATATAACAGCGTGGCATAAAATACACAACCCGCGCGTTTAAAGACACCCTAAATAAAAATGCTGAAATCAAGTAAATGAAAGGAATTTTACTAAAAGCTTCCTGGGTTCCCGTCTGTTTCGAAAGTAAGGTATTTCTCGCAATACCTTTGTTACTGAAGGCATCTGCAAAATATCTAGCCTCATTCGTACTTCTCTCCCATCCCCCTCCCATAATGAGACACAAACACAGCAAATTGCAACTATGAGAATCCTCAGAACAGCCGAGACAAAGAATAATCATATCACCAGTAATAAGGTTTAGGAAGATAAGGCAGTGAAAATTAAGCCCTGCTGCCACGTCTGGTAACCTCAAGTTTTTAGCCCTGACATTTGCTAGAGGAGAAAACTGTAATGTCCACCTATGCTTTATTACAAACAGTAATTTACATCTGCATGGACCCATTGGTGGAGGGCTTTTTTTTTTTTCCTCCCTCGTTCGGAAAAATACGGGGCTCTGAGAGCAAAACCTTTATATTAATGTAGATTGTATATCTCATTTATTGCACAATATTGATTTATTTATTAATGTTAATTACTTGATTCCATTTTAATATGATTTAAAACAAGAGTGACATTAAATGCCCAGAGCCTAAGTCCCCAGTTCCCCAGTGGCTCTCGCATGTTTATTCAACTTCTATTTACATCAAACTTAAACTTTCCTACTGTTCATTTTCAATAAAAAATTGCTGCCCGTTTTTAAAAACCCACATGATTTATCGTGAGCGAAGGGTTTTACGGAGCTGTTTGCCAGTGCTGAATAAGATATTTAAATCATTGTCCTCACAGCCATCATCTGAGTTTCCGTGTAGTGACATGCAAGAAATTCATATTTTCAATCAAAAAAATCAAAGAGCCCTCATGTCTAATCAGGAACCAAGGAGTGAGCTTCCCTAGCTCCAGCGAGACTGGCGTGGAGAGCGGCTCCGAATTTGCTTTTTGTTTTAACTTTGTTGTTGAGCGAAACCCGCTGCAAACCTCTGGGCTGATACTTCAGCTGGGATATTTCTGGGACCCCTTTTTCTTAAAGTGTAAATAAAGATTATGAAAGAGCCGGTTGATGGGCATAAAATTCCTGATTAGATTTAACAGTCAAGTCTTAAACTGCGTCAAGGAAAATAGTATTTTGTTTCTTTAAACTCTGTGGGTTGTCCGGGCTGTTGTTGAAGAAGAGGAAATTGCTAGAAAGCGAGGGGGGGAAACGGCGGGCTCGGAGGGAGCGTCGTGGGCTCCGCCGCAGCTTCTCTCACTCCCGGCGCAGGCAAAGCTTAGCAATGGCTCTGATCATGATCTTAAATAGCCATCTCGCCGAAGCGCCCGGTCCTCTGCTCAGCCCCCGGTGGCGACGAAGCGTGCCCGGGGAGGGCAGGGGGCTGCGCCAGGCGCAGGGGATGCCGCGAAAAAGAGCTCGAAAGCAAGCGAATATTACGAAGGTAATATTTAAACTCTCCGGCAACCCAGGAGCTGGAGACTGCAGCTATAAAAGGGACTGGCTCTTAACCTGACAATGATGTTGTATTTGAACAGCTGCGATAAGGTTTTAAAAGGTCTGTCTCATTGCCACAGCGAAATTTTAAATAGGGTTATTGTTTCCAGCAGTGTAAAGTGTACGGTAAAGTGCAAAACATCCAAATGCCAGGAAACGGGGGAAAATTCAAATCCACGCTGGTGGAAAACGCATGTTTTCAGCTGTGCGAAAGACGCATTTAAATTTTTTAAAATCCTTTCACGTGCTGCCTGCTCTTGGTGATCTGAAAGGGTGTTTTGATGGTAGAAAGGCCCAAAATAAACAGGCAGATGAATCCGAAACAAAAATTATCAACAAGTTCACTTTGTCTGGGTGAGAGTCCTTGACAGCATTCGTTCCAGATAAGAAATGCTCCAGTTTGAAAACTTAAAAAAAAAAAAAAAGAAAAAAAAAAGAAGAAAGAAAAGGAAAAGTAAGAAAGAAAGGAAAGGAAAGGAAGGGCGTAATAAACAGTTTGTACCATCACTATTTAAAATGTAATAGCTTCGGGTGTAAATTTGGGTACAAAGTGTTGGGGGGGAACAGCAAACCACGGTTAAATTGTTGGGACGGAAAAATCTGATTTGTCGTGTAGTCAGTTACTGTTGCTTTCGGTATTCTTTTTGGGTTTTTTTTTAATACATATGTATACGATACAGATGCATTTATCTTTCTTTAAAAAAAAAAAAAAAGAAAAAAATGGAAAGAAAAAGTTGCTCGAAGAGTTGCAGTGAGGATATGAGTTTCTGTGTGTTTTTTAATAAGCAATGCTACAGAAGGAGAAATTATCTTTATGATGCTTTCAGTTTCCAGGGCAAGTGAAAACCCCACTTTTTTTTTTCCCAGGCGGTCGGGAGAGAGCATTGTAAAATAATTTTAGGAATGTAGCCTCCCTATAAAACTCGAGTTATGACAAAAGTCTAGCTTTTAATATTTGACGATTTGTGTTAAAACAAAAATTGACCTTCTCGGTTAGCAGCGAGGGAAAAAATCAATAGTATAATTTTCAATAATTCATAACGCGAACGCCATTATGCTAAATCTTAACTATTAATCTTATCCTTTACAAAGTCTCGATTGATTTGTTAATAAAATATCTTCCCGTGCGCGGCAACAGAGGGTATAACTCTCGAAAAAGCTTCAGAAGCAAGAAAATTACCAAGTAGCCCAAGAATGTAGATGAGGCTTTTATTGATCGTCCCTGATTCTCCTTAATATGCCTTAATAAATCCCGCAACCTTTTGTCCCCGCACTTGTCAGAAGCGCGAGTGTGTGGGGGGGTGGGTTACAGCAGCCATGGCGGGCAGGCGCGGTTTTTCCTATGGGGGGNTGTGGTCGCGCGGAGGCATCCGCAATTACACGGGAATGTTTTCCTAGAGATGTCAGCCTACAAAGGACACAATCTCTCTTCCTCAAATTCCGCCCCAAAATGTCCTTTCCCAACAGCTCTCCTGCCGCTAATACTTTTTTAGTAGATTCTCTCATCAGTGCGTGCAGGAGTGACAGTTTCTACTCCAACAGCGCCAGCATGTATATGCCACCTAGCACAGACATTGGGACGTATGGGATGCAAACCTGTGGACTCCTTCCGTCTCTGGCTAAAAGAGAAGTTAATCACCAAAATATGGGTATGAATGTACATCCTTATATACCTCAAGTAGACACTTGGACAGACCCGAACAGATCTTGTCGAATAGAGCAACCTGTTACACAGCAGGTCCCCACTTGTTCCTTCACTACAAATATTAAAGAAGAAAGCAATTGCTGCATGTATTCCGATAAGAGATCCAAACTCATTTCTGCAGACGTCCCTTCCTACCAGAGGCTGGTGTCTGAATCATGCCCCATTGAGAACCCCGAGGTTCCCGTCCCAGGATATTTTAGACTGAGCCAGACCTACGCCACTGGGAAAACCCAAGAGTACAATAATAGCCCTGAAACGAGTTCAACTGTAATGTTACAGTTAAACCCTCGCGGCAGCTCCAAACCGCAGATATCTGCTCAACTTCAGCTGGAAAAGAAAATGAATGAAAACCCGAACAACCAAGACAGCACCGCTAAAGTCTCTCAAGTGGAAAGTCCCGAGCCCAAGTCCACGTTGCAAGACGAGCGGAGCTGCCTGCCCGAAGGCTCCGTGTCCAGCCCAGAAGTCCAGGAGAAGGAGAGTAAAGGTCTGTATTACCGAGTTTAAGCCGTGCCGTGGTGTAACTCCAACACGCCAGCACCATAAAGCACGCTCGAATATACTAACGAGCATCACAGCCATCACATTTAATGCTAAGGAGTATCGGGCTGCAGGTGCTGTGTCTCTGAAGATTTTGGCAGGCAAAAAAATGCCACACAAAAGGGTCCAAAGATTTTCTGTAAAGAGCTGCCTCTCTCGTGCATGCAGACCGCCTCTCTGGTGCCGGGAATATAGCCGTGTGCTCCTTAATGCGCTGCAGCAGCCAAAAGCAGCCCCATACCTCTAAAAAAGCAGGTCTGGAGGTTGTAAAATACGACCAGCTCAACTTTTCTTTTGTAATATTTCGCTTATTTATTTTTTTGGTTAAATTATATGTATATTTTTTTTCACTGAGCCTTACTGCGGTTTGATTGCATTTAAAGTTAATTACGATCCTATTAAAATAGGTGAGCAATAGGTGCTACCAGGCTGGGTAAAGTTGGAGACAAATGCACAATGAAAGCAGCAGCCCGCTGTCTGCCTGGTCCAAAGGTGGAATATTTCAATGTGGTGCTTTAGATAACCTTGGGTTGGTCTCCAAAAGTGCAACAGTATTTTAAAATGCGTTTGAAAGCTAAAGGTGGCGGTAATCTGATTTTATTTTCCTTATAAAAGTGCACTAAAGCCTTCATTTCGAACGACGTGTGCCGAAGAATGCCAAAACGGGAAATTTTCTCCTATCAAAATGTACTTTGCAACCTCTAGGTCGATTTTTTACCCTACGTGTGCATGGGGATTCTCTTTATCTGAATTATATTTAACAATCCAGGTCTAGGTTGACGTGGGGCAGATTTCTTTCTGGTGGGGAAAATACAGAATCTAAAAGGAAATTTAAAAAAAAAAAAATGAGGCAGAGGATGTTAATTTCTTGTATATCTTTTTGGTTGGGAAAACGCCTATGTCTGCTCCTAGGTGTGTTTGTGTAATTCATCTGATGTCTGGGGGGATGCTGCTTCAAAATACAGTGCGAAGGTATTTTGTAATTGGGATATTTTCGTAGCAAGTGTCGTGGGAGCCCGAGGCGGCCATGGTGAGGCTAGACCCGTTAAAATGTGGCCATGGGGGTGATGGCAGGTTAAATATTGTTGAAATGCTAAACACCAGCTGAAAACTTGAGAGCCCATTTCTGGCAGGGGCAGGAGAGCAGGGCGGCCGCAAGGCAGGGTGCCGTGTGGTGAGGACGGGCGAGCCCAGCCTGGCAGCAGGTCCTCTGTGCCCACACCTCACCCTAGCTGTGTTTAATGCCCACGTCCACCATATCTGCCAGACACTGCAGAGGAGGGGTCATGGCCAAGGGTACACTCTAACAGCCTGAGGTATTTTTGATTTTTTTTTTTTCTTCTTCTTCTTCTTTGATTTGATAGAGGAAATCAAGTCTGATACTCCAACAAGCAATTGGCTAACTGCAAAGAGTGGCAGAAAGAAGAGGTGTCCTTATACTAAACACCAAACACTGGAATTAGAGAAAGAGTTCTTATTCAATATGTATCTCACTCGAGAGCGCCGTCTAGAGATCAGTAAGAGCGTAAACCTCACTGACAGGCAGGTCAAGATTTGGTTTCAAAACCGCAGAATGAAGCTCAAGAAGATGAGCAGGGAGAACCGAATCCGGGAACTGACCGCTAATCTGACCTTCTCTTAAACCCTAACCCCGGGGGGGGCACCAGTGAGGAATGGGCACAGCACCGCCACTTGCTAAAGGCAGGAGAGACTCTGGCAAAACCCGGCATTTTCCAGTTTTGTTTTGTTTTGTTTTGTTTTGTTTTCTGATAGAATGTGACTCTTCGTCCTTCTTTTAGCGCTGCAAGTGAATATGTATTACTATGATGAGTATATATAAAACCTAGCACGTGTAATTTATTTTTGTTCTCATCGTAATGCAGGGTAACTATTATTGAATATTATCATTTGGTCTTAACTTATTGGAACTGTCGAACATCCAAGAAATGTGACTTTTTCATGTTTTTACTAACAAAATGGTATTTATGTGGGGCTGTTACACGGGCCATGACGTTTTGAGTACATTCAATACTTCAAGAAAAAAGAGGGGAGGGAAACTTTGGGGGCGGGGGGAAAGAGAAGCACATTATAATGTAACTATCCTCGCAAATGAACTTAGAGATTGTCTTTCGTAAAATGGAATATTTCCTTCTTCTCCATTGTAGACATTTCCTTGTGGTGCATATGTGGAATAGTAGTCGTTCAGCAGCAATATGTCCTTCTTGTGCATGTTCTGTTCGCATGTATAATGCAATAAACTCTGTAAACTACTGAGGTTCCTTTGGTTTCTACAAATGTTTGAAGTACGGATGCAGGTTGGTCTCCTAAACTTTCTCTATCAGCAGCTCTTTGGACTGATGTACCTTCTTTGCCATTTTCTGGTCTTTGTGTGTGTGTGTTGGTGTGCCTGGTTTTCTTTCTTTCTTTTTTTCTTTCTTCCTTTCTTTCTTTCCCCCTCTTTTCCTTTTTTTTTCCCTTCCCCTTCCTTTTTTTTTTTTAGGGATGGGGTGGAGACTGATGCGGGAAATGATGTAAACCTAATTAATTTATAATTGTGCCTGTAAACAAATGATTAATTGATAAAATGTTATGTGATGTTCGCAGTCTGAAAAACTGAATGCAAAAAAAAAAAAAAAAAAAANAATTACATCTGTAAAAATAAAAAAAAGAGAGAGAAAAAAGAAAAAAAAAGAAAGAAAGAAAGGAAAACATAGTAAAATCTTATGACCTAAACTGGACATCCTCATCCAATCAACTCTTAAATGGTAAGTGATAAAAAATCTTTCTACTACAAGCTGTCAGCAATATGTGTGTCATTTTATTTGACGTTCGTATGTTGATTTAAAAAAATATCAGTCTCTCTGTGTACTTACAATGTGTAGACTTTGATTTCGTGTCTTTACTCGCTTAAAAAAAAAATCATATCAAATTCAAAGCTGCGTACAAGTAAACGTTAAGAAGTTTTGTTCTTGGTCAGCTCAAGAGCTTTCAGAATATGGTGGATGGGAAAATATTCCCTCAAACATCTGGCAGGGTTGGCTTTTTCGAGCAGGAACGTACCCAAGCGTGCTTACGAAAGTACACCAGCCTCTTCAGACCTACTTTTGTCACCCTGCACCGTTTCTGTTTGCTCAGAGATCGTTTTATTTCCCGCAATTCCATTTTAGTAGCACACATTCAGAGAATGAAGTTCACGACTCTTAACCCTTTCTGTACATAGCTGAAAAATGTTATTAGCAGGGCTCTGCATTGGAAGCTGAGGAAGGGCGTGTGTGGGAGAGAGCGGGTGAGTGCCTGTGTGAGCAGAAATACTAAGCAGAACTGCAAATGGCTTGCAAATGAACATGACTCCAAATTGAAGTGCAAATACTTGGGCATACTTTCACCTTCAAACAGTACTGGAAAAATAACGTGGCTACTGTTAGCGCTGAGAAACCAGGTTGCTCGCAATCAACTTCCATTCCTCCCCTAAGCAGTTTCTAAATCAAGAAATTAAACGCAAGATAGTGCCAGTGTGGTGGTCTGTTTTGGAGACACTGATACTGCTCATACCGGAGCTGGTGACATTGTATTTTGCTCTCCTGTGGCTGGTATTTAATTTAAGCCAATACTTTCTCTTATGCACGTTTACTCGTAGGGCAGAGATATATTTTCTTCAAGCCAAAGCATCACCATTTTGAAGCTGCGGAAGCCGCAAGCACGTAGGTATTTCGTGCTTGCTCTCGTTTCGAAAACAAACAACGAAACCGTGCGCAGGAAAAACCCAACCCCTCTTTAAATATTGCATACATTTGAACCGTCTTTTATTTTCCTTTAAAGATACTCACTACATCACCAAAGAAGTTTCAGCAGTGGGAAGTAATTAGCTGGCTCCGTACCAAGTGTTTAACGTATATTAAAAAAGGAGGCTCACTCTAATCTGTCTGCTTTATCAATGTATATCTGTGCGAAGTGAGGGGCAATTCTTCCCCCCATCACAAATGTAGCTTCTAGAGAAAAATACGAAATATCAAAACGCAAAGGAAAATGCTAAAGTGAGATGTCACCAAAAAGAAAGTTAAAAAAAAAAAAAAGAGAGAGAGAGAAAAAAAAAACAGAGAAGAAAAAAAAAAGGAAGAAAACAACCTAAGAGAGTAATAAATCATTAAATAAACAGGAATTTCAGTCCCTTCCTCACACCGGTCCGCGAGTAGGAAGTGTTTTCTCAGCGCTGTTGTTTGTGCCCTCGGCGGGCCGTGCTGCGGGCTCTCCACTAACCCTCTGCGTTTCCTCCAGATCCCGGCACAGCCACCGTCCCTCGCCCGGGAGAGCCGGCGTGGGCAGAAGACCATGGGTAATCTAGTTTTCAATACTAACCGGGCACCGTTTCTCTCGGGGAAGGGTAACCGGGCCGGGAGGAAGGGGAGAGGAGGGAAGGGAGGGAAAAGAAAGCAAAGAGGGCAAAAAAAAAAAAAA